>JAJPUD010002103.1:259469-353830 GCA_023553655.1 Myrmecobius fasciatus | reverse complement strand
TTCCCTTCCCTTCCCTTCCCTTCCCTTCCCTTCCCTTCCCTTCCCGAATTAACTGGAATTAACCAAATCTTATACTAATTTTCAAAAAATGAGATGAGTAGATTCTGACAACTTAGTGTTTATTCTTAGCAAAATTCCAGAATTATAAGATGACTTTCATATTTATAAAAGTAACTATGATTTTTAGTAGCTAGTATGAGTTTACTGAGGTTCATAACACACAATCTTATTTTCTTTTTTTTTTTTAATTTTGATAGAGCAACTAGACTTATTATCCTATCAAAAAGAAATAATGCCACATTGAGGTGACCTAAAGATCAAAAACACCTGAGGCCAGTTCCAGCCTTCAGAAAATATTGACTGTCTGACTCTGGGCAAGCCATTTGGCTTCTCAATGCCTTAAGCTACTTTCTAAGATTGTGTTATAAAAGAACTGCTGATTTGCACTTAATGTTGGCATTACTACTCTTGGAGTTCTCTAAAGCAGTGAGTAGTCTATCTCAAAACATTGGTAATCCTCCCCAAAAAAGAAATAAAGAGAAAAAAGAGAAACTCTTTTGGTAGAGAAAGTAAATCATATGAAAATAGTGTATATGATTTCAGCAAGAGATTTTCATGCAGAACCTTATTATCTGGGACACAATTTTCTATGAAATGGAATAGGAAGTGCCTATGTACTCTTCAATAGAATATCTTTTACATATTTATAAACAGTTTTTATATGTTCCTTAAAATTTCTCTTTTCAAGTCATATATTTAAACAGGTCACATCCTTTAAGAAATCTTTCTATGGAGGAGGTCTGTGTGCACACATGCGCACTTGTTTTCTTCTCTATTACTGAATGTCAAAGAGAAGTTAAATGGTCACCTGTCAGCAATGTTTTAGAGGGAATTCCTACATGGAGAGTTAACTAAATAGCCATTCAGTTTGTTTGCAGCCTGATATTCTCTAATTTTGTTGACTTGAATATTATAGCATTTCCATTCTTATTTAGATATGAGGGAGTAAATTTTGAGAGGAATTGCTAGTCTCTAAATCCTGCTTAATTGGCTGAAGTTGCCTTTACAGACTTTTTTTTCCTTTATATATCAACGCAAACGTGTTAATAAGTTCTGGTGATTTCTTTTGTCCTGGCTGCCAAACTTATTCATATGAATTTTCATCATTCTAAATGTCTTAAGGATAAAAAGAACTTGCTTATTAAGTGAGTTGTCAAGAAAATTATGAGGATCAGGAATCTATACATTTTGTGGACAATTAAATATTATTTTGGATGACATTGTCCATATATTAAATTAATATCAGTAAAATAATAATAGTAGCCATCATTGATATTCCTTCTTGGTAGTCATAAAGATCAATCTCCTTAGTTGAAAGACAATACAAACTGTAATAAGAATGCCTGCTTCCTAGGTCAGAATATGATTCACTCACCCATTTACCATTGAACATTAAGATATTTCAAGATCTGTGCTTCTACTGTATTATGTTTTGCAATAACAACAGGGCACGATTTTTTCCTGTTTCTTTCACCTAAAAAAAAACAACATTTTTCTCCACCATATCTGGTAATATATTTTAAAAATACAAATATCAACATTGATTTATAGAGCTTAAGAAAAAAATCCAAATTTAGGAAAATAATTAATGGAATTATAGAATTTACTTTGTAAAATTTCTTTGCCACTAGTACTCAAATAGTATTTCCTTTCTTGTATATATGGACATACCAAAATACTTTTTAGATTTCATAAAAAGACCAGTCAACACAAAAAATTTGCTTGTGTTTTGAAAATCTATTAGTAAAATCAAAAGAACTTTCAAGTGAATTAATATTTCCATAGAATGAGAGTGTCTCATAGACTTCAAGGTATAATATGCTAAGCACAGGACATATATTAAAATACTACAACTTTAATAAGTTCTTCAGTAATGAAAGTGTCTAATCTTTTATATTAAATGGGAAAGAAGATTGGTTTAGTGATAATGTAGCATACGACTATATTTTGAACATTTTTACATTTATTTTTAGCAAATGGTATTATTTGTAAAGGATTTTGAAAGTAAAACAACAATGTATAATTATATAAAAATGCTAATTATTAATTATTAAATTGTGCTTATTTAACTACTACTTAGTCTTACATTTTTGTAGTGAAAGATAAAAATAGAACAGTGTTTTTGTTTTTAAGTCCATGTAAGTTCTATCTACATAGGCACAACATCTCAGTAGACCCTATAGTTAAGTCAACTCAAGCAATAGGATACAACTTACTGGATCTTGTATCTTATTTAAGCAAAGCTAATTCTGCAGTGGAACTGTAAATAATGCTATCATTATGTCTGGATAGAGTTTTCACTTCAGTGTTTCTCCAGAGCTCTCAGAAATCTAGCCAACCCCAAGATAAAAGACAATATATATGGGGGATTAACTCTGGCTATGCTAAATATCCCTGTATTTTAAAATGCTAGTCTTCAAAGGGTTAATGGTTGCCTAAGGCAATATGAGAAGGAAATGTAACTACAAAGGATTCAGTAACTTTTCCCAGCAAGTAATCTGAAAATTCATGGCAAATATAGCTTAATCCCATGTAAAAATATAAAGCAGATATACAGCCTGTCCCAAAAGTCTTAGTGCATAATAAAGCTATTAAAGTTTAAAACTAAGCTTTTTTAGGGGACATTCTGTATCATAATGTAATAAAGAAGTTGAAGCCTTCTGTCATTTCAACCAAGATCAATGAATTTATTCCTGGCTACTATTTTTTTCAGACTTATAATCTGATAAAATGAGATAACATTCTCCCCAAGATCCATATCCAGATATATGTTGTTGGTTGGCATGTGTTATATGCAAATATATCTATGTAGAGATATAGGGCAATAGGGAAAATGCCTGTAAAATTTTCAGATAAACAATCCCTTCAAGAGTGAATCTATAGCTCATCTTTTTACTTTACAGGTTACATATAAATCAATTACAATATTAAAACATTAGTTAATTCCAATGTTTTATTACTGTTTAGATAATGAACAAAAAGCATCTCAGACAAGTGTCATAAGGTGCATCCTCAAATCAACTTTTTAAGACATATTCAATGTTTTTTTTCCCTTATGAATAAGGAAGGAGGAAGACCCTGGTGTATTCATTCATAAGAGGTAAAGTCAAAGATGCTATGCTTTCTGGAGGCTCACTCTAGAGAGGTCTACTGAGAGAGTGGAAGTAAACTACCTAATAATTTCATTTGTAAAAATCTCATTATTCTAATTAACCAGGTACTAAGCTCAATTTCCCCAATGAATGACTGCAAATGCTATTAAAACTCTAAATTTGCTCTCTAAATGCTATGCTCAGGTCCATGATTGTCAGGAAAAAATGGAAACATTTTTGTCATTGAAAATCATACAATAACTGGACAAAAAAAAAGATTGATGAATTTGGGAGATAAATCATAAGCCAAGTACAGAAGCATGGTATAGTAATGATAGAGGACTTAAGTGTTCCAGGTATCTGCTGGAGTTCTCTCTTTGCCAAAATTGGAACAGTGGCAAACAACTTCTTGACGTTCCTTAATGATAATTTCATCCATCAAAAGTATTCTGGGCCAGGCCTATTCTAATGATCCAGGCTTTAAAATAATATTTCTGAGAAGAAATTGAAATAATAGTTTCTAAAATTAAAAAAGATAAAACTCAAAACACTCTTCCCCTTTACCTCTAAGTCTCTATAGCAACTGGTCAAATTAAATCAGGGAGGCATTCCAGAAAAGCTTCAGTAAAAATTTCTAATAGTTACCCCTGAGATAAGTGCTTTTGGGCTTCAAGTGGCAAGAGACACAAGTGGCTTCCATTTCTCCTTAAACTAGTAGCCTAGTCTACAGGCCAGTCTAAAAATCATGCCATCTTTAGGCATCTATAGTTCTATAAATGTTTAAGACCCTGGACTGAGTTGTCATGGAGGAAAGTAGAGGGACAGTCAATAGTATTGTCAGCAGTAACTTGGAATTGGAAATAGATGTCCATTGATTGTGACACCAAAGTATAATAAGATATTTTTGCATCATAAGAAATTAGAAATGGATGGCTTATATGAACATACTCAGAGTAAAGAAAGTAAACTAGGAAAGCAATATATACAATGACTATAGCAATGTAAATGGAAAGTACAATGAAATGATACTCCATCTCCTTTTTCCTTCTGTGGTTATGCTTTTAAATTTTGGAAGCTAACATTCTCATACTCCTTGATTGATGTTTGCTTACATTGTGTTTCCTTTATCTGATATATCGTTTGTGTAGATAAGATTTTTCTTGCACACCAATGATAAGTTTGGAAATATGTATACATATATTCGATTTGCCAATATTTTAACATAATTAACATGTAGTGGATATCCTGCCATCTAGGGGAGGGGTGGGGAGTTGGGGGGAAAAACTTGTAACGGAAAGCTATGTAAGGGTTATTGTTGAAGAATTACCCACACATATGTTATGCAAATAAAATAAAAATTAAAAAAAAAATTTGGAAGCTATCCAGAGTCTCTCACTGGAGTCCATATTGTTTTCTCAATAGCGTATTTCTTTTTTTCTTTTTTTTCATTATAGTAAGTTTGTTTACTTTTAATACACAATGTTTTATGAATTGTGTTTGGGAAAGAAAAATCAGAGGAAAAGGAAAAAAACCATAAGCGAAGAAAAAACAGAAAAAAAGAAGTGAACATAGCATGTGCTGAATTACACTCAGTCTCCTTAGATCTTTTTCTGGATGCAGATGATATTTTCTGTCCAAGATTGCTTCAGACCACTGAACTGCTGAGAAGAACCAAGCCTTTCATAGTTGATCATAGCACATTCTTGCTGTTATTATGTACAACATATACACGTATTCCTGGTTCTGCTTGTTTCACTCAGCATTGCTTCATATAAATCTTTGAAGACCTTTCTATAATCAGCGTCTTCATCACTTTTTTATAGAACAATAATATTCCATTACCTTCATGTACCACATTCTCCAATTAATGGCTTCCACTTTTTTTCCAATTTTTTGCTACCACAAAAAGAGCTGCTACAGATATTTTTGCATACTTGGGTCCTTTTCCCTCCTTTATGATTTTCTTGGGACACAGACCCAATAATGGCACTGCTAGGTCAAATTGTATGCAAAGTTTTATACCCTTTTGGGTATAGTTCCAGATTGCTCTCCAGAATGGTTGGACTATTTCACAATTCCACTAGCAATGCATTAGTGTCCCAGTTTTCCCACATCCCCCAACATTTATCATTATCTTTTCCTGTCCTCTTAGTCATTCTGAGAGGTGTGAGGAGATACCTCAGAGTTGTTTTAATTTGCATTTCTATAATCAATAGTGATTTAGAACTTTTTTTCATGTAACTATAAATGGCTTTAATTTCATCATTTGAAAATTGTCTGTTCATATCCTTTGACCATTTATCAGTTGGAGAATAACTTGTATTCTTATAAATTTGATAGTTGTTTTATATTTTAAAAATGAGGCCTTTATCAGAAAAACTGGCTGTAAAGATTTTTTCTCAGCTTGTACTTCCATTTTAATCATGTTCCTGTTAGTTTTGTTTGTGAAAAAACTTTTTAATTTAATGTAATTGAATTTGTCCATTTTACCTTTCTTAATGTTCTCTAGTTTTCTTTCATTGTAAATTCCTCCTTTCTCCAAAGATCTGATAGTTAAATTGTCCCTTGTTCTCCTAATTTCTTTAGGTATCATCCTTTATGCTCAAATCAAGTATCAAGTATTTTGACCATATTTTGGTATGGAAGCATATTTCTTTCTGATTTCTTGTGGATTTGGGTTTTGTTGTTGTTGTTTGTTTTGTTTTCACAAAAAGGAAAAAAAATTAGATCTGATATACTTTTCCTTTTTTCTATGGGACTCATATGTTTAGGAAGACCTATGAAAGACAGCAGCAACAAATTCCGGTTTTGTTTGACTACAGCCCCCGTAAGCAAAGTAAATATCTTCATCTTTTAAAGGACAATTCTCTCTCTCTCTCTCTCTCTCTCTCTCTCTCTCTCTCTCTCTCTCTTTCTCTCTCTCTGTGTCTGTCTGTCTGTCTCTCCATCCCTCTCTCCTCCTTCTCTCCCTCCTTCTCTCCCTCTCTCTCTTATTCTCTCTCCCTCTCTCTTTCTCTCTTGCTTCCTCTCTCTCCATCTTCTTCCCCAACCTTCCCCCCTCCTCAAATAAAGCACAAAGCAATAAAATGCATAATTTTAATGGCAATTAGGATTTACATACATTTATAGATAGCATAAATAATGGATGTAAAACAAAAATTCAAAACTCCTTTCCCCTGACAGCCATGACTTGTCCAGGCTCTATAGAATAAAGTTTAAAACTGGAAGTTAAGTCTTATACTGACAGGAAGAGCAGTTCCCTACATTGACAGTGAGAAGGACAAGAAGGAATTAGTTGAGTTCCCTCACTGGGCCTTCAGAGTGCTTGTCTTTATGCTGTATTTTATTCATACTAATTCCATCAGTCTGCCATCTCTTCTTGGTACCAAGTCACCAAAGATAATGTTTTGATATCCTCATCTAGTTCAATATAACTTCTCCTGAAGCCATCTTTAATAACCTCTTCAAATCCTCTTTCTTCTTCCCACAAGACCCTTCAACTCAAGATCAACCAGGACTCCAAAACTTTGAAAATTCTTAGTAACCAACCCCCAAAATAGGATGGTTTCTTTCCCTGCAATACTGCACTGTAGTAGACACTACACAACACTGTAGTGAATCTCTAGAAAAATAATCATCTTGACTTCATTTAAAATAAGCCTTGCTAGATTTTATTTCCTGTTTTAAAAAGATTACCAAACAAGTAGATCTGGGAATGTTGCAGATATTAATTTGTCTGGATTTTAAGTGTCTGTTATGTTACTCCAATTCTTTTTTTTAAGAAATTGAGATATGTTGAATTTGGGGATGTAGGAATGTTAACATGAATAAACTCAAAAAGTTGGTATTTATAGTTGTACAGAAGTTTGAAAGAAGTTTGTCAATGGAATGCAACAAGGGACTGTGATTGACCTGCTATTCTTTTACACATATCAGCAGCTTAAATTGACATGGTTATTAAATATAAATATGGCATAAACATAGGAAATTCTTAACCTTATGAATTTCAGAATCAGGATTACAAAAGATTTTGGCAGACTAGATGATTAAATTGATTCTCATGTGAGAATCACGTGAATTCATATGGGTTTAATGGAGCTAAATTCAGTCTTATAATTAGTTTTAAGGCAACTATTTCATAAATATGTTATAGAAGAGACATGACTAAATAATTATCCAATTGAAAAAAGATCTAAGATTTTCTTTTATTATAAAGTCAATATGTGATCAGTATGGTATAGAAAAAGTTTTGAAATCTCTTAATATCTTTAAAAAGAAAAGAAATGCCCATTTGGCTACTAATTCATTTATTTTAGCCTAGCTTAAGTCATATATATGTATATATACATATAATATTAATCAGGTAGAGATAGCATAACAGTGATATCACATGTACTGTTGAATTAGATGAGGGCTTTTTAAACTTTTTTCACTTGTGACCCCTTTTTATTCAAGAAATTTTTATATGACCCCAGATACATAGGTATTTAAAGTAGCCACACAAATCAGACACTGATAATAAATCACAATTTAACTACCCCCACATTTAGTTAAAAGTCCCTATTGAGGTCATGACCCACAGTGTAAGAAGCTGGGAACTAGATACTGGTTAAGATCCCTTTTCACATTAGAATTCTATTTTTTTCCAATTCAACATGCATTTGTTAGGGACCTATTAAGTACAAGTAACTACAACAAATGTTTACTGTGTTGCACTATGATCAACACATAAGGAACGGTTTAAGAGAGAGGAAGAGAAATTTAAGCGGGGAGAGAGATCCCTTCTATTTAGTGTATCAAGGAAGACTTTATGAAACAAGAACCATCTTTCCTGAGGTTTGAAGGCTCAACAGCAGAAATATGGAGAGCATCCATTATGTGGAGGAAGGAAGAAGAAACTGGGAAATAGTTAGTAGTCTTTTTTTGGCTTGAAAATAATATGTAAAGGAGAAGAGAGTAAATTGAGACTAGAAAGGTAGGTTGGACTCAAACTGTGGAGGAACTTGAATGTTAAAGTAAGGAGTTATGTTTTAGAGCATAACTGTCAACATATTGTACCCCTGGGAACCTGTCAAATATCTAAGACTCTTTAGAGCAGCAAGGAGATCAAAACTATTTTAATAGTAAATATTTGGCTATTAACATACTCTTCCCTTTTCTAGCTATATATTTGTGTGAGTCCAGATTTTCTTCATATACTTCAACCAAAATAATATCACAACAGATTGAATGCAGAAGCAGATATGAGAATCCACCTGTCTTCTATTAAACAGAACTTTAAAGAGATTTACAAAAAAAATATGAGTAATAATACCATTCTTCTCACTATTTTTGTAAAATATTATTTTAATAAAATATTATTTATGTTAACATGTATTAGGTTTGCTATTTTAATGAGTTTATAAGTATATATTTTAAAATTTTTTATTAATTTAAATTTTTAGTATGACTCATTGAGAGACATAATCCATTTAAAAAAAACTCTTCGAGGTCCTCTATAATTTTAAAGAATTTTTAGATTTTAGATCTAAAATTTAAAGAATTTAAAGAATAAAAACAAAAAGTTTGGTGCCAAGATAGATGAGTTGCTATAACCATTGTAAAGCCACCAAGGCCTTTCACGTTAATACCCATATAAAGGATGTTTTAAGAGAGGAGAACCTAATGGCTCAATAAATTAAAGAAATCCATGTGAAAAATATTAAGAATCTGAACTATGTGTCAGTAAGAAAAAAAGGAGGAGAGAGATGTAATAGATATGGTTAAGATTAAATTCATAGGGATTTGGATTGGATTGGAATCTAATTGGATGTGGAAAGCAAGAGAAAGAGAAGAATTAAAGGTAAATAACATTTCTGTCCTGGGAAACTGGTAGGATAGATACACCCTCAATATAAGTAGTTAAGACAAAGGGATAGTTTATGGAGTAGGGAAATAATTTAGTTTTATACAGGTTGAGTTTGAGTTACTGCAGAATAATCAGATAAAGATTCCCAATGGACATTTGGAAATGCTGGATGATTAGGGCAATAGTTAATAGAAAATATTTAGGACAAGGATTGGTTACAAGGATTGGCATATAGTTCTAATACGTATCAGGGAATATATGATCATTTCAGAATATGAACAAGAATTTTTTTTTCTTTTGTGCAGAGAACCATCAGAATAAGTTTTCAGCAGCCAGTCATGTCTTAAACCCTATAATCAGAGTGCCATCAAGGGTGGAACAATAGAGAGGCTGTTAAAATGTCAGTTGTTCTGGATTTCTATAAATGTATGCATCTCACAGAAGAGTCTCAAATAACCTTAATCTAGGGAAGATCTCTTTTAGTATGGGTAGTTAAATTGAGGTCCTGACCTCATCATTAAGTTATATGTACTTTTCATGAAATATCTACTCAGTTTATTTGAGGTAATTATATTCTTTCTGTGTATTTTTTTCTGATACATTCAATTAGTTGGAACCAATTTTAGCATACAAAATTGTATAATGTTAATAAAAATGCCAAAATATTTCACTGTATCAGATATGAAATGATAGTTCATATATATTAGGAGGCAAGTACTGTATAGACTGGTAGATTGAACAGTGGTTGAATCCCATCTCAGATTCTTTCTATACCTGTGACCAAGAGCAAATCAAAGCATTTGATAACCAAAACTCAATTTCATCTATAAATGGAAATAATACTAATATACTAACATTAGTTGCCATGAACAAAGTTTATAAACTATACAAATGTGAGGTATTATTACAGATTATTTTAAGATTAACAACATTTCTTTCACAACAATCATGTGAGGTATTATTATCCTTAAGTGATTTGCATATTGTTATGTAGGTAGTAAGTAAAGAAAAATGGATTTGAATTCAAGTTTCCTGCTTCCTCCAATCTCTAAAATCTATAAACCTATGCTATTGTGATTCTTTAGTGAGATGTTTGTTGTCCCTATTATTGTGAATGAAAAGAATCATTTAATTAGAAATTATGCCTTACTATCTTTCTAAATTCCTCCTTCTATGTTTAGGAATTAAATCTGGGAAAATTAAGACCTCATGCATTATGATCATTAGTACATAAATATAAAACAATTCCTAAAAATATTGAAAACTCTAAAGTTCAAATCTGACTTGAAAATTTTTCTTTAAACTCACTGATGCTAATAAACTACTCTAACCATTTTTTTTTTGGCATGGGATAAGAAATCAAATCAGTATAAAACAATAAAACAGGCTTTCCTTTCCCATAGAGCTTTGTATTTTAATTCACTTATAAGTTAAGACTTTAGTCTTAATTTTTTTTCTGTAAGGAAAGTAAGTGTTGTTACTTGGTTAGCCTCTGTAGTGTATTCTTTCTAATTTCCCTAGGCAGCAATGAATTCTCAAAAAAAAAATTCTTAATGGTGACAGAGAAAGTTGTAGCTGCTATATAACGTTGACATAAACAGGAACCTTGTTTTGTGGTCACATGTCAGTAGTAAGCTACTTTTATCAGGACTACTATCCCTAGATCCTAAGCATTTCAATTTACTGCTGTCCATATAACTGAGACCAAG
This sequence comes from Myrmecobius fasciatus, assembly GCA_023553655.1. Lineage (NCBI taxonomy): Eukaryota > Metazoa > Chordata > Mammalia > Dasyuromorphia > Myrmecobiidae > Myrmecobius > Myrmecobius fasciatus. The sequence continues at coordinate 343,121 of JAJPUD010002103.1, read as the reverse complement.
AGAATATAAGCATTTATCTGTATAAGTACACATTCCAGGTTTCTCCAGAGATAAAAATTCCCATGAAAAACCAGCAAAAGAATAGCAGAAAAAGCAGAAAATGTGTTAAAATTCCTTTTTAATCTTCAACTTTATCATGTTTAACTGCTTTAGTTCACGAGCATATAGCTGCTTTTTTTTTCATGAGCCCATTTAAGCTTGTGAAACTCAACGTAGCAGAATGAATAGAGGGTAAATCTTTGAGTCAAGAGAGGGATATATGACTCAGAGGATAGAATACAGGTTTGGAGTCAAGAAGAGCTGAGTTCAGATTCAGTCTCAGACTATTACTAGCTGTGTGATCCTGGGCAAATCATTTAACCCTGTTTGCCTCAGTTTCTTCATCAGTAAAATGAGTTAGAGAAGGAAATGGTAAACTGCTCCAGTATCTATTGCAAGAAAAGCCCAAAAGGATTCAGGAACACTCAGAAATGACTGTATAACAACCTGAAGTTAAGGACACCTGGTCCTGCATCTGACATATACTAGTTATGTTAGCATAGACTGGTCACTTAACTGTTCAGTGCCTGAGTCAACTGTATACAGAAGAGCTGGTGATCTCCATTAGTTAAGAATATTTACATATGTAGGGTCCCTATACCAATGAAATCAATAAAATCCTTTCAACCACAATTATTTTGGCAGGAATATTTGTGTGTGTGTGTGTGTGTGTGTGTGTGTGTGTGTGTGTGTGAGCATCTTGTGAATTAAGTTGTTTTTGATAGTTTAATTTCAGATTCCTTTGCATATGAAAAAGTATCTAGTACTTTGAAATGTTTGTTATATTAAACCACTCTAGCCAATCCTGTTCATTAATTATAATGGTTAAATATATATTATATGTATGTGTTTTCATATGGAATGTAATAGTCATTGAACTGGGTTATTTTCTCATCACAGATATTTGGCCTGGTTTTCCCTATATTCAAATCCACTTTAAATCCTGATTTAAACTAAAGGTGTATTTAGTGTACTGAAAGGTATATGTGCTCAAACCTAACTTCCCAAGTAATAATTTATTTGTTTATCTTTTGGCTTTTTTTTCTATATATTGTTACACTTGGAGACTACCTCGAGATGATACATACTAGGTGTGAAATGGAGAAGAGATACATTGAAAGTGTATATCTAAGATATAAGAGATGGTATGTCAAAAATTTGACATGTTGCAACTGAAAGTAACACACCCAACTGAAATATGTATTACTCCAACTGTTAGAGTGGATAATTAAGCATAGACTTCTACCTATATTTTGTTGTAGTTCTCTTATAGTTCTCTTCTGGCAAAAGTGATCTGTATAATCTTTCTATTTTATATTATATGCATTCTTCACAATTCTCTCATGCCCTCTTCTGTGATTCTATAATTATTTTTGTTTTACATAGATAGAAACATGATGATTTTTTTTCCTTTTACATATGGTGTTTTTGCTTCATGGAGAGAGAACTATATAGATCACACACACACACACATACACACACACACACACACAAACCTACCCCAAATTTTATCCAGCTTTATACTTTTATGTTTATAACCCTGCCTATCACTAAAAATGTCCTTACCTAAAACACTTTATCGTTTTATTACTGGGTTTATACCAGTAATGACATTCACATCAGCTTTCTTAGGAATAATCTTTAAGCAGAACCTGGCAAGAAAAGCTTTTTGAAAATGATCATTCCTTGGAATACAAATCTGGAAACATGAAACATCAATTTAATCGCCTGCTCTTAATCCCTGCCTCAGTTTAACAGGACCAACTCTTTTTCAAACCAGAATCAGTGGGTTATCTAATTCTTAAACATCCTTTCCTGAGTTTGTTAAACTGACATAATGATGGTAGTAAAAGAGAAAGTTCATATGTTATAGGACCACTATTCCCTGGATTTATTATTAAATATTTACCCTAATTTGCTGTTCTTGGGGAGGAAAGGAGGAATAGAAAGGGGAGAGAGAGAGAGAGAGAGAGAGAGAGAGAGAGAGAGAGAGAGAGAGAGAGAGAGATTTACATGTGAGAACTCAGGGGGCTTTGTCATGGCAATTGTATAAAGTGATATACAGTGCAAATCGACTTGAGCATGTCCCTGGATAGCAGGCGGTTTACAGCCTCTTCGAGCAGAGATTACTGCTTTATCTTGTCATACTAAATTAACGTGGCAGCACACTGTTAAACAGTGGTGACCTCTTCATCTGTGGAAATTGCTGCCTAGAGGAGGGATGGTATTTAAGACTTTTTCTGTAGCTCTCTAGTCTTCCCTCCTCCCCCTTTATGCCCTTAAGGCATTTCTGGGTTAGAATATTGCACTCTCTCTCTCTCTCTCTCTCTCTCCATATATATATATACACATATATATATATGCATATATTAAAGGAAAGGCTTTTTACATCAAGGTGAGAATAAATAGATGTTAACTGGATCTTTGTTGTTTGATTAAAAATCACTTTTCTGTAGAATATTACACTTTTGTTTGGACAACTTTCAAAAATGGAATGTCATACTTACAGAATGGAATTAAACTATATTTGTGGTCTCACTGTTTTAACCCTTTACTGTTGCATGAAAAATTAAGCTCATATAAAAGGAAATATTCCTCTCTTTAATAGTTTATTCCCCTGAAATCTATCTGGTATCTTCTCTATATTAGCATTCAAAGTATAGTAGCTAAGAGAAAGGCAAAGTTAGGAAATATCTGTTCTTATATTTTGTATTATTCATGTGTTCTTAGAGTCAGACCAGGAAAGTTTTTATGGTGCATACCTCTTCTATCTTGTGTTCTCTGTCATTCTTGGATACTCATTTCACTCTTCTTTAATACGATTAATCCAGTGATTATAGATCAAGACCTCAAAGTGTATTTTCTTTGTATTTCTCATTATTATTTGGAATAAATATTTTACTTGGTTGTTAACATGCATTTCTTTTTTAGTGCTTTAAATAATCATTATGAGAAAATGACTTTTAGTTATATATTTATATTAATTCCCTAATATTTTATCTTTTATCATAGAGATGTGAAGAGTTTTTCCCCCTAATCTGTATCTTTTCTTATTCCAGCTATTCTCTTCCATTTTCCTCTAGCTTTTTAATTTTATGATCTTTTATAATTTTATAGAAATTATTATGATGTGACATTATCATTGATTGGGATAACAAGTAGTGTTATCATTATTACATTGGCACAGCTCAACAATGAACACTGAGTATTTCTCTAATACTTGGACATTCCTTTGTGTCTATAGAAAGTGTATTTAGTCACAGTTGTATATAGGATATATAGCTCAATAAGCTAACTATAAGACATATGCAACTTTAATAATTGGAATTTCTCTTTCTATTGTTTACTACAAACCTTTTTAATATATAGAAAAGCTGATGATTTCATGAATTTATTTGGTAGCCTGCTTAACTGTTTCTATTAATAATCTTGAATATTTTCTTCACTAAACTCATGGGGTTATCAAGCAAAACAAATCATACCATATAAAAATAAGGATTAATTTCATCTCTTTGCTATTATCTATTTCTTTGTTTTAAAAAAACTTGTTTATAACAGAGGTTGGCAATTTATTTTATTTTTATGAATTTATATTTTATGAAACCTTAGCTTTAGATGTATATTAATTATAAAAACCCTTCCAAGAATATGCATTTTAGATTTTCTTATAAAATAAATAAGCATTAAATTTTGTTAAATATATTTCAGAGTTATAGTCAATAATTATTTATTAAGTGCATATTATAGGTCAGGCACTGTGGTTATCATTGAAGTACTTGTCTTCAAGAAGGTCATATTCTAATGGAGGAAGACAATACATTTTTACCAGCTGAAAGGAAAGAAGGAAATGTATTTGTTTAGGGGTGTATGAGCTGGAAGAGGGAAATGCATGAATTACATAGTTGATTTCGTCTTCTGGGATGATAAATTCCTAGAGATAATGAAATCCTGGGGAACAACTAAGTGGGAAATGAAGATGATGTATCTATTTAAATATTTTGTTTAAAATATCAACTAATTTATGCTAATTGTATTAGTGTTGTATATCAAGTGTGATAATAATGAATATTTTTATGTTATAATTATTTTGCTAAAATATTGCATCAATCTTCCTTTGTGATATTGAATTTTAGTTCTTTCTCTTTTTTATCTCACCCTGGTTTGCATATTAGTAATTTAAATGTTTCTTAAGTTTGCTTAGAAATAAATTAAAGAAAATAAAGAACTACTAACTCCTGTACTACATTAATTGATTTCAATAACAATTCAAGAAAAACACTTTGTTAAATTAATTTATGAAAGAGAATTTTTCCTCTTTCATAGTTCATTTATAATTTAGGCTATTTATCTTTAAAATTGAATTATTTGGTATATCAATTTTTGAGTTTAACTTAGATATTTAATAATTTTATAGACTTATCTATTTCATTCAAATCATTAAATGTGTTGTAATTTAAAGGGAGTTTAAAGTAGTTAGTGATAATTATCCTAAGGAATGAAAAAATGAATGGGAAAATATCTGTTATATGTTACAGTGTGAGAATTATGTTAAGTTTATGAATACAAATACAAAAAAGAAAAATGCAATCTCTGCCCTCAAGAAACTTAAATTCTACTAATAAGGAAAAGACAAAACAATAAGGAGAATGGGCCACAGAGTGGGCCTTTGATTTGAAAGTTTTAATATTATTTCTGGGGCAAAGCCAAGGTGGTGTAGTAGAGGAAACACTCAACCCAGCTCAAACAACATTTCTCTACAATTTCAAAATAATGCCTCAAATTGAACTCTAGAACGGCAAAGCCAACAAAAAGTCAAGGTGAAATATTCTTCCAACCTAGAACAAAAAATAAGGTCAGAAAGGGAAGTCTGTAACATGAGAGAGCTAACTGGCCCAGATCCAATGTAGATGAAACACCAATGGTGGGGTTATATGGTAGTGACAGAATCAGCAGCACCTTGGGAAGTTCTCAAAACAGAGACAGTAAAAAGACCTAGAAATTTTTAAGAAAGAGATTATGGGGGAACCCTGTGCTAGTGCTGGCTGCAGGACCAGATGCTGTTTAGCAATTTCAATGTCTACCTATTCTGGTTCATAGTTCAAAAGGGAGAAGGATTACTTTCATTTAAGAGTATGTGGAAGCTGGGCAGCTAGGTGGTGCAATGGATAGAGCACCAGCCCTGAAGTCAGGAGGACCTGAGTTCAAATCTAGTCTCAGACACTTCACACCTCCTAGCTGTGTGACCCTGGACAAGTCACTTAACCTCAATTACCTCAGCAAAAAGAAAAAAAAACACAAAAGAGTATGTGGAATCTCTGAGAGACAGTATCACTTCTGAAACAATATCACTTCTGAGACAGTATCACTTCTGAGACAGTATCAATTCTGAGAATTAATTGCAATAACAAAGGATCAGAGGCAATCCTGGGTTAACAACCAGAGTGCAGACCAGAAGAGCAGTGACTACACATTTCCCCAGAACACACCACTTTAATAGCACCAAAAACTTTCAAACCCCCAGTAAATAGAAGCAGTAAAACTATTCTAATGAGAGATCTCAAGCTTTCCCTATTAGATCTAGACAAATCTATGAAATAAATAATAAGCTAAAAAGATGACTAGAATTTTAGAAAACTTAGATAATAATGGATATCAAGAGAAAATTGAATGGAAATAGAAAAGAATGTGCTTTTTTCCCAGCTATACATGGCACCTTTGCAAAAATTAGCCAGGCATTAGGGCATAACAATCTTACAACCAAATGTAGAAAAGCAGAATTATTAAAGCCCCCATTTCAAACCATAATGAAATATAAATTGCATTTAATAAAGCACCTTGGAAGCATAGCTTAAAAGTTAATTGGAATAATCTAATCTTAAAGAATGGACAGGTCAAAGAACAAATCACAGAAACAATCAATAATTTGAGAAGGATATTTTATTCTGCTATATCTTTTCACATTTACATAGTTGGTTTTAATACCATTTAATTACCTTTTTTGTTATTATCTTTTCCTTCCTCTTCCTCTTGTGAGACTATATAATTCTAAAGTACAAAAATATATACTTCCATTTCCATTCATAGCATCCAAATTCTTAGTTTGAATTACATCCTTTTGAATAAATTTTATTGATTTTTTTAGTTTTATATCATATTCATTGTCCATCCCATTCTTTTCTATCAATTTAACCTTTTTGAAAAATCAAAGATTTTGATAGTTATTCAGCAAAAACAAATTGACTTTATAAACAGCATTCCATATTTATAGTAAGCAATATCTTTAAATATATAAAACAAATGCATTTTCCCATATTTTTTGTTTGATTATTATAATTGTATAATTCATTTTATACTAATTTCTAATAAATAACACCAACAATAATGTAATAGCTACTCTTTATATAGTATTCTAAGACCTCCATAGAGATTACAAATATTGCCTCATTTTACTCACAACAATCCTGAGAAACAGGTGCTTTTATGCTATTATCCTTTTTTTTCTACAAATGAGGAAACAATTAAGCAGTGATTATTACTTAGGATCAAATAGCTAAGTTTCTCTTTCAAACTTATTCACACCTAAATAATAGATACTTTAAATGTCATGGAGTTATTAATTAAGTGACCCAATAAAGACATTTTTACCCAATAAAGCTAGCAGAGATAAGTAGAGCTGGATTATTGACTCAATAGGACCCTCAAAAGGACCTGGCCTTCTAAATACAATGCCTTGGAACATTGGGGAGAATTAATTCATATAATTTGCAAAGAAGGCTAAAAATGAAGAATTAGGCAAAAACCTCAAAAGAAGAATATATTCATGATGAGATATGGTCAGTAGTGCTAAATACTAATGGAGATATCAAAAAACATGAGTACTGAGAAAAGACCATCGGTTGCAATAGTTAAAAAATAATTTGTAACTTTGAAGAGAACAATTCTGTTAATATGTAGAAGGGAGAGGGCTTAAAGGAGAGTGAGGGAAAAATTGAGATATGGAAAAGACAGCTCTTTCACAGTTTGAAATGGGGAGGAAAGTGAAAGAATGATAGTTGAAAGGCATTATGTAACATGCTGATTTTTTTTCCTGCATGGGAAAGACATGCATGATTATATCAATCAAGTGGCAAATATTAAATGCATATATGGCAGGAACTGTTCTAGGCCTGGAGAGGCAACTTCAAAGAAGGAAAAGATTCTGAGACAAAAAAGGACCTATATTCTAAAAGGAGAGCCAATGAACAGTCTACAGCCTCTCTGGTATTCAAATTTACCATTTATTATCATCTTTGTCAATTTACTAAATGTGAAGTAGAATCTTAGAAAACTTTCATGACTACAGTTATTCTTCTATTTAGCAATTAAAAATACATAGGCTTCCATTGTATCCTTTGTGGAAAGGATAAGATTATACTTTGATCAAAAATAACAGTAGTTATTTGATTGGGGGAAAGAAAAAATAGAAAATGGATACTAAACTATATTTAGAGATTTGGCAAATGATGTTTCTGGTGAGAATAAGATTTCTGTTTAGCAGACCTGCAACCTAGTATTTTATGACTAGTATTCTTGTGCAATTCCCCTCCCTCTGCCCCCACCTTTTGTTGGACTCTACAGTGATGATATAGAAAACTTGGCATGGAGATCAAATGTAATTCTCAGAGGGGGGGAAAACTAGAGTCCAATTGGAGTTCTGGTGAGGAAAAATGTGCCTTTTAGCAATTATATGAGAGTAGAAATTATCTAGCATTTAAAGTGATTTAATTTTTCATGTGCTCAACATATTGCATACAGAGTGCCAAAGAGGAAAATATATCTGATTTGCACATGACAATAAGCTTAAGTGCACTATTAGGTCAGCAATTTCTGTATACTCAGTAGCAAAAATTTAACTTTCAGCCAAATTGATTAGCAATGGTCATGATACTATGATCAGAACATTGGATATGGTATCTATGCCAATTATGACGCTGTGTAAAAGGGCATAAATAATCACATGAACTGTAATTTATGATCAGAAAAGTAGTAGAAATGGTAGCTGTGAATGTGTAGGTAAGATATATTCTATCATTCTCATTTTTATTTTGAAATTTAATTCATCACTTACACTCTAAATCAAACATAATGCAAAATTCATAGGTTTTTGTATTATTTCTGTACTGATCTAGCTTTTAGCACCTACATTTAAACATTTGTTATGGAAGATATATTATATATATATATATGTGCATATATATATATATTTATATATATATATATATATATTTATATATATATATATATATATATATATATAAGCTGTGGACTATGGTATCTCTCTGAGAGGCCCTTTATTTCCTCTATAAAAATATTCAAATGATCTAGATGTCTCAATAAATAATAATTATAAAATAATAATAAAATGCTTTTGGAAGAAGTAAAGGTCCAGAATCTCAGGAGAATTACTGAAAATTTTTAAGAGAACATAGTAGTATCAGTCCTTAGACTAACTATATTATTCTAAAACAGTATTTGGCACTAATTTTGAAACACTAAAGATCATGTACCTGCCAGTAAAAGTAGCTGAGCAATAACATTCATAATGATTTTTAGGATCCAAATATAGAATTCATTAGGACTAGATGATTTGAACTCTTTAGACACAATTCGTTAATCTCTTATTGTTTCCTTATTTAATTTTGTGAATTAACTCCCAATTAATCATATTTGTTCTGTAATTTTGTATAACCTTTGAACTCTTAGAAATCTATCCTCAAAGTAGAGTGTATTTGCAGTGTACTCTTAATATCCATCTCATTTTATACATATTTAATTATTTTGGGATAGAAAAAAAGAAAAGATAAGAAATATAAGCATGTATATGGTATGTATTATGTGATAGGCACTATGGTAGATTTTTTTTTAAATTTGTTTAGCAAATATCTGACTTGATTCTCCCAAGAGCCCTGAGTAATCAGTACTATTATAATCCTCATTTTACATTTGAGAAAATTTAGGCAATCAGAAATGATCTATCAAGGTCACAAAGAAACTGTCTGAAGTTGGTCTTCCTGGCTCCAGAGCCTGTCCACTGTGCTTTAAACTGCTACCAAATTGTTCACTTTCCCTGAGGATTCCCAAAATTTCTATTTTAGCAGTAAGAACCCTTCATTATTTCCCTCATCTTCTTAAAGATTCTTCTTCTTCTTCCTTTTCCTCCTCCTCCTCGTCCTGCACTAAAAGATATTTTAATATCCAAGATGATACAATATGTTGAAAAAGCTCAAATATGAATTTAGTCATATATCACAATCTAATCTTCTTATGTTATTTATTATTATTAGCATTGTAAATGTACTTTGTTTTATTAAATATGTTCTCAAAAATTTTACATAACCCCAGGTCTATTTTAAAAGCACAAGATATTTAATCCAATTTAAAGGTTTGTTTTTTTTTGGGGGGGGGTTAAGAACTGTCTTCATTAAAAATATATTATTTAAGAATCATATCTTCTCTTGTTGAAAATATTGAAAAGTTGAGGAAAACAAAGGTTTTGAGCTATATTTCAAATTAAAAAATGCTGAAAAGATATCCCTGGGAGCAGTTAGGTGGTGTAGTGGATAGAGCACCAGCCCCTGAGGACCTGGGTTCAAATCAAGCCTCAAACATTTAATACTCCTTAGCCATGCAGCCCTGGGCAAGTCACTTATCCCCACTTGCCATGTACAAACACACCCCAAAATGCCTATGAAAAGCAGAATTTAATTAAATCAATCCTGTTGATGTTAACTAGCTATTTCCTGAGTAACATAAAGATAAAAAAGATTAGGTGTTTCAGGTATTAGACATATGGCTAATCAGATAATCATATCCTAATTGGAAGTATTTTAAAATGGAACTTAGTCATATAAGATAGAGAGAGACTCTTTTGTCCCTTGCATTCTGTTCTGCAAAAGACGGAAAGATCATTGCTGAAGGAACATTTTGGAAGCTAAGTCTGGGAACAGGAAGCCAAGAGGCTTTTGACTGATATCTGCTGAAGAAATATTACACCTACCAGTGTCCAGTGAAAATATCTCTGGTTTTCAGCCAGTAAACAAAAAAGAAATTATAAGAAAATTATAATGCATTTGGAACAATGTCAAACAAATACCTAGAAATCTGGTTTTATGTGATCAAACAGCATTAGGATAACAGAAAATGTGCTATTAAGAGTAGGAAATGAATGTATACCCAAAACAAACTAAACAGTACTTAAAATATTTGACATGAGAAAAGACAACAATCTATGCCTAAAGCCGATAATTGTTTCAATCTTGCTCCATGTATATTTTTTATTAAATGTGAAATTCAAACCTACTTAGTGAAGTGCTATTATTTTTGCAAAGTCTTCACTTTTATGAATAAAATTTTTCAAATGTGTTTTTGTTTTTAAATCTTGCCTTTCACCTATTTATATTTTTAAAAGTCTAATTTCCTGGCCTGCATTAAGTAATTCCCACTAAATTACAGCTCTGGAAATTTAGGAGTTTAGGAAAACTTACCAGCCTTGCAGAGATACTGTATTTTTTTCTTTTTGCATTTCAATCATGATAAACTCAAAAGCTCCAAATTTCTCTGAGATTTCTAAAAAATAAAGGTTGATAATTTTTAAAAGTAAGAAAACATATTTATACATAGATATGGTAAACTATAAAATAGAATTCAGATTAAATGCAATGACAAATCTTGTTTCTAGAGTATTAATATTGAAGCTTGTTTCCCTCTTCCCGTGAAAAGGTTTGAAAAGTAGCATTATACTTTCATATATAATCACTACTATTTATTGGTTTTGAATAACTATCTGACAAAAAAGATAGCTGTTAAATACCTGCCAGCATATTTCTTTGTTTTCTCAATTAAGATACTTAATTTATATTATTTTAAATATTTCATTTATTACTTTTGTTTTTAAAAAACTACTTTCCAACATATACACCCTTTCCCTTTAACTGAAAAATAGGATTTATGTAAAGTTATTAAAAATCAATAAACATATTTTTAAATTTGTAATTGATCTTAGAAGTATGTCTAACGGCTATGATTACCCTCATTTTTCCAAAATTCTATCATTTATTTCATGCTTATCCCTAAAGGAAAAAGTCAAATAATGTATGAAATAAAGGTAATTGTGTTGGGGGAAGGGAGTTAGTGAATTACATAATTTTTTTGTCTTTTGGCAAATCAATGAATTCAATTTTTTTTGAAAGCTGAAATAATTTAAGAAGCAATGTGAAAAGTTGAGAGGAGGAGCTGGATCCAAACCTCATTCTTTTACTATCTATGTGATCCTAGTTAACATGGCATAATCAAAAGAAATCTGAACCTGGAGCGAGGATTCAATCCAATCTAATCCAATAAATATTTAGTAAATGCATACTACATGCTAGGTATTATGCTAAACACTGGATATATAATTAATGAAAAGAAAAACAGTTTCTGCCCTGAAAGAGCTTACAACTTAATGGGTGAAGGAGGAGAAAGACAATGAACAGAAAGAAACAGAGAATGGAAGAACAGATCATCATAGAGTATGTTGTGAAGTTTAAAACCAAACAAAACAGCAGGTACAAAGTAGGGAAAGAATGATCAGGTTTCAAAACCTACTTCTGATGCTCACTAACTATAGAAACATGGGAAAATGAGGATGATCATAGCTGTAGGACATATTTCAACAGGATAGTTGTAAGGCTTAAATGAGATCATGTAAGCAGAGCACTTTACAAAGCTTTAGCTGTCATATACATGTCAATAATTATTTTAGGAAATCTGGACCTTAACTTCTTCATCTCTGAACCAAGAGAATTGAATGACTTCTCAGGTAAATTATAATTCTAAAATTCTGGACCTAAATTAAAGTTTATTTCTCCTTCTGCTGAAGTAAAGTGATCTCTCTCAGGGAATCTACCTTAGGAACTAGACAAATTCCTAAGTGGAGTCCATGCTGTATGAATTACTTTTGAAAAAATTATAGTAGGGTAGTTAATACTGAACACATAATAATTACCTGGAAGTGCTATAATACTAAAAATCATAATAAGCAAATAGTATTTTTTGCAGAAATATAGGATCCATGTTCTTTAAATGTATGTAAAAAACCTTAGCATTTAAACAGTACCACATGTGACTTTTCTAAATATGTACATATTTGTACAAATGTGACAGTGATATATTTAGAATTGGTTTTAAATTCAACTTTCACTATTTACTAATTATATAACTATGGGCAAGTCACTTAAGGTCTTTGAGCATTAGATGGTTATCTAACATTCAAAATTATACATGATTTAGAATTCTCATACCATGGAAATATTGGATTAATCAAGATATATATTCTCTGCCTGAACAACAACAAAAAGAGAGGAAAGTGATTTACTCAGGTTCAGACAAGGAGTACCATGTATTCTAAACCCAAGTTTAGTGCTCTTTACATTTCATTGGATTATCTCATAGACTCTCTGCTTGAACACATTCAATGATTCAAATACATTCAACTACCTCACAATGCAGCTCCTCCAGCTCTAATAAGAGATGTAAGATATAAGTCTGTAGAGATGGAAAGGTGAGCAACAAAGAGACCAGGAGAGACAAGGGAAGAACTGGAAAGAAAAAAATAATCTGACTTCAAGCCTCATTTAGACAGCTCTGGAGAGAAGTTTGATGGGAGAGGTTGAAACTGATGCTCAAAATGAGTTGAAATACTTTGCTTGATCTTATTTTTCATGAAGTGCCAATCATGGTCTGTATAGAGTTTCATTCTAGTCTTCCTATCACCTGCAATAGCAAATGCACAGCCTATTGGTCGTATTTCTGTTCTTAGTTCTCCCAGGTATTGAACTTAGCCTTTGAAGTCATTTGTGAGTTTGAGGGGATACAGTCTTATTTCTGCATTTTTCTAGGGAGTTCAAGAAGAACTTAATCTAGAAATCTGTGTATATTCTGCAAATATGACTGGGACTGGCCTTTCCTCTTATTTTAGAATTTAGTACTGTTCTTGGAAAATAGTAAGAGCTTAATTACTTATTATAAAATTATAATTATATATAATATAATATCTATACTTATAATTAAATAATAAGTATTATTATTATTATTATTTGACAATCTGACTCATGGAGATGTTTCCTAAAGGAGTAGGAAAGTGGAAACACTGGGCCTGGAGTTGGGAAGATCTTAGTTCAAATCTGGTCTCAGACTTTTATCAGCTGTATGATACCTCTGTTTTCCTCAATTTCATTATCTGTAAAAATGTGCATAATCACAGCTTTGTCATGTAATGCAATGAAGATCAAGTGAGATAATTGTAAAGTACTCAGCATATAGTAAACACTCTATAAATGTTGTCTTCTTTGTCATTATTAAAAAAAGATAAATATTCTCCTTAAAATTATTAATAAAGAACCATATTCTGGGGCAAAACAAATAGGTAAATATATTTACTTTAATAGTTATTCATATATACACATGTATATAAATATCTTATATGTGTATTATCTATGTACGTATACACATATACATAGAGAGAGATGCACACACATACACATATATTAGTAAATATAATTCCATAGTCTAATAATCATCCTGCTACAAAATGACTATATATAATTGAATTGGTTGGTTATATCTGTCCTAGAAAAATTGAGCTCTAATTAGTAAATGCTATCAGTAACAAAAATCAACATTGTGCTAAAAATATTTTATGACCTTGATGAACTTAAAAATATCATTGGAAAAACAATCTAAAAGACTATGGAATAATAAGCAAGCACTACAAGTGAGTATTTCACTTATATGCTAAATTGATCATTTGATCATGGGTTAGAGAAATCAGAAAAGGTTTTATTCAAAAAAATGTTGTCCAGCTGGAAATGGTCATTCCATTTTCATATTTCTTGCAGTATTTTGGTAAGATGTCTGTTTTTTGCAATTCTCGCATTCTACTTTTTGGTAATTATTTATTTACCTGTCTAAACCCACCTCTACCCTTTGCCTAAGTAGAATGTAAGCTCCTTGAAGACAATGACTAAGTCATAACAAATTAATGTATTTTAATACCCCCAGAATAAACAGGGTCCCTCAATGTTAGTAATTAGGTTTTTAATAAATATTTAACTAATTGAATTTTACTGAATGAAATTGCATTCCTGTGCTACAGCTATTTTGTGAATAAATCTATTTTAAAATTGCCAGAAGATTCCTGAGTTAAATGAGTCATTGACAAATCCTTGTTAGCAATTTTACCATATTGTTTTTGAGCGTGATTCTTAACTTACTTTTATAATTTCTTTGAGGTTTTCAAACTTGAAGAAGACTTTCACATTTTGTTATTCATTGAAATATCTTCCATGAATTTATCTTTTTGCACATACATACATATATGTATGTACATACATACATTCACATATATATATGAGAAAGAGAATGAGAAAGAATTAACCATTTGAATAGAGTAGATGATTCTGTCTGCTATCCCACTAAGCTACTGTAAGTATACCATAAAATGAGCTTGAAAGAGCAAGCATGAATCTTCTGTTGCCTTAGGCAACCTCAGTTACTGTGCCTTTCAGAGTGTGAGCATATTCAGAGACAGTCTATTCTTTTTGCTTAGGCTGGTAGAATTAATGAGGACAGCCTTAGTTGGTCATTCTAGAATCCATGGTTAACTATCAATCCTTTCATGGTAAGGCAAGAAGGAAAAAATAGTTACATAGTGTATGCAAAGTCTTTTCAAGAATATTTTTCTTTAATCACTCATTTTCCTGCTAAATACAGCTCTTTGTTCACGGGTGTTTTTTAAGCAAATGTCTTAATTCCTAAGTCTCTCCTCTTTGATATCTTAATTGTATCCATGTAAAGAAAACTAAAACTTATATTTAATTGTTCCCATAGCAACCATTTTTTGATCCATCAGCTCCTTGACATAGAGTACCTTCTTTTAAAGAAGCCTAAGTCCCTTACTAAAATGACAAAGTAAGGAGTTTTTTAGGGAATTTTTTAGTGTAATCATTCTTCACTTAGCACACTGACTTTGAAACCTAACCTGAATAAAAGGTGACTCCACTGTGTTTTACATTTATTGGGAGTGCTTGTGGAGAAGATTTGAACATTCTCAAAAATGAGGGCCAAGGCCTTTGGAGAGTAGAGGTGGACAGTTACCTGACACAAAGTTTTATGATCAACTATTCAGAGGTTTGGAAATTAGCTATCATTCCACCATCCCTACAGTAGCCAATTGTAGGGCTTGTTTCTAAAACAACTACATCTCACCTTATATCTTGACACTACTCCATTTAGTCCCTTTTCTATGATTTAGCAGGAACAACCTAAACACAGCAGCAGTTCTATAAGTAAGTGCTACTGGGAAATTCCATCCTTCCTTCACCTTGCCAGCATACCCACCCATTAAGGATGGGGTTAATGTTTGCACCCTGCTAATTCAGGTCTAATGTTGAGACAAATGAGATTTTCATATATATTTGCAATAACTTATAAAGAAGGTTAACTTAGTTCTGATGCACCAAGGACATGTGCTTAGTTTCTGTAGACAAAAACTTCCCTTTTTTCTATTTGGAAATTAATCTTGTCAACAGGGCAGGGTGTGGTGGCTTGTATGATCTTCATATATACATTAATTCCAAGATCCCTACCCCTATGTTGATGGGTCTTTTCATGCTCCTAGATGACTAAGAAATCATGTCAACAAAGTGGACTCACTAGGAAACTATATCAAAGGAGATATAGCTTGCCCTATCCTTAGCCAATTAAGTCTGTTTTCTCTCCTTTTCCTAACTTGTATTAGGGTGGGAAGGGGGAAAGGGAACTTTGGTCCTATCACACAACCACACAAACCCAATTAACAAATGTTTCTTAGAGTTTTGATTTTTCTATCTTTGAAAATAACTATTCAGTAAGTAAGTGCTCCCGTGCCCACCCCACTTTTTTTGTCATTTAGAATGGAACGCAAGGTCACATGGGATGGATAGATATAAATGGTATAATTTATCCTAGAGATATCTTTACATTATCTTTCCTCCTATCTTTTTCAAACTTTCCTATAAATCTAAAGAGTATGACCATTCTTCCAACTATTCAAGCTCACAACCTATGGCTCCCTCTTACTACTTTCCTAGTCAATTAACAAATCATGATATTTTTGTCTTCACTTCTCTTGCATCTATTTTCTTCTCTCCCCTCATATTTCTACTACCTTAGTTCAAAACTTCAATATCAGGTGAAAATCTAAGATGTTATAATAATCTCACAATTAATTTCCCAATCTCTAAATGTCCACCTCTTTAATCTCTAATCTCTAATCCACCATTCACATGCCAAAGTGATTTCCTAAGGTAGAGGTTTCAACATGTCACTGTTCTATTCCAGTGATTTCCTGTAAGTTCCAAAGTTATTTTCCTTCTTAATACTATTCTGATTATTTTTATTTTATTCCCTTTTTTCTACTTACTTAACTCTATATCTGGCCACTGTAGCCAAGTGGTTCTGGAGGGGAATGTGAGGTAGGAGACCTTGCACAGCCCTCCCTCACTTGCATGTCATGGTATCACTTCCCTGATGTCATGATCTTCTTTGAGACTGAAGGACAAACAACAACCAATGCTAAAATCTTTACTAGTTGTTTTTTCTGAATTATTAATATTTGTCATTTCTTATATGTGATACCATTCTATTAGAGTTATATATCAGTATTTTGTTGACCATTCCACAGTGATTGGCACGCACTTTCCAGTTTTTAAAATCACAAAAAGTGTTAATATGAGTATTATTTTTATATTTGTAAAATATTTAATTCTATCTTTGAATTCTTTCACTAACTTAAATGGAGAAAGATTTCACTGAAAATTATCCACACATCTTCCTAGGCACACAATTGACTAAACTATGCAGAAAACAACAATTAAAAAATAATAGTTTATTTGTTGATTACTGAAAACAAACAAAATCTTCCCCAAAGAAACCTCAATACAGCAAAATGTAACAAAGCAAAATGCAACCTTAAAGATTCCCCTCCAAATAGTATCTCCTATTTGTATGTTAAACCATAAATTTCCTAGATGAAGCAGCCAGGTGGATAGAGCACTGGACATGTAGTCAGAAAGATCAGAGTTCAGGTCCTATCTCAGATACTTCCTATCTCTGTAACCATGCACAAGTCACATTAACCCTACTCGCATAAAACTGGAGAAAGAAATGGTAAACAACTCCAGTATCTTTGCAAAAAAAATCCCATGGACAGTTGGTTCATGGGGTCATAAAGAATAAGACATGATTGAACAGCAAAAATATTCCTTGGTAAAGATAACTACAGAGATGAATTTGTTACTCTGATGACTAACATCCATTTAAAAATATGAAAATATGACCTCACTATTAGTGGGACCATGGAAATATATTGGAATTGTAGTCAAAGAAACTGGTTTTAAATCCTGTCAGCCACCATAGCAACCTGGAGCTACTTTACTTTATTGGATCTCAGTTTTCTTTTATCTATAAAATAAATTCGTCTCTAAGTTCCATTTTTGCTCTAAATCTATGATCTTCTAACTGACTGATGAATTTTTATTTATTTTATGGTGGTGAGGGTAGTAATGGTAGCAGCTGCAGCTAGCATTTTGTCAGGCTTTGTTCAAGTTCTTAGTAAATCATTAATAATAGTATTATTAATAATTGCTACCATATATATTATATTATACTATACTATACTATACTATACTATACTATACTATACTATACTATTATATTCTTACTATTTGCCATTTTAATTCATTCTCAAATAATTCAAAGAAGTCGATTTCCTTTTAATGAGGCAAACAGAGTTTATGTGATTATTTGCCCAGGTCACAGAGCTAGTAAGTGACTGAGGTATGTCAAGTCTTCCTAATTCTTAGGTTTAGCACTCTATCCATTTCACCTTCTAGATGCCCTTCAATACTTTAATGTTGGGCATAATGTTAAGATATAGTAATAAGAAGGTATTAGGTGAATATTACCAATTGGGAGTATTGCAAGGTATGTTGAGAAAAAATTATGCCATTTTATATTTCTTGTAACCAATCATCTTTAGAGAAGTAGTAACATTAAGCAAAGGAAAGATTTGGTTGATTAAGTAGGAGAAAGAAGATTTTCTAGACATACAACTGGCCAAATTGTGAATCTGATCCCCAAATGAAAATGATAAAAGCTTCATTATTTAAGTGATTTTAAGGTAATCTAGATTAAACTCAAAAAATCCTGTAGGCAAATTCTTGCCCTTTCTACAAATTTGTGTAGTTGCTCCATGTACAGAGCTCCTATTGATTACCCCTGTTTTCACACACAAAGCTGCTATTGACTTCCTTGGTCAATGATAAATTATTTTAAGTGAATGCATTTTTACTTCCTAAGAGAGTAAAAATATAAGATAAATCAGAGTAATTTTCTAGGTTTCAGAAAATTTCAGGTAGCAAGGAGAAAAACAACCATTTTTTGTTAATATTTCAAACATGTTATGAATTTTTTTAATCTACTCTACATGTAATTCCGCACATTCCTCCACGTACTGCTTCTTCTTAGCAAATATAGAGGATAAGGATTAATACATCTCATTTGATAAAATACAAAATTACTATTGGAAATACAGTAGAATTATTTTTAATGTTTTTGTCAAAGGACAAGTTTAGTATCTATGTTATAATCTAATTTCATAATTTGAGTTTCTTCAAGTTTTTAGACATCCCTATTCACATATATTTCAGATATTAATATACAATATTATTTTTTCATATGCTATTATATCCAATAAATTTAGAGCTTCTTGAAACACGTGCGTCTTTTACCTCTTTTTGTACTTTTAGCACTTAGCACAATGCTTGACATGTAGTAGGTGCCTTAATAAATGCTTATTGACTACTATTTTGCTTTTTGTCCCTTGTTAATAAATGAAATTAATAATGCTTTCCTTTTCTTGCCTTTTTTCATATTGACAATGTTAGCACATTGTCCAGCATACACTGAGTGCTAAATAAATGCTCTGGATTATTTGTTATAAAGTTAACATTAAATAAATATAGTTAAACTTGCTTTGCAACTATTTATACTTAAAATCAGTTTCAGTGTCAAAACTTCTCAGTTACCCAATCTTCTGCAATGTGGTTTTTGACTCTTCATTGTGATTCACATTTGATGCAAATGATCATATAACTATTTCATTCACTAAAAATTATTATATGATCATTTGCATCAAATAGTTTTTACCATTTTATGTAGACACAAAGCCTCATTTTTCAATGTAAATATTGTAATATAGGATGTTTGTACTTTATGGTTTTTTCCTAAAGCATATATCTGACCATGTTATACATGACACACACACAAACACACCAATAAGAAGAGGAAGGGAGTAGGAGAAGAAAGTGGGAATCTTATCTTGCTTTCAGTAGTGAACATGATACTTTCCTTGCACTAAAATATATTTAGTGTTCAATACAAGAAAAATCTCACCCTTTAAATTGGAAAAGATGTACATTTTTTGACAATTATTGCCTTCCCCTAACTGAAATAATAAATATAAGCATGAAACTATCAGAATAGCCTCTGTATATAGTGTCATTTCCATGTGATGCTCCAGATAATTGAATTTATTCAGGCAATTTATTTTTTAAACATGTGGTCTCTGTGAATAGGAACATCTTAATTAAATATAACTTTTTTATATTTCCTCATAATGAAATATATACATATACATATTTTTCACATATGTATTATATATAGCTATTAGAACATAAAGAGTTAAATAATGGACAAACCAAAAATATAATGTAAAAATTTTTAAAGAAAAGAAGCATGCCTTTTAACCGAGTAACTTACCTTAGTGTTCACCCCATATATTCGTGTTCAAAGTTTCTAGGTACTCCATAGGAGCTTTTTAATTATTTTTCTCCTTTTGATGTTGCTAATTATAATGAATGGATTACAAAAAACGTTTGTAGAAAGTCTCTCTTTGTGTCATTTCTATCTTGGTAGTAATAATACCTGATTGGTCTTGGTAATTTTCATATTTAAATAAACAAATAATTGCTTTCCATTTAGTTCTGTTTGTCAAGCAGTAGTTAGGTTTGTGACAAAAATGAGACTTCTATGTGTTCAAGAGAGGGAAAAAAAGAGAAAATTAATATTTTTATTTAAGTTTGGTGTTTTTTGTGAGTTATTTAGCATCATCAGTATCACATTAATATGACATAAAACTCCAGGGAATGCTCAGAAGTCAATGATTCAAGAAGAAACTTGGGAGGCAACATAAATAGGAAAAAAACAATATTCATCTACTACTTTTTCAGGATAATTTTCTACATCTTATATAAAATATTTTGCTATTTTTCTTGTTACAGCCCCATCATGATATTTTATAACTTGGGGGATTCCCTTTCCCTTTTTAAGGCTGTTAGTAGGAATCTGAAATTATGTAAATATGGAGAGAAAGAGACTTTTGTGGAGATTTGTTGTCATAAGTAGTTATACTGTTCTCCCCCTAACTAAACAACTCTACTACAATAATTTTAAATGCTAAACACATGAAGTTTAAATCAAGAAATTAGGATTTCAAGAGTTTGCTTATTGTTCAAGTGGCAGCATTCTGTTTGCTGCCTATCATTAAACGTTTTATCATTAACTTTATAGGATCATAGGTCATAGATTTAAAGCTGGAAGGAAACCTTAGAGGCATAAAGTAGACAACACTCTCATTTTACAAATAAAATAACTGAGAATTAGAGGTCAGATGACTTGGTCAAGCTACACAGCTAGTTAGCGGCAGAGCCAAGATTCAAACTTGTTTTCTGTTGTTGTAAAGCCAGGTAGCATCCTTTCCTCAATATGATATTATATATCATCTTAATAATTTCCTCAGAGGAGCCCAAATATCTCAATGAACCTCTTTGGTTTTATTTATATTTCATAATCTTCATATTTTCAACTTTATCTTTGTTTTTCAGGTTATGTATTTGTACAACACCCCCCCTGTGAATTTTCCTATTTTATCAGTACCTCTTATTTTATCACATTCCTCTTCTTTCTTTGGGGATAAAATTTTAAGAAATAGAATTTGGAAATAATTTGCTTTGAGAACCTTGATTGTTAAAGATGCTGAAAAATCTAAGTGACTAAGAAGCAAATCATGGATCCATTTGTACACAATCACAATGTGTCACTTTTTTTCATTGATTTCAATCATTTTTCTTGTCTGTCTTACTGCAACTCCTAGCTCATCCCTATACCCTTATTCAAGATTTCACATGAAGAAAGCTATGAGGGGCTCATAAAATAATAATAATACATGACATTTACTTAGTACTTTAAGATTTAAAAATTTGTTTATACACATTATTTAAATTGTTTCTCATAAGTCTCTGTGAGAAAGGTATTATGAATATTATCCCCATTTTTAACAAAGTAAGTCTAGATCATTATATGTGTGTTTAATATTAAATTAATAAGTTTTTAAAAAGCATTACAAGTTTTATGAGTTTTGGATAAAACATAATCAACATTACATGTGAAACAAAGAGAAGGAAATAAGCATTTATATAGTACCAAATATGTGCCAGTTACAATGCTAAGGACTTCTTTTAAAAAATATTATGTCATCTGAAATAATAATAAATTATTTATTAAATATTAAATTATAAATAACTGTACAGCACACTATACAAAACCATATGATCTGTTACCTGGACTACTAAATAGTTTTCTGATTCCTGTCCTTGCCTCATTTTACTCCATTCCTCCACTCAACTGTTGAAGTATTTTTCCTAAAGCATATATCTGACCATGTTATACATGACACACACACACATACACATATACCCACACATACCCCTAAATTCCAATATATCTCTCATCTCCAAGATCAAATATAAAATTTTCTGTTTGATTCTTAAAGTCCTTTACAAACTAGATCCCTCCTACATTTTCAGTCTTCTTATAGTTGTATCTGCTTCCATGTATACCATAATTCAGTAACAGTGCTCTTATTGCTGTTCCTTAAACCAGATATTCCATATCCCAACTTTTCACCAATGGGTTGTATATAATACCTGAAATACTCTTCCTACTCACTTCCACTTCTTGGCTTCCCAGGTTTCCTTCTAGATTCAGATGAAATCCCACCTTCATGAACACACACACACACACACACATACAGAGAGAGAGAGAGAGAGACCGATAGACAAACAGACAGACAGACAGAGACAGAGAGATAAATAAACAGACATAGAGGGAGAGACAGACACAGAGGGAGAGAGGGAAGAAAGGATAGAAGGAGGGAGAGAAGGAGGAAGAGAGAGTTAGTAGCTTCCCTCTGAGATTGCCTTTCATTTATATTGTGTAATATGAGATGGCACAGTAGATAGAGTGCTGGACTCAGGAAAATTTGACCTGTAACAGATATTTACTAGCTGTATGATCCTGGGCAAGTCATATAATTGTGGTTCTCAAATGTGTAAAATGGGCATAATAGTAATTATATGCAAGGATAGATTTGAAGATAAGATGAGGAAATATTAGTAAAATATTTTGCAAACTTTTAAGTACTATATACATGAGCTATTATTATGTACTTAATTCTCTATTGTCTTTCATATTAGAATTTAAAAAAATCCTTTAAGGGTATGAAACATATTTTTGCCTTTCTTTGTATACCCAGTGCATAGCAGAGATCAAAGTCATAGAATAGTTAAAATCATGGTAGCTCTAATTGGATGGTTGACATTAACAATTAGGAAAAGAATTAAATGAATAAAATTAGCCCAATAAATGTTCAAAAGAAATAATAATGTGAGGGTTTTATATTTTTGTTATGTTATGTTTTTGCTGAGGTACATTTAACAATACATTCATTTTTATGGTTTAAATAATAAATAATGATATATAGGAAAGTTAATAAACAATAGTGAAAGCAGTATTTTAAAATGAATCAGGAGAATTATAACTAGAAGTAATTGGAGAAAAAATTAAAAGAGAGTACATGACTATTTGGAAACTTTAACCAATGCCATGCATTAAGTGTTTTCTTAAGGAAAATGAGGTAACTCATGGGAATTTTTTAGTCATTTAAAACTAGCCATGATGTAATCAAGAATACACCATAACAACTCATTCTGCTTTGTCAAAGAAAGGAAAAAATGTAGTAGTCATGTTTCTATGATATTGCTATCAAAACAAGTTTGTCCAAATCAGATGCTTTCTCCACTTTTTTTTCCGTTTCACATATCAGTTAGTCAATAAGCATTTATCAAGCATCCATTATGACAAAACAATGAAGATGTAAAGATTTTCCAAAGGAGTTGGGTCCTGTTTGGAAAAGCAAACAAACAAA
Source organism: Myrmecobius fasciatus (assembly GCA_023553655.1). Classification (NCBI taxonomy): domain Eukaryota; kingdom Metazoa; phylum Chordata; class Mammalia; order Dasyuromorphia; family Myrmecobiidae; genus Myrmecobius; species Myrmecobius fasciatus. Next base: position 319,699 of record JAJPUD010002103.1, on the reverse strand, counting down.
CAAACAACAACAACAACAACAAAAAACCCTCTATTTTCCTAGCAATGATAATGTGTTTCTACAAGCCCTCTCAGAAAAGTAAGAGTCAGAAGAACAAGGCATGAATAAGAGTTCTAGTTAATGATTTGCTGACAAAGGGTAGTAGCAGTTATTTGTCATCCTCACAGTAAAAATAAGCAGATATATTATATTTTAGATTTACATGTCCATGAGATGATTAAGAACCTCTCTAGTCATGTGTGATCTGATAATTACTACATAATTCCTCAAATTCACATAGGCAGAGGTGATACTTCCAGGAAGAATAAAAAAATTATTTCTAAGGATAATGAAATTTAAAGCAAGAAATTGAAGACTCTATGCAGACAAGTTGCACCTTCATCACTGCTATCCGTCCAAGGTAAAGACATTAAAAGTGAAAGGAAGATTTGGGACAAAACCATCAGCTTAAAAAGATGGGATTTGGATTTCTAGACTCTGATTTTGAAAGGAGAGATTCCTGGTCAAGCATGCAATACATGTAATTAGGGATAGTGAGATTTTTTTGGTCATTCATAGCATTATTCTTTGTGATGCAAAAAAATTGAAAAAAAAATGGGTTTCCATCCTTTGGAGAATGACTGGAAAAAACATTTGTGGTATGTTAATTTAATAGATTATTGTATAGTTTTTAAAAATTAGGAATATAAATAATTCAATGAAATATAGGAAGATTAGTATATTTGGTGCTGAATAAAAAAAGCATAACTAAAAAAACAATATATATGATTACTTCAAGAGTATAAATAAAAAGAGCACTAAAAGGAAGTCTAACTCAATACTCATTGCTTAGCACAGTGTCTAGTACAAAGTAGTCACTAAATAAATGTTTATTGATTGAATAATAGAAAAAGGAAAACTAAAAAACTTGTTGGAGTATAAAGATGATAAAGCTTATTTTTCCATAACAATAACTTTATAGTGGTTTACCTTAAGCAAAAGCCCTAGGGTAGATTAAAAAGAGAGGGGAAAAAACAAAATAACCTTATATCTTAAGTTATGCACAAGCAAATTTATCTAGGAACCAGAAGAAGGAAGAAGTATAGTAGAGAGTATTTGGGAAAAATCAGTGTAGGCAAAAATTGATATCAATATCAGAGCCGACTACCCAGTCGGAAAGAAGAAAAGTGATCAGGATACTGAGCACAAACTTTGCACATGGGCATAAAATAATAAAAATGACATGTTTCAATTTTTAAAGCTAGAGCTTTCTCTGCCTAAAGCAAAGTAGTTAATTGATTTCCTTTAAAGATTATATCCTCTAAAAGATGGAGGAGGCAACAGGGAAATAGCATTTTGTATCTTGTCAGCATGGCATAAGATATAAAAAGTTAACCTCAGAGCTAGGACAACTTGAATTCAAGCTTCATCACTATCACAAACTGGCTAAGGAACTTAATCTCTCAGTGGTCCAGGATACTCTATAAATGCTTAAAACATAATGATTGGCATTAGTATAAACAATTTCTTCATTGGGCCTTCCTCTATTATTAAAATCCCAGATCTATTCTATACCTCTATCCCTATTCTTATCACAACAAGGATGAATTTGTTGGTGAAGCAGAAATGATAGAAACCATAAGAAGAATGAATGAAAACCCATGATGAAGGGGGGTAGTCTATTCTAAATAAAGCATTTTTGATGTTCTGTCCTACTTTTACTTAATAATGTCTTAAATTTGACCTTTAAGCCCTTAGGGAAGAGATCATCATGTTTGGAAGTGCATTTGCGGGGTTTTTAAACATAAGGAACACATAGCACACAGAATCAACAGCAGGAAGAGAATGAGACTGTCACAGCACAAAATGTTCTTTGTTTTTACAGGTTCTATTAGTTAATGTATTAGCAATTCTCTAAATGCCACTTTTGCTTATTAAGAGATTTTGAGAGCAAATGAAAACATACGTTTTATTCCCAAATGAAGCATTTCTGAGATTCTTAACAAATGTGCTTCTAAAAGAAAGGGGAGGGAGAATCTGAGAAACTTCTGCCTGAAGCATCATCATGCAAATGTATTTTATAGGAATTTATATGTTTTTTAATTTTAATATTCTCCTATTGATAAGAAAAATTTTGCCTTAAATTGTATATTACACAGTGTATTGAATTGAATAGTAAAGTACTTAACTTTAAAAACAAAATAATCATGCAATCTCACTTTGATTTTTCTTTAAAAAATCTAATAAATAAGATGACATAGCCAAAGAATTTGAATTCAGTTTAGAGTATGTGTGTGTTTATTATTCAGATAGTCTCATAAAGAATCTATGAAATACTATAAGAACTATCAAAGTCAAAGCCCCTCATTGTGAATCAGTATACTGAGTGGTGTGAAACCTGGTAAAACAGGAGTGTGAGGTGTGTGGGTATTCCAGAAATCCTCAATATCAAACAAAGCTAGCGGCAACCTCAGATGCATCTGGGTCAGGGTATCCTTGAGGAAAAAATACACTAAGCTCCACAGGACTTGCTGACTCTTTTTCTTCTAAATATCTCCATCTATCTGGATTCAAAAAGAAAAGGTCTATAATGTAATCTGATCACAAATACAATCACACACACACTTGTACATCTATGCATTTGCACACAATTATACATTGTGGCAAATAATTATTAATGGCTAAAGAGATCTCTCAGTGCTTCCTAACTGTACTCTCCTCCATTTATTGGCTTTATTCTCTCATTCTGTACATCAATAATCACACATGCTTATGTGAGATGACAATTTCAGCTTTGTTTGTTTTTATTAAAAGGTTCAAATAGCATAGAAATAAGAATAAGATATTAACGAAATAGACCTTTTAAATTCCAGCTTCTTTGGCTGCAGTTATGAAGGGACAAATAGATTTCTCCCTCCTGCCCCACTCTTGTTCCCATTTGAGGAAGGGGAATAATGGGGATTGATGGATAGGTAAAATGAAAAGCATGTTCATAATGGAGAGGGAAAGCAAGTTGTTTTGGAATGGGTGTGTATATGTCACAGACCCCACATCTTTACAATCTGCTCTTAATTCCTTACCTCATAGTCTGTCTGCCTCACTTACATCTGGACACCACCTTTGTTCAGATCTCCAGCTATGCTGTCCCCACTAGTGCCTGCCAGATGAGTAATAGCTACTGTCAGTTCCATGTTTTGATAGTCCAGAATGGAATCTCAGAAAGTGATCCGTCCTCAGCTTTTGTCAACCCTACATAGCCTCTCAGCTTCTTCAAGTGGCTGTTGCTTCCCTGCAAAAAGTTAAAAGCTTTGGGAACGTGGAGAAGTCTGGGTAATAGCTCCACCTCCTTCCACAAACACATATTGCTGCTATCTTACCAAGTTTCCTAGCCATTGATTAGGATTATAGAAGCAATAAGGGTATTTTTGAAGGGTAAATATAACACACACACAAATGTGTGTATACATGCATGCACATATGTACATAATACAGGTATGTGACATATACACATGTATAAACATAGATGCATGTATGTAAATATGTAAAACACATATGCACCTATATTATCCCTTGAAGTAACCAATTTCCTCGAGATCAGAAAACTTGAGTTATGTCTGTGATATCAAAACAATAAGTAAATATTGAATGAGTAGATTTTATCTGCTTCTTTTGTTCCATTTCTTATACACAAATTATCATTAGAAACACACCACAACCTGTTACATCAATCAAATGTATCTTTAATGCATCTAAGTGACATGAAGGATAGACGATTATATCTGGACTTAAGAAAACCTTAGCCCAACTCAGACACTTACTATCCATGTGACTGGTCAAATTACTTAACCTCACTTTTCCTCAGTTTCCTCAACTGTAAAATGGAAATAATATTAGTATCTATCACACAAAGTTGCTGTGAGGATTAAATGAGATCATTTATAAACTATTTAGCCCAGTGATTGGCATTTAACAGGCATTATAAGAATGCCCTTTCCACTTATTTTTCCCTATGTTTTACCCTTCTGCCCTCTCCCTCTATTGACCATTGGATCATTTATAAATTTGATTCTTTGGAGAATTCAATTTTTATAACTCACAGCTAGAAATATCAACAGGAAAATATCACTTAATATTATTTTATGTCAAGAAGAAGTTTAGGATTATGCAAGGTGGTGGACAATTTCCTAAATGTAATCAATATATTCTCTTACTATTCAGTTCTGGGTCAATCTTATTATCCATTAATACTGATTTTTCTAATACATGTAATGATGAAGACAGGGAACTTGTGTGTGTGTGTGTATGTGTGTGTGTGTGTGTATGTGTGTGTGAGTATGGGAAAATTAAAATAAAGGTTTTTAGTTATCCCAGAACTTAACCTAAAATATCCAACAAATAAGATGGTATAAAGAATACCAGTGAAGTATTATAGGCAATGAGTACTAAAGGTTGACAATTTTCACTTATTTTGAAAAACTATTATACAGCTAGCTTTCCTTTCATGTTCCATGCCCCAAGCTATATAAAGAAATCCTTGAAATTCAGTGTAAGAGGACCAATGCTAGGAACTGACAAATCCTTAAGACTTTTAAGTGAATGAGTTAGTAATAGATAAGAGTAGTAGATTTGTCTGGAGGATATGTTATTTGTGAAATCAGAAAGAATGATTCAAGTACAAAGGTAACGGATAATTATAGCATTCTTCTGGGAATGTTTTAATCAGATTTTCTGTGACTTTTCCTTTTTTCATAAATGAAGGACCTAAGAGGTAATGAGGTGCTGCAGTGGATGGAGTATGAGACCTGAAGTCCAGAAGACTCATTTTTATGAATTCAAATCTGGCCTCAGGCATGTATTATAAGGCAACCTAGGCCAATCACTTAACCCTGTTTGCCTCAATCTCCCCATCTGTAAAAATGATCTGGAAAAGAAAATATCAAAGTAGTCCAGGATCTTTGCCAAGAAAAACCCTAATATCACAGAGTTGGACACAACTGAAAAATGACCAAACAACCACAAGAGATTGTGGATTCCTATTATGGTATTTTGGACCCTTATCCCCTTCTGGCATACCATCTAGGAATAGCTGGGTCCCCCCAGAAAATGCGACACCAGCTTCAGAGTACTTGGTGGGTCCACATCCACTCAAAACCATAACTTAATAGTCTCCTCACCTACTCCTCTCTTCATTCCACCTAAGTGTTTTATCTTGAATAGTTGGCCAAAGGATATAATTAATTCACAGCATCACAGGAAAGGCACTTCATTACCTAGAGGATTTAGGGTGTATTCCATTGTGAAAGTTTTCATGGTGTACTTGCAAAGAAATAATAATATTATAATCTTTATTTTATATAAGAAACTAAATTACTAAAACTTTCTTTTAAGATTTCAGCTACTTTACACTAATACTCTAATGACGTTTTTACTTCATATTTCTTAATCTTATTATGTGGTCTTCACATGAGAACTTAAATATGTTATATGCTGTTTAAATAAGTACTATATTCAACCCTTATAAAATAATGACAAAAAGATTAAATGAAAAAATTCTAATCACATATTCAAGTGAAGCATATTGGATTTTTCAGTCTACAATATGTCACTTCTCAAGGAAAAAATGACCAAAATTCATAAGAACCTTAAAGATTCTGCCTGATTATAATATTTATATGAAACTAGGGACTTGTTAATGTCCATCAATAAAAAGTGCCCTTGCTATTGCTATAATATAAAGACAATCACCTCCAGATTATCTGGGAGAATGGTACAGATAGAGGATTTTTTGTCTCCAATCAGAATGATTTAGGATAAGGGCCCCAAATGTTTATCATTGAACTTTCATTGCAAATATACCATGAAAACTTGCATCTTATGTCCTCTAGATAGCTTAATAAAATGAACATTATATGTTATTGAAATTTTGTTGTTGTTAATTCCTTGTTACATCAGGAAAAGCAAAATAGTAAGTTGAAAATCTAAACTGTCATTTTCCTCAATGGCATTTAAACCACCTAGATAAATGTGGGAAACTGGGATTGTCTGCTCTTAGACTTTCCCCAAAACAGTGGTTACAGCATCTGATAATCCTGAAACTTATCATTTAAAGAGCTGGCCCAGTTTGACTGGATTTGAACGTGGCACTTCTAAGGAGTTTATGATGAATTTACTGATTTGTAAGAGTCAAATAGTGCTTTTAAAAATGTTTAACTTAAGGAAAGGGAGAAATTTTGTGGTTTTTGTGTTGGGAGGCAATATCAAAATAGATTTAGGGTTACAAATTAATCTACTTTCCAGACATTAAATATTTTGTTTTGTTCATGTAGTCATAGGTTAGAATTTGGATCAGACACCATCTAGTCAAACCCCTCATTTTGCAGATGGAAAACCAAGGTCTAGGAAGATTTATGCGATTTGCCCAAAATCACCTGGTAGTGTGTATCAGGCAGATTTAAATCAAGTGCTCTGACTCCTGAGTCAGTGCTCTTTCTACTGCGTTGACTTGTTAAAAACAAAGTGTTTTTTAGACTACTAAATGGTCCTTTTTTGATGAAAAAGTATATTATTTAACCATATATTAAACAGGCCTATATATGACTAGAGACATAAAACAAATGCTATTTTCTATATTGTCAGAAACTGAACACTTTTCCATTTCTGAGAAACATAAACTTAGCTAGACTTTAAGCAGTTATTTTCTAGTCAAAGGTTAAGCAGAGGATTTCAAATGGGATTGCTTTAATACCTACCATAATCACAACCATAATAGACTCCACCTGAAAATTTGTCCTTAAGTGCAGACTTGTGTTTTCCAGGTGTTGAGCCCTGACCAAAGTATGTCCCTAGTTTACAGTTTGTTAGAAGCGACCAAAGAAAAGCTTTTGTTCTGTGTTCTTTATGAACTTCTGAAAGGGTTTGCATTTGCTTCAGGGCTCACTTTTGATGTTTTCATTCTATCTTCAGGCAAATTAATATTTAAAAATTGAATTGATGTGAGCTAGCATTCAAAAAAGATTTGCTGTGTTGCAGTCATTTTTAGAGATTTAACAATTAGATTTTTGCTTTCTTATATGTGATAACTGGTAAATTAAAATATCATATAAAAATAAATACTTTTGCTCAAAAATTTCACTATTCTGTAAAATTAAATTGTCTCATATTATATTAAAGTTTTGATGATTAATAATATAATTTAAAGCTATTAAATAAAATCTATTAACAGCATTATAAGTGGATAAAGGAGATGTCTTGTTTCACACCCATTCTCTGAAATATTATGTATGATATATGTCAAGTCACTAAAATACTTAGCACCCTGTAAAATTCTGTAAAATGAAAACTTAGAAACGAGGGATTTTCTAAACTGGCAATTCCTCACATTGATAAGGATTGCGGATCCAGACAATTTTCATCCTCATTCTACCCTAAAAAATTAAAATTTTTAATGATGTTTATGTTTATAATATCTGATATAGTTCTTTTCAACTATAATGAGTTTTTTTTAAACTTTTTTTTAAAACAATGCAATAATGCTCCCTTACGGGTTGGTGGTCACCCTGGCTTCTTAAAAGTTAAGCCAGCACATGTGAACTGTATAGGTTCCTATAAGATTATAGTGTCTTTAAGGAATGGCCATTAAATGATGAATCAAATAGTGAAAACAATTCAGTAAATTGTGAAGGGGTTTACATCATTGGTGGAAATACCTGCATGAATGAAATAAGTAGGATAGGAATAATAGAATGTCTGCTGGGAAAGGATTACTTTGTCTTACAATATATTATGGAGAAGCAAAAAAATTCTGAGAATGAGCTAAATTTGGGTAAAACAGAATTTAAAGGTTTCAGATAAAGCATAGTTAGGAAGAGAAATACCACTGAGAAGGTTTGGATTTTCTTTGAGGGAGAAAAGGAGATCAAAGAAGGGATTGAATAAGTGGGTGAAGGGAAGACAGGAGAATAAGAATTGAAATATTATGCCAGACATAGGGCTAAACACTTTACAAATATTATCTCATTTAATGCTTATAACAACTCTATATGGTAGATACTGTGGTTTGCTATAACCTTCTCCAAATTATTTTTACACATGCTAATTGAGGAAAACTGAGATTAAGTAATTTGCCCAGTGACAGAGATGATTAGTTTCTGAAGCTGGCTCCAGGTTTTCCTGAGCTCAGGCCCAGTGCTCTATTCATTGTCTCACCTTACTGTACTGGAGACTTACTTGATTAGTGCAACAGGGTGCAGTATGTTTCTAATGACAAGTCATGCTTTAAAAATGGCAGGAAAATAGTGATATTCACAGGCAGATGAAATCAGAAACTATAATTCAATGAACCAGGTGACCTGAACTCATAGAAGACAGAAAGGCCCTATCTTGCTATCTCTTTGCTTGGCTTATTTTTCAACTCCCTATTAGCCATATTTATTTTGTTCTTTCTTTTATAAAGATCATTCTCCTTAGCTAAAAAAAATTGAGTACTTATACTTCTTTTGATTTCAGTTATCATCATCCTTTCTATCCTAAATACTTAAGCAAATTAATGTGGAATTATTAGGCACTTTGAGGTGGCTTGGTAGTATAATGAATAGAGTGATCAGCCTTGAGCCAGGAAGTCCTGAGTTCAAATATGACCTCACTTGGTACTTTCTGATCCTAGACAAGTCACTTAAATTATTTGCCTCAGTTTCTTCAAATGTAAAATGGGGATAATAACAGAACTTATTTTACAATGTTGTGAGGATAAAACAAGATAATATTTGTGAAGTGTTTAACACAATGCCTGGTACATAGTAGACACTATATATTTTTTCCTTTCCCACTGACTTACTATATGGTAGGCAACTCCTTCAATTCAATCTCAATTTCTCTTTTAAATTGGGCTATTATTTAATGCTGAATTGTTCATTGACCTCTGACTTCAGACTTCTTTGCAGCCTTAAAAATTAAATTAAGATCATTAGTAACATCTATGCAATATTGTAGAAATATTTTTTCAATACTTTGATGGAGCTTTGACCATATTGATAGGTGTTCTCTTTCTAATTTTTTTGTAATCCATCCATATCTTCTCCTAATTTGTAACTTTTCCCCAGACTACATAAGATTGAGGCCTATTTAAGTTTTGTTTTGTTTTATTTATTTCCTAGTTTGCTATGGCCAAAGAATTTTTCTCTAATTTACTAGCATCCTGAGGATGAATCTTTTTGTCTTTAGCTAGATTAGTCCTTAAAAAGCTGGCATTGTTTTGTGAAGGGATAATACACAACACCTTTTGACTGTGAGTATGGTAGAATCTGGCTGAACTTAAGCTCCAAGTAAACTCAATTTATCTCTACAACACAAGGAAATATCAGAGGAGTAATGTAATTTGAGAATGGATGCAATTACAGTGGATATATAGTTCTGGGCCTGGAGTCAGGAAGACCTCAGTTAAAATATGGCCTCAGATATTCACTAGCTGTATGACCCTGGGTAACTCACTTAACCCATTTTGCCCCAGTTTCCTCATCTACAGAATGATTTGGAGAAGGAAATGGTAAATTCCTCTAACATTTTTGCCAAGAAAACCCCAAATGGGGTTTGAATTGAACTAGTTGAAGCACAAATTTTACTAAGTAATAATACTTTATATTCATTTTTAGTGCTTCAACTTTTTTTAAGCATTTTGTGTGCATTTATCCATTTTATCCTGTAAAGAAATAACTACAGGTATTATAATCTAAGGAAACTGGAGTTCAGAAAGATTATCTGATTGCCGATCACACAGATAGTAAGGCTTATAGCCAAGATTCAAAAGCATTTCATGATAACCAATATTCTCTGAAATCATCTCTTTTTTCATTTCATATTGGACAAAAATTTTCCTTTACATTTTTAAAGTATTATTTAACCAGCTTCCAGTTATCTAAAAGGTAATATGAAATGCCAATTAATTTATGCAATTATGATATGAAGCAAGCATGTCTGGTTCTTTGCGTATTCACTTGGAAAGACCACAATGACAATAAAAAACAAGTATGCAATTACACTTAAATAAAGCACAGAGGGCATAAGAGCAAAGTGCATAAAAAAGAGGCAAAAAAGTGAATGGTGGGCTAGGATACAGATGATGTGGAAACAGGGATGGTAAGTATGGTGGAAGCAGACAATGTAGGGAAGAGAATGGGGAGGGAGGAAACTACCCATGCCACCTATGGATCAGTGATTGGGAATATTTGGGCATCATGGACTCCAGATTGGGGAGGGCAGAAGTTTGGGGTCTCATTTTCATACGAGTTTAGGGAAGCAGAAATAAAGTTTATCTCTGCTAATTTAGAGTTAGTTCATTAACCTATATAAATCATCTCAGAGATGTCAAAAGTTAAAAGTTAACTTAGCTACATTATTTCAAAATTATAAGCATCCTTGGGTATTTTTGTGATGTAGTGGATGTGAAAAACTTACTGAGATTTATATATCCTAGATCCAAAAGGCCATCACAACAAATTTGCAATGACTTCTCCTAACGTAAAACATTTTCAGGATGTGCTTTTTGATTAATATATGACACAGTTTGCAAACTGTGCTCCTTTGCTCCTTTGAACATGACTCCTAGATTCTCCTTTGCCATGTTACTTCCTTCTATGACTACTTTATAAATTTACTATACTGATACCATTCTATACAGATTACTATATAATTTTAACTATTCTTTTAACACATACCTTTGACTTTTAATACCCTGTTAGATTCTGGGGTTTTTGTGCCTCTCATCCTCCCTTTTAGTTCCCTTTTTAGGATAAAATAGAGTTTTGCTTGTGAATATTGCTTCACCATATTATGCTTCCTATTAACCACCATATCACTATTTGTTTTGCTATTGAGTTTCCTCTATTTCTTCCCCAAAATGTGTGGATATGTTTGGTGTTCAACATTCTTTTGTCAATTTGTGGATGATGTTCATTTGATGCCCACTCTCCCTCTGCCTCATTTATTTCACCAAGTTTGTATCTTCTTCTTCTTATCTGTCTTAATTATGAGAAATAAGTGAGTTCTATCCACTTTTTTCTACTGTCTTTCTTTTATCCTCCATTCCCTTTTCCCACTTGAGATTGTCAGAACATAACAAAAGCATTGCGTGGCTTCTGTTTTTCTAACTTAATTCTCTTCCCTTTATCCTCTTTAATACACTTTTCCCCTGTTATGATTATACTCAGCTTTGAGGAATAAGTCATTCTGGGTGTTAAATCTTTCTTTTCTGCTTATAAACAAGTTTATAGTAGAAGCTTCCAGGATGATAAGAGCCTTCCTATAGTTCTTTGGTAGTGAAACTGCTTTTTTCAGTACGCATAAAGGATTTTTTTTTCTTTTATGTGAGTACTCTGGATTTTGGTTATGATATTTGTCAAACTTTTCTTTTTGAGGATCCTTTCAGCAAGTACTCAGTGGAATCTTATCTATATTTAAATTATCCTCTGCTCCTATCTATATATATTTGAGCAGCTTTTGCTTATGTTTTTTTTTTAATTTCTCTTTTTTTTCAAAATTGGTTTCTCCATTTCACCTATTTTGAAAATTCAGAGGTTACTCAAAATCTGGATCTCCACCAGTGATCAGCAACTCAGTCACTCCTGTCACTCATGGGTAATTCATTACAATAAAATATTATTAGGTACAACATCTGATGGCAAGCCCATATAGTTCAGAAGAACTGGTCACAAAGGATTATAAGTCTCAGCCTCCCTGGCCACAAGGATTGCAGTTTTGTGCCACTGAGGCCTGATTCATTTATGATTTCTTGAATTATAGTGTTCAGATTTTTATCATCATTATTTGTGATTTTCAGTGAGTTCAGAGATTTTTTTTAAGGTATCTCTCCTCAAGTGTCTATGTACATGTGTGTATATACACATACATACATATCTATATATGTGTCTATTATTATATTTTCTTTTATTTTTTTCAATCTTCATTTTCTTTAAATATTTCTTGCTATCTTATATAGTTATTGATTTCTATCTAATCCATTTTAGTTTCCATTTTAGAGTCAATTTCTTTGGTAAGACTGATTAATTTCTCTTCTGAGTTAGTTATTTCTTCAAGTGCTTTTACTTCATTTATTTATCTCTTTATTTTTTAGGAATTCCTTTAACCAAACATTAATTAAAAAATGTTTCTCTCTATATTAAAGAGTATTTTTCATTATTTGTTATTGTAGGGGGGACTCTATCTCTAGATCCATAATATTTTGGGATCTGAGCAACATTCTTTGATTTACTCACTTTTCTAGCTGTAATTCCCACATTGGGGCATTGTGTTAGGGTTCTCATGCTGATTTGGAAGGGTAGTGAGCTTTGCTTGACTTCCCTGCATTCCCAGACTACCTTATTCTTCCTGGGGTTAATCACCCTTCCTCTGCATCTTTGAGATTCAGAGCTCTACTCTTCAAGTTTCTCATTTTATTCTTAATTGTTATTTAGCCTGATACAAACCAAAGTTTTGTGGGAACTCACCAGTTTCACCTCTTATTTAATCAGCCAACTTCTCATTAAGTTCTATCAATTTACTTACTAACATCTGTTGAATATATACTCAATAAGATAATACATGTGTTTGTTCTTTTTCCTTTCCTGGTGATATATGAAGACCTTTATTTTTAACAAAAGTTTGAGTTTTCTTTCCTCTTCTCCATTTAAAATTTCATAAAATGGCAAATGGAATACTAAATGATGCCAAATAGGCTAAATTTAGGGCATGATATATCTACCCTTTATGTATCATTGGTCATTTAATGCCTTCATATGAATTTTTGCTTTCTATTTCCTGATTTGACAGAATAAATCATAAGTAGTTGAGTTCTTTTTTTCAAAGTTACTATTTGTGACAAAAGATATATTTATCTTGTATTCAGAGGATTTATGGAATAACAGAATGATATATGTTTTAAGATAAACCCTTAATATCTCATTTCACCTCACTCTAGACACATTTATCAGAGACCATTACTAAAATAGTAATATGTAGAGTGTGTGAGAACCTGGCATGGATTGTGTCCCTGTGATTTATTTCAGACTATCTAAACAAATATGTTAATTAAGTTGATGTAGACCATGGGATCATAATAAAATTCAAAGTTTATATAGCACTTTCTATGTGCCATTCATTGTACTTAGTGCTTTACCATTATTATCTCAATCCTCACAGTAATACTGGGATGTAGGTGCAATTAATTATCCCCATTTCACAGAACAGGAAACTGAGGCAAACAGTTGTTAAGGGATTTGCCCAGGTTCACATAGCTAGTGAATTTTTGAGTTTGTATTTGATCTCAAGTTTTCTTGATTCCAGGCTCAGTGCTCTATGTACTGTACTATCGAGCTTCCTCTCTTCCTCATCCCCATTGCCCCCTCCTCTCACCCCTAGGAAAGAAAAATTTCTTATTTTCTGTGTTGGCTATTCTCTTGGTTCTAAGATTTCTTTTCTTGATTGTTCCAAGACATGCCAAAATAATAAGATGTGCAAGAAGGATAAGGAAAAATGCCATTGAGAACCATTTTGCCTCAGGCTCTAATCAACTAGTTAGAGGTCTTCTGGATGTATACCTTGATGCTCTGTAGTTGAGTCTGTTAAAACAGCTTTCCATATGTTTTGTTGGCTCACTCATTTTTAATGAACCAAATTGTATTCTCTGCTTTCCTTTGGGATCTGATCACATTGAAAAGAAACTTTAAATATAATAGCAGATTATTTGGGAAAAATACTTTTCAGCCTTAGTACTGAAATCCTTATTTGTCAGGTAGTTTGAGACATAAATGTAATGTTTATTGAAATTTAATTTACCTTTTGTTTACATATAATTTAGGTAACAGTGCTGAGAAGTAACTTTGATAAGCTTCAACTAGAGACCAGACATCAAGAATTATATCTAATTTGAATAATAAAAGATGTCACATATAACTTACTGAATAACACAACAAGTAACCTGTTCTTTTTTAATGAAATAGTTCTTAATTAAAATAATATATAAATTATAATGAATAAAAAGATTGAATGAAAATTACTATAAAATTAATGATAACTGAAAGGGACAATAAAATAAATCTCACTTGATCTTCACAATAATACTGGGATGTAGGTGCGATTAATTATCCCCATTTCACAGAAGAACCAATCGATCATGGAGAAGGAATAAAGAAACATAATTTTTCTCCTAAGATTTAAGAAGTTGGAAATGGTCATGGGACAGTGCATATGCTTATCAGATTTGGTCACTGTGTCAGTGGATCTTGCTTACTTGTTCTTATTTGTCAGAAGGGGACATACTCTCTGTGAATGAAGTGAAGGGCATATCTGGAAATGACTGTAATATGAACTCAAGAAACAAAACTTTTAAAAATCAATAACAAAAGCCTACATCTTAGAAGAAAAAAAAGTAAAAGAAACATTTCTTAGACTAAAAATCCTTTGTGCAGGACCATTACTTTTTCTGCCTCTTGCAAAGGTGACAAGGAGGATAGATTAAATAAGGCTTGACCAAGATTAACAAAGGAAGATTATTGACCTTATCAGAAAGGTTAGAAATCTGTTTTATCATTAAACCTTGGAAGCCATTCCTTACCTTGGCAGAAGCTGGTCTGGAAATATAGTGACAACTGCCATGTAAATGATTGAATCTCCTTATGGTTTTTACTCTGAAGACTCAAAATTTTAGCATCTCTATTTCCCTCCCCTGGACCTCCTGTGTCTTTGTTAGCAGAATCTCTCTAGATGTCTAACTGCCAGAAAAGTGAAGAGAAACAAGCAACCATTACATCAGGTATTGGTAAGTACAATCCCAGGGAAGAAACACTAAAGGAAAAAAAAAAAGATCTCTCTACTGGATATTATGCCAGCATATATTAACAAGTTATTCACCATGTAAATGAACAATGGAACCCCATACTGAAACAGTTGTTAAATGCATAAAACTGTTAAAGGGATTAGCAGTTCCAGAGGCTGAAATGGAATCAAACAGGTGAAATGGCAATATAGTAAGTAGAGAATATTCCTAGTTAAAATAGCTATGGTATTTAGCTTTCTACTGCTGTGGTAACCAATACTTGTGCAGAATTCAAATTCTCTGATATATTCTCTGTCTCTCTGTAAGGAGCAAGTAATTATTAATATGGCATGATAGAATTTTGTTATTTTATAATTTTCTTTCTTCTTCATAATATAAAACTTGAGTGACATTTTACCCTAGGAAGCAACTTGGAAAGAATTCAGAGAATAGATTTCTCTGAAATCCTTGATGTTTATCATATAAGGGAGGCAACACTTATTACAGTTTTCTTTATAAAAAAATTATCATGTAATATGAACTAGTGAGAAATAAAATTGAAATGCCTTTAGTGGAAAAGGAATAGCATTTGACTATTGCTATTTGTTTCATATAATGATGAAGTGATAAGGAAATCTTTCATGGAGATGTACTCAGAGGTTTGCTTCACTGAAGTCTATACATGAAACCAGCTTAGAGATCTTCCATGTCTGACATATGTTCAGATTACAGAACACACATCATTTTACAACAGCTATGAAAAACTAACTAGTACAAACTATAGAATAGAAATCCCTTGAAAGCAGATTATTACATTTTGGTCTTCAAATTCTCAGGATCTTATACAGTACTAGACACATTATGATAGGAGTTTAACAAGCGTTTTCTGATTGATTTCTTTAGGCTCCAAGAACTTAAATGTATATTGTCATTTTCATGTGTATCTATATTTAAATTCAATCTATTTCAGTTTAATAAATCTGACTACCTAAGGGGTTAATATATCTATGTATTATATGAATTGGTTCTATTTCTCTTGGTTCAAAACAGTTTTCTTTTGAATGTAAATAACTGATCAAATTCTTATAAAAGTTCTCCTCTAATTCTTCCATTTGGAGGAGGGACTAAATATATCTAAAAATTGTGACAATGAATGATATTTTGGCAAATAAGCATCTCTGCTAGGATAAAGGAAAGAGAATCTGTATTTAAAAATATGAATTCAAGTGAGAATTCTTGAAGGATATTTTTATGGCCAACAGAGTCCTTAGAAGGGTATGAATGAATGAATGGAAGGTTTGTTCTAGGCAAAACAATGTGAAAATTCTCTCTCAGAACCCAGGAACAAAGATGGAAGAATCCAGTTCTATTGGAAGAGGCAATCTAGCATAAAGGTGACAAGGTGTAGAAATAGGGTAAGACAAAACTCCAGGTCTGTGTGCAGTGTAATTCATGGGTAGCTCCCTAACTTTCTTGTTTCATGAAGGAAAGTTCTCATCTTTGTTTTATGCTGTTTAATTTTCCCTTACTTCCCAGGAACTCTAGAGCAGTGATTGGTGGAGAGGGTATACAAGATGTAATTTGTTACCAGAGTTTCCAGATTTCTTCTTTAGGATCTTTATACATTATAATTGGTTAAATGGGATGAAGGGCATAAGATTAGAATATTAATTGCTCTTACAACTGCTTTGGTTCCTCAGATCACACCTGTGATCCAAGGTGTTATGAGACTCTTAGGATCCAAGTGGATGTTTGTCTATGAAGTCATAATTTTGTAGACAAGAGGAAGCTTGACTTTAGGATATAAAGCAAAAATAATGAGAATCAACTAAAATTATAAAAATATACTGACTAATAAACCATGGATAAGGACACAAGTATCTGAGGGGAAATTTAAAAAAAATCTTAAAAAAAGAAAAAAATAAAGAACAAAGATGCTATAGATAATTCACAGGCTAAATTTCTGAATTAACAGGCCTGCACCATCCTCTAGACTCTAAAACTTACTAAAATATAATTTTAAAAAATAGTGTTCACACTCTTTTTTCTCCATACTCCATGTATTTGGAGTGATATAATTATTGAGATTGTCTAGCTAGGCTCCTGAGCAGAGGGAGGGATGACTTAAAGAAGCCCTAACAGTGCATACAAAACAATCAAATATATAATATAGGATTTTCCTATAAGAAATTGAAACAATTTTGCACCGTCAAAACATTCATGTTAGCACAGATATGAAATACTTAATGACATAATTCCAAGTGAAGACTAAAGTACTAATTCAATATGTATCTAGTGGGATATCTGCATGTGTTGTATGATTATCATGACTAAATCCATAAACAAAAAGCATATCAACATGTCTCTGTGATAACATTTCTGTTTTTATTATAACAGCCTGCTTATTTTATAGATTTTGCCCTTATTAGGGATTCTTACTTACATAAAAGAGTTATTACTTAATATACTCATACACATAAATGCACAGATGTATACACATGCTTTGAGAACAAAAATGCATATGTAAGTGTGATTTATTTTCTTTTTCAGGCTCAACAAGATATATATAGCTTTACCATACTAATAAGAAAATAAGAATAGTAGTCAACAAACAAAATTCATCAATAATTTAAGAATGGAAGTACAAACAGAGATACACCATACCAATCTGATGATCATCAAATTAATTAGCATAGGCATTTAGTCTTTGTGGAAACTTTTCATCTTAGAGATAGTTAAAAAAATCAATATTAGATTAATGGCTCATTTGCTAAGGAATAAAGGATAGCTTTTAAGAATAGCTTAATGTAAAAAAAGGGAGACTGAGTAATAATAAGCTATTATATTACAAAATAAGGCATTAGTTTCTTCTCACAGCATAACTAGTGTTGGTAATCCCTGAAGAATAATTTATTTGGTGTCTTAAATATCAAAACTTGCTTGTTAATAGTTTGACAAACTCTGGCAAAGCTAGGACAATGCAAGTGTTAGAGTATATTCTTTTGTGTCTTTTCTTTACTATAAGTTTATTGATACTTAATTGAAAAGAAGAAAATTAAAAATGAATTACATACATAAGAATATATAAAAAATAAATATCAGCCTTGATCTGTAATAAAATTGTGATACATGGTTAGAGTTCTGTGATGAAATAGTCAAAAAAGAATTCTAATCATGGCCCTGCTACTGAATGGCAGTTACTATGTTTCTAGATACATTTTTCCACTATTCTTTGCCTAAGTTTCTTCTCCTGGAAATAGAAACTAAACTAATGAAATCTAAGACCTCTTCACTTCTTTTTTTTTTATTAATACTTTTTATTTGCAAAACATATGTATGGGTAATTCCTAAACATTAACCCTTACAAAGCTTTCTGTTACAAATTTTTCCCCCCTACTCCCCACCCCTCCCCTAGATGGCAGGATATCCACTACATGATAATTATGTTAGAATACTTAAGAAATCGAATATATGTATAGTTATTGCATCATTTTTTTGTGCAGGAGAAATCATATCTACAAGAAAGAATAATCTGATAAAGGAAATACAATGCAAGCAAATCTCAATAGAGAACATGAAAATGTTATGTTGTGGTCCACATTTCACATCCCTCTCTCTGGGTGTATATGGTTCTCTTCACCGAACAATTGGAACTGGTTTGAAGCATTTCATTGTTGAAGAGATTGATGTCCATTAGAGCTGATCCTCATCTAGTATTGTTGTTACCGTGAATAATGATCTCTTGGTTCTGCTCACTTCACTGAGCATTAGTTCATGCAAGTCTCTCCAGGCCTCTCTGAAATCGTCCTGCTGGTCGTTTCCTACAGAACAATAATATTCCATAACATTCATATAACATAATTTATTCAGCCACTCTCCAATTGATGGGCATCCATTCAGTTTCCAGTTTCTAGCCACTACAAAAAGAGCTGCCACAAACATTCTTGCACATGTGGGGCCCTTTCCTTCTCTTATGATTTCTTTGGAATATAAGCCCAATAGAAACACTGCTGAGTCAAAGGGTATGCACAGTTTGATAACTTTTTGAGCATAGTTCCAAATTGCTCTCCAGAATGGCTGGATCCATTCACATCTCCACCAACAATGCATCAGTGTCCCAGTCTTCCCACATCCCCTCCAACATTCATCTTTATCTTTTCCTGTCATTTTAGCCAATCTGACAGGTGTGTAGTGGTACCTCAGAGTTGTCCTAACTTGCATTTCTCTGATCAATAGTGATTTGGAGCACCTTTTCATATGATTATAAATAGTTTTAATTTCCTCATCTGAAAATTGTCTGCTCACATCCTTTGACCATTTTTCAATTGGAGAATGGCTTGAATTATTGACCTCTTCACTTCTAAATATTTATCATTCTATAGTAATCTAATAACAAAACATACATGTGTCAGGTCACAAATATAATTGTGGGAAGGATTTTGCCCAAGAAAAATGTAAAGAAAATCTTTGTTATTGCGGCCTTTATAAAATTTAAAAACAAACCATAAAGACTCTACCTAAATCAGAAGCAATGTACTAAAGGTAATATTTTGATTTTATGTATGTGTTATCTCATAAATTCTTACATATTTTTGTGACATAACAGCAACAACAGCAACAATAACAGGATGTATATAGTTTTAAAATTTACAAATTACTTTACATACATTATTTCATCTCTAAGCATCTATGAGGAAAATACTATTATCATCTTCTTTTACATATGGGGAAACTAAGAATGAACTGTTAAAATTATTGACTAAGGTCACACAAGTAGAAATTGTTTGAGACAGTCCCAAAACTCATTCTTTCAAAACAATTGCCTCTCAATAAGAGTTGTGATTTTGAAAATGCATAATCTTCCCATTAGTATAGGTCTGTAGTTTACTAAATGCTTTTCAGGAGTTTTTTTTTTCAAAAAAAAAATCTGGATGTGGCCAATATATTAATATGGATTTTCATTCTTAGCTAGGTCAGTTCTAAGACAATGGATACAAAATCCATCAATAGACAAATAACAAAGAAAAAAATTGAGATGAAATTTTAAGATAATATAAAATGACATCTCTTTTAATAACATAGTTTGTCAGGTGCCAAAATAATTCTCCTAAGGGTCAAATCTGATCATGTTATTCTTCTGTTGATTCCTTCCTTATTTGTTTATAGGATGAAAATAAATAAATAAATTCCATGAGGCATTTGGTTCTCTCAAATCTGGATCTATCCTTCTTTCTCAATCTTATTTCATATCATTTTCCTCCACACACCTAATTGTCTATAACCATATTGAACTACTGAGAAGGCGCATGCTATAATGCCTACAGATATGTTTTCAGATTCACAAATGGTCTGAGTCATTCTTTCCTTAAATACATACTGGCTTTCAGATGGAAAGGTCATTGAAACTCTTTTTTTATTATTAAAACTTTTTATTTGCAAAACATATGTATGGGTAATTCTTCAACATTAACCCTTACAAAGCTTTCTGTTACAAATTTTTGCCCCCCTACTCCCCACCCTCCCCTAGATGGCAGGAAATCCACCACATGTTAATTATGTTAAAATACTTGACAAATCGAATATATGTATAAATATTTCCACACTTATAATTTTTGTGCGAGAAAAATCATATCTACAAGAAAAAAAATCAGAGAAAGGAAACACAATGCAAGCAAACATCAATAGAGAGCATAAAACCGTTATGTTGTGGTCCACATTTCATATCCCTCTCTCTGGGTGTATATGGCTTTCTTTACTGAACAATTGGAACTGGTTTGAAACATTTCATTGTTGAAGAGTGCCAGGGCATTGAAACTCTTATTGCCCCAGATAACTATCTAGAAATTGCAGAGAAAGTGACTTCCAACTTGAGTAGATTTTTGTTTGCCCTATAACAAAGAAATCACAATCCACTTCCTTTTCTTGGTGGATTTTAGGTGATTCCCTATTTCATTCTTAATTCTATCATCCCCATGTATTTGCCCTAGTCACCCACATCTGGAAGATATCACTTTTCCTCCACATTTCTACCTTATAGAAATTTTGTCTTCCCTTAAGGTCCATGTCAAATGTAATTAGGTGGCACGGGGGATGGAGTACCAGACCTGGAGTCAGGAACACTCAATTTCTTGAGTTCCTAGCCTCAGACACTTATGAGTTGACTCTGGACAATTCACTTAATCCTGTTTGCCTCAGTTTCCTTATCTGTAAAATGAGCCAGAAAAGGAATGGCAAACCATTCCAGTATTCTTGCCAAGAAATCCCCCAAAAGGGCTCAAGGAGAGTCAAACACTACCGTATTATCAGTCCAGGATTTTATTTAAAAGACTATTTGCCAGGCACTATGCTAAGAGGAAAGCAAAAAAGAACAAATGTTTATTAGAGGCCTTCTATGTGTCACTTTACAAATATTATCTTATTTCATCATCCCAATAACTCTGCAATTATTAACCATAACAAATTCAGGTGGAAATTAAATAATTAGCCCAAATTTACACAGCTAGGAATCATTTGAAGGTAGATTGGATTTGAGGTCTTTCTGACTCAGTACCAGCATTCAGTACACAGTGACCAAAACAGACAAACAAAAAAGCTGCTGGTCTTTTTATCTGTTATAAGAAAAAGCTCCTAGAATGTTTTTTTTTTTGCTTTGTTTTCTTTTGTTTTGTTTTTTAAGTAGACAGGTACTGTTCCCCCCCCAGTGCAGCTGTTACAATAATATAAATATAATGTTCATACACAATTAGATGGAGAAAATACAATTATTGTTTCCATAAATCTAATCTTTGGCTACTTGGCTTAGCTGACGAATTTGGTGAATTCTTTTATGAAGTAACTTATTTTTCCTTTTATACTGGAAGCATTTTTTTTTAAATTAAAGATTGCAACAGAATTTTTTAAAAATACAATGAACTGATGTAAGCATTTTTTTTTCTCTGCCTTTGAAATAATGGCTTAATCTTTTTATCTTTTTCAGGAAGTTGATGGCAATAAAGTGATGTCTTCATTTGCCCCACATAACTCATCTACCTCACCCCTGAAGGCAGAAGAAGGTGGGCGTCAGAGCGGAGAGTCATTGTCCAGTACAGCCCTAGGGACCCCAGAAAGGCGCAAAGGCAGCTTAGCCGATGTTGTAGATACTTTGAAACAAAGAAAAATGGAAGAGCTCATCAAAAATGAACCAGAAGGTAAAGACTAGAAAAATAGACCCTAGTTTTTAACTTCTTGTGGATTTTATCAACCCTAGGTGATGGTTCTTGCCTTCTATTCCCCCTTTTTTTTATTTTTTGTGCATTTTATACTGCTATGATTAAATTTGAGTAGTGAAAGCCTAACGTTATAAATACAGTGCTAGTATCAATAGTAGTTTAATCATTTTTTCAGATATATTCAAATGTTTTTTGACTATTTTTTTCATTAATACATGAGTCCTTGCAAAGTTGACAAAGTTATCTACACAACTTACTTGCAATTTTAAATAGAATTATTTTCATCTTATTTCTGGGGAAACTAGAGTGCAGAAAAATTGATGTCAAAGAACAAAAATGAAACTGTGGTTATAGAGCCGAGTATTAAAACTATTTCTCCCAAATGTATCTAGTATTCTTGTTAATTTCTCTTTATGTGTTTGATTTATTTGCCTTATATATTATAATCCAGAAACATCATTTTATTTTTTGCAACTCTTTTTTTATATTGTTTCACAAATCCTCCAAAGGGATCTTACTAAGAATTTTACTCTACATATCTTGCCATGGAAAGAATACTAATGGAACATCTAGAGGTTTTTCTTATATGTCAGTATATGAATAGCTCATCTAGCTATGGCTCATACAGATCTTATAAAAAATCCCAGGAATTCTTCATTTTTTATCATCTATCATGATATAATAACATTATACTAAATCAATTTAACATAATCTGTGCAGATAATTTCTTCTGTTTCCAAATTCTTTGAAATAATAAAAAGTGATTCTAGAAATATTTATCTAATATATGGCATCTTTCCACATGCCTTGTATTTCTTTGTATCAATAGGGCATATAAGATTAATTTGCATTTCTAGTATCATTTATAACTATTTTCTAGTATTTTATCAATTAATAGTTTCTCCAGTGGTTTATAGTGTGCCTATGTCTCACAGCATCTTCAATATTTATTATTTCATTTGCTTATCTTTGCCGATTTGATAAGTATAGTATGAATTCTCAAAATTGTTTTAATTTGAATTTCTTGTGTTTATGTTTCAGCATCCTTTCATTTGATTGTTGATAAACTTGCTTTTCCTCTTTTGAAGACTTTTTAGTCAGTCACTAAATATTCTCCTAAACACTGGCAATACAAAGCATAGGAACAAAAGTCCCATTAATCAAGGAGATCTGATAGTAAATATACAAACAATTATGTACAAATAAGCTACATATAGGATAAAATAGAAATAATCAAGAGAGACCAGGCATTAGAATTAAAGGACATTAGAAAGGACTTTCAGTAGAAGGTGGGATTTTAGCTGGGATTTAAAGAAATCCAGAGAAGCCAGAAGTCAGAGGCAAGGAGGGAAGGGATTCTAGGGAAGAACAGTCATTTATCACTTAGGGTAATAACTAACGCGATCTTATGTTTCTATATCCACCCCATTTATATCTTGAACATTAGAATTTTATGTGATCTCTTTGAATATTTTCCCCTGATGAGCAACTTCTCGTATTTTCACTACATTATTGTATCTTGGACAAAACAAACTCTTATCAAAGATATTTGTTACAAAGATTTTCCTCAATGAACAGATCTGTTTTTATACCTTCATTCATTTTATTTGTACAAAAGATTTTTAACTTCTATATTTGAAAGTATAAATTCTCTTTTTCTATCACTCCTTTTCTTTGTGTGGTTAAGAATCTTTTTTCTAGACACATTTATAATTTCATTTTTTGTTTTTAAAATATTATATGACTTTTTAGGTATAAGTTGCATTTTTTTAGAAGAGGGGAAGCTTGCAGTCATACTCAATAGGGAGTAATTTTGGGATCAGAAAACCCAGCTTCATGTCCTATCCCTTTTACATACTGGCTGTGACCATGGACAAATTACTTAAACTCTGTGTTATAGGCAAATCTCCAAGATTATAAATTGCACAGAAAATGTTGATTAACATTAAAAGAAATTTCTCCATCATGGAATGACATTATAGATGCAATCCCTATCCATTTGAATTTTTGGTTATTGGCAATAGATTTTAGTACAAACATAATATCTACTAAACTACTTTC
Organism: Myrmecobius fasciatus; assembly: GCA_023553655.1. Taxonomy (NCBI): domain Eukaryota; kingdom Metazoa; phylum Chordata; class Mammalia; order Dasyuromorphia; family Myrmecobiidae; genus Myrmecobius; species Myrmecobius fasciatus. The sequence goes on along the minus strand of JAJPUD010002103.1, from coordinate 295,648 downwards.
TGGTTTTCCCAGAAATTCTTGTTGAATAAGGAGTTTTTATGCTAGTTATTTGTCTTCTTAGGTTTATTGAACACTATTTCTATGCCTGATTGTATCAGCTTCTTGCTTACTTAGTCTGTACTATTGTCCTTAAATTTTTTTAACCAGGAAAAAAAATAGCTTTGTGATATAATTTGAGATATAATAACCCTAGACCCCACTCATTCCTGGTTTTTCAACATTTCTATCCTTTTCTGTGTTCCCTCTTAGTCATTCATGACAGCATTCTCTGCATGTGAGACTGAAGTGGAAGGTACAAATTATGGGAGTTGAGGAGGCTCAGAAACTTTGAGGAGGCATCAATGTAACTCTGAAATGCTTCAGGATAATCATAACCTTTTAGCCCTCCAGCTCTCCCTGTGTTTTATTTTTCCTACATCTGGACTATAATCTCACTACAACATTTTTCAATATATAATCCATAACCACCACCTTAGTTTTGGGCTTTTTCCTCTACTTCCAAATTTGAACACATTAGATAATCACTTCAGTTTTACACAGTTCTCTTCCTTTCAATATCTTATCTTCTCATGTAGTCACTGCTAAACTCCAAAACTGGATTATCCATAGCATCTTACTTTTTTTGCTACTCCTTATCTGCTTCTGAATGCTTCTGGGAGAATTATACAACCCAGAAAGTGGTTGTATCATTATATATATTTGTTATTTATCCTCAAATTGGACTTCTGTGTTGCACAGAAATCCTCTTACTATTCTTTGATTGACTCTCTATCACTTTCCCCAAACTTTCTGTTCTAAATGTTGTCTTCTTCCCTCAAACTATACTATTCCCTAAGACTCAATAGACTTTATTTCATAATTTACTAGGTAAAAATTGATACCATCTGTTCTGAGCTACCTTTCCTTTTCAAATCCAGATCCAAATAAACTAAATATGATCCCTGTCATTTATTTTTACTTTTTCATTACAGTTTCTGAGGAAAGAATGCAACTTCCATTAGTCAAAGATAATTTCTATACTGATGGAATGATTCTATACTTTCTCACATCCTCTAGGACTATTTTTTCTTGACTTAAAGAGCATTGCTTCCCTCTCCCTAATTTTCAATCTCTCCTTATCCACTGGTTACTTACTGCTACCTACAAATATGTTCCTCCATTCTTTGCAATTATCTTAATATTTTTTTTCAAATCTGAATAATTTTATAATCAATAGTAAACTTTATAAGATTTTTATCCCCTTCTCATGTTTCCACTATGATCTCCCTTGAATGTTTGTAGATTACTTTTCTTAAGATTTTGTAGAGAAGGCAAAGTTATAGATAGATAGTTATTGATATCTTCTTATTTGTTTTTTTTTTCAATAACAAGTTATGTGAGTTTTCCTAGGCATTTAGTATTCTTTCTCTCCCTTTTCAAATATCTTGAGACTCATCCAATTATACTTACAAAATAATGGAATATCAACCTTCTATATGAATGCTTTTTATTTAGATTCATCGCATATTTGTCATTTTTATGTTACAATACAAATATTGTGGCTCTGCTCTTATATCTGTGTAAAGTTTGCTATAGACGTCTATCCAAATTTTCCACATTTCCATTGTACTCGACATTTTGAGAAAGTAGCATTAATGTAGCATCAAGTGACATGCAACAAACATATAGAAGACAATAATTTAGCTTCATTCTTACCCTAACCCTGGCACACAAATCCTCTTTTACATAGAGATTGTTTCTTTTTAGTCTCTTAATCCCCTGTGTCTTTCTGATATCTTGCATGTAGTAGGTTCTTAAACATATTTTTTCAAGTTGAATAAATTGAAATGCTTATTTTTATTTTAACTTTCATTTAATGTTCATAGAGAGGCCCCTGACAAAATATTTCTGTGACCATATAAATTAAGGTGAACCTCCAGTTCCAGGGACAGAAAGAAATTAATCTCTTCATAAAATTAATTATATGGACATGCAAGAATCTTAAATTGATTTAAAATAGTTCAAACTGCTTTTGTTAACCTTCTTTGGGTAATTTGTACTCATTTCTGACAGAGGCATGATGATTAGAATAGTATTAAATGTAAACTAGATTGGCAAAATATATTATATATATGCATATAGATATAGATACATGTATATATGATTTAAGCAATAAATTTATACTTTCATTCATTGAATAAATATATTTGAAGCAGCTTAGGTGCAAGGCATTACTGTTTCTTAAGGCAACTAAATGACAGTGGATATAGTGCTGGACCAGGAATCAAGAAGACTCATCTTCCTAAATTCATAGCTGTTCTCAGAACCCTACTAGCCATATGACCCTGGGCAAGTCACTTAACACTGTTTATCTCAGTTATTCATCTGTAAGATGAGCTGGAGAAGGAAATGACAATCTACTTCAGTATCTTTTCCAAAAAAATTTCAAATGGGATCATAGTCAGATGGAACTGAGACAACTAAACATTAATAGCAACAGTACTCTTTCATAGCAGACAAATTTCTTTTATCCAATAAAAATGTGTAATTTTGTTATTATGTAAATTACTAAGTTATGTGTTGAAATCGATGTTAAAATTATTGGGAATTCAAAATTATAAGGAAAATGTTTCTAATAGAAAAGGGATATGAATTTAAGATCTTTACATGATATTAATAATACCAAGCACACTAAAATGTCATTGATTCCTATAATTAGAAATAACTTAATCATTACTTTGAGAAAATATATTATATTATTCATATAATAACTGATGGCTCAATAATAGGAAATAAGTACAGAATGCATATATTCTTTAGGAGTTTGTTGAGACTAACATTTGACTTTGTTCATGTTCTCATTTAAATATCAAGAAGCAGCTACATTTATGTATGCAGTCAAAATTCTTACACTCTTCCAGAATATAAAAAGAAGCTCTTTTTGTTGTTAGTTAAACTAACAGTGGTTCTAAAAGAATCCTTATATTTAACATATTGTGTCCTATAGAAACCTTTTATATATTTTTTCTAGAATTGAAACTGATGTTTTCAAATTAATACTTCCCACAAGGTTTTTCTTCTTTGGCTTCCTTTTTAATCATTCTGTTATTCATTACATGATGACAATCATAGTAATGATTCTGTATCACTAAAAATTTATAAACACAGGAGCTTAATATACTGTCTAAGTACCCAAAATATGTGTCAGAAAGTGACAAACATATAAAGACTTACTTATTACCACTTCAGAAGTAGCTACATGGTTCAATGAATAGAATGTGAGGCATGGAATAAGGTAGATCTGAGTCCATATCCAGCCTCAGACACTTATTAGCTATGTGATCCTGGATAAGTCATTTAACTTTTGTTTGCCTCAAGCTACTGGAGAAGAAAATGGCAAGTCACTCCAGTATCTTTGTGAAGAAAATCCCATAGACAGTATGGTTCAAAAGGATACAAAGAGTCAGATACAGTTGAACAACTGAACAACAAAAATGATCAATTCAGTAATCATTGTACAAGCTATTCAAAGCTTCCATGACATTTATGCTATCTTATCAACTGACTCATGACTCAATTTCATATATTTGGCTTATTCATATATGAAGAGGTCCCAAGTTTAATGAGAACATTATAATAGTGGCTATCCACATGGAAAACTGTTCCCTATATTGGTGGTATTTAATTTCTGACACAATAATATCAAGAATAATTTTTATTAAATGTGACAATTTGGGAGAAGATAGTGTAAGTTCATTACAATTCTGCCAAGCTTTAAATTCATTATCACATCAACCAACCAAAGATAAGTATATCTTCCAAATTAAAAGGAGAATAGAACCAAACCAGCTTATTAATCACAGTCATGATTCATAAAGCAATGTGTATTAAAAATAAATAAAATTACTTCAATAAAAAATCACAGAGTCTACATTGATGACAAAACAAAGCCTTCATCTTATGGAATCTTTTTTAATGATATCAATATGTTTTTGGACTTGATAATTGTAAGCTTGTTAAATCATGAAAAGAAACTGAAGGTGTTGAATCTGAATCTAGAGGCCATATTATACTAGTGATGGAAGGCAATACCCACAAATACTTTGGTCTTCTCCAACCATGACACCACAAATATGAAGAAGTGAAGGAAATATGATGATTAATTATATGAAGATATTTACTGGAATCCTAAAATGAAAGGTGAATGGAAAGGAAACATTTAAAGCAATTAATAGCTAAACAATATCAATCTCAATATATAATATGTGATCCACAAAATCAACCATAATGGGTATAGAATGCATCATCAAAAGTAATGCAACATAATGCATATAACCATAAAATAGCTATAGAAAGAATAACACCTCCTTATCAGAAAGTAAAAAAAGGGTTGATAGACATTTTCAGATCACATGATAACCAATTCAAAAATCTATAGAAAAATTCTGAAATATGCAAATTTAATTTTACCAAGCAGTGGTCAAGGCTGGTAGCAAGTATAAATCATTGGGATTGTCAATTGTAATTGAAAGTGATTTAACTCCAGATAGTTGACTACAATGTGGATAAGATCCAACAAAAAAATTAGAAGACTCTCCTCAAGTGATCCTCATATGAACGCAGGCTACATTATGTTCACAAAGATGCACTAAACAAATGACTGAGACATGAGGATTATTTGTAGAAACAGAAGAGTTTATGATTATATTTCATCACTAAGTCACTGATAGCAGACATAGCACTGATCTGTAAAAACTTAAAGAATTTTGTTTTTAATAGATATCAACATACCAAATATTCATGCTGACTATGAGTATACCAATACTGAATATGTTTCAAATACTGAAGTTGGAGCTTAACTATATGTATATATATATATATGTATGTATATATATGCATATATATGACACAAAATAATCATTTATTTCATTTAGTCATTGTTCTATTGTCTTTCAAAGGCCATTAAAATGAAGATCAAGTTGTAATGAAAATTTCATTAAGCCATAGTTAAATCTTTAAGAGAGTGCTGAGCAAAGAAGTGAAAAATAAGAATAGAAAAGATTTCCTTTTTTCAGCCTCCTCTCACCAGAAGCAAACTAACTAAAGTTAACAAATTAGAAGCAAATGATAAATTGTGTGTCACAGAAAAGGAGGCCACTAAGGTGAATCTCTTAGAATAAGGGCTTCATAAAGGGTGTGATCTCGCTAGTGGGCTCTTCCTTTCCCCAAATAGCTTATCTTCACAATTCGAGAAAAATATTTTTTCAAGTTGTAAATTGAACAAAACATATCTGTTTAAAATTTATTTTTTTACCTTTTATTTATATCTTTACTTTCTTTTATCATTATGTTTGTCTCACTGGATCTTTCTTTTTTAAGAAATATGTCCTTTTATAGATTCCTATCAGACTAAGATAACCCTGACCATATAAAAATCTCTCTACACAGCAAATAAAAGAATGTTTGGAATTACAGAGTTTGCTTTTACCATTTGGATCTATTTAGTAATGCTAGATGAAGATGCTGACGTGTTCAGGTCTATTGTCATTATGCTGTCATATATAATCTTAAAACTATATTGATATGATAGCATCATATCAATTCTTCATTGAGAGAATGTTAGGAACAATATAATTTTTTTAATTAAAGCTTTTTATTTGCAAAACATATGTATGGACTAAAAAACTACTAGAAACAATTCACAACTTTAGCAAAGTGGCAGGATTCAAAATTAATCCACATAAATCATCAGTATTTTTATATATTACCAACAAAATTCAGCAGCAAGAGATGCGAAAAGAAATTCCATTCCAAATAGCAGATGATAGGATAAAATATTTGGGAATCTATCTGCCAAGGAAAAGTCAGAAACTATACGAACTAAATTACAAAACACTTTCCACACAAATAAAATCAGACCTAATCAATTGGAAAAATATTAAGTGCTCATGGGTAAGCAGAGCAAACATAATAAAAATGACAATACTACCCAAAGTAATCTACTTATTTAGTGCCATACCACTCAAACTCCCAAGAAATTATTTTACAGATCTAGAAAAAATAGTAGCAAAGTTCATTTGGAAGAACAAAAGGTCGAGGATCTCAAGGGGATTAATGAAAAAAAAAAAAGGCAGATGAAGGTGGCCTTGCTGTACCAGATCTAAAACTATATTATAAAGCAGTGGTCATCAAAACCATTTGGTACTGGCTAAGAAATAGAGCAGTTGATCAGTGGCACAGGATAGCATATCAGGACAATCTAGGCAATAACCTTAACAATCTAGTATCCAATAAACCCAAAGACCCCAGCTTTTGGGATAAATACTCACTATTCGGCAAAAACTGCTGGGAAAATTGGAAACTAGTGTGGAAGAAATTAGGGCTTGACCCATACCTAACACCACATACCAAGATAAGATCTAAATGGGTTCATGATCTAGATATAAAGAGGGACTTTGTAAGCAAGTTAGAGGAACGTAATATAGTTTATCTCTCAGACCTGTGGAGATGGAATAAATTTATGTCCAAAGAAAACCTGGAACTCCTAATTGAACACCAGATGGATAATTTTGTTTATATTAAGTTAAAAAGTTTCTGTACAAACAAAACAAATGCAGACAAAATTAGGAGGGAAGCATCAAATTGGGAAATCATCTTTACATTTAATGGTTCTGATAAAGGCCTCATTTCTAAAATATATAGAGAATTGTCTCATATATATAAGAATTCAAGCCACTCTTCAATAGATAAGTGGTCAAGGGATATAAACAATTTTCAGATGATGAAATTAAAACCATCTCTAGTCATATGAAAAGTTGCTCCAAATCACTATTGATCAGAGAAATGCAAATTAAGACAACTCTGAGGTACCACTACACACCTGTCAGATTGGCTAAAATGACAGGAAAAGATAACGATGAATGTTGGAGGGGATGTGGGAAAATTGGGACACTAATACATTGTTGGTGGAACTGTGAACAGATCCAACCATTCTGGAGAGCAATTTGGAGCTATGCTCAAAAAGTTGTCAAACTGTGCATACCCTTTGACCCAGCAGTGTTTCTACTGGGCCTATATCCCAAAGAGATCTTAGAGGAGGGAAAGGGACCCACCTGTGCAAGAATGTTTGTGGCAGCCCTTTTTGTAGTGGATAGAAACTGGAAACTGAAGGGATACCCATCAATTGGAGAGTGGCTGAATAAATTATGGTATATGAATGTTATGGAATATTATTGCTCTGTAAGAAACGACCAGCAGGACAATTTCAGAGAGGCCTGGAGGGACTTGCATGAACTGATGCTGAGTGAAACGAGCAGAACCAGGAGATCATCATACACAGCAACAACAGTATTGCATGATGATCAATTCTGATGGACATGGCTCTCTGCAACAAAGAATTGTCTCAAACCAGTTCCAGTTGTTCACTGAAGAAAACCATATACACCCAGAAAGAGGGAAATGAAATATGGACCACAACGTAACATTTTCATGATCTCTATTGACATTTGCTTGCATTGTGTTGCCTTTCTCTGATTCTTTTTTTTTCTTGTAGATAGGATTTTTCTTGCATAACTTCTCAAGCATTTCAACATTATTAACATGTAGTGGACTTCCTGCCATCTAGGGGAGGGGAGGGGACTGGGTGTAAAATTTGTAATGGAAAGCTTTATAAAGATCAATGTTGGGGAACTACCCATATATATGTTATACCAATAAAAAGCTTTAATAAAAAAATTCTTCAACATTGACTCTTACAAAGCTTTCTGTTACAAATTCCATGCCCCCAGTCCCCACTCTTCCCCTAGATGGCAGGAAATCCACCACATGTTAATTATGTTAAAATACTTGACAAATCGAATGTATGTATACATATTTCCACACATCATTGTTGTGCAAGAAAAATCTTATCTAGAAGAAAAAAAAATCAGAGAAAGGAAACACAATGCAAGCAAACATCAATAGAGAGCATGAAAATGTTATGTTGTGGTCCACATTTCATATCCCTCTCTCTAAGTGTATATGGCTTCTTCACTGAACAATTGGAACTGGTTTGAAACATTTCATTGTTGAAGAGAGCCATGTCCTTCAGAATTGATCATCATATAGTATTGTTGTTTCCATGTATAATGATCTCCTGGTTCTGCTCACTTCACTGAGCATCAGAGGAACAATATAATTTGAAGTGACTGTGGTACTTCAGCAACCAAAAGTTGACCATCAAATAACTAATTTTAACAGAAAATAAAGTATGGAGAAAAATAATCTTCATTGACTTTGAGTAGATGGAATAACCATGCTGATGAATATATATATATGTGTGTGTGTATGTATATGTTTATATATATATATATGTGTGTGTGTGTGTGTAACACACATGCATATATATTTAGCATTAGAAGATGTTATAGTCTGGCGTGCATTCTAGATTTTGACAAAACTAATTTCAAGGATTCAGAGAAAGGGTAGGTAATATTCTAGGGGAGAAGTTAGCCTAGGAGGATTGGGAAGCTCTTACTTAAAATTCATGGAAAAGATGAAAGGAAAAGAGAAATTATTCTGATGGGGAGAAAAAGGCAGTGTTGACTAAAAGACCTGGTATTACAATGCAGGGAAATCCACCAATTTATCCTTTCTTTTCTTTTTTTTTTGCTTTTTTATTATTATTTTCAAACATTATACATAGTATTTTAACATTAGTTATCTCCCAATATTTCTCTAGATCTACAGAACTCTTGTAAAAATGAAACTATGAAGCAAAGGCAACCAGCTCAGTGACCTCACGAAATAAAATTTTTTTAATCATTTGCAAAAGTTGAAAACAAGAGAAGATAACAGAGTATGAATGCAAAAGCATAGCTCAATTTATACCAATGGAATACAGAGTGCTAAATTTTATAAAGAACATGGTCTATTAAGAAAGACAAATGATCAGAAGATTCTGAGGGAAAGTGACATTTCAATGAAGCTGCTTGGAGTCAATGGGCCAGTGATAACTACAATAGAAGGAAGACTGAGCCTTAACTTTTGTTTTTTCTTTGTTTTCTGCCAAGGAGAGTGGTCTTTGAATCCAAAAGATGGCTAATAGAGTATCTGCTAAGATTGGCAAACGAGCAGCAAGAGAACATATAACTAGCCTTCAGGGGTTTGTGGGCATGTCCCCTATCTGGAATAGATAAACAACATCCACCTTGCAAACATGGTTCCTGAACCATTAAAGTAATAATTTTAATAGTGGGGTAGGAACAAATACTGAAAGATGGAGGACAGTGTCCTAATTTTCAGGGTTACTTGACTTATAGATCATGGAAATTGTATAAATATACTTAGACCTGAGAAATATATGTGACAAAGTCTTTCTTTGCTATTCTTGCAACAACAACAAAAAAGATCTTATCCAGGAGATAGTACATTTAAAAGGATTCTGGAATGAATGAATCACTGAAAGTTCTCCAGTGGAGTTCCCTAGAGATTTTTGCTGGGCCCTATGTACAAATTAAAAGAATCAACCATTATACTCATTAAGTTTGCAGGTGAAATGAAACCATGTATACTAGGAGTCTAACATGGGATGATAGAAGGTATTCCAGACTTTTTTTTTCAATAGGATTAAATTAAGTACATTGAAATATAAGAATAAACTATTAGGTAGAGGAAAGTCATTTCAGAAATGTAAAATGAAATGCCATGGCTAAAAGGCAATTTATTTGGAAAAAATTAAGGGTTTGTAATGAATCAAGCATTGTATATGGAATGCAAGAAAACATGATCTAAAGCTGCATTAAGAGAGAAATAATGCCCTCTTGATATAATGTGTGCACATGTAGATATTTTTATAAAAGTGCGTGTGCATGAATAAATTTGTACATATATATTTGCATATATCTATGTATATACATATCTATATACACACAAATCAGAGAGAGAAAAAGAGTGAGTAAATACAGACTGACTAATTAAAGCATTCCAAACTGAAGTGAGGTGGCGAAATTTGAAAATATTCAGAGTAATACATTCATCAATGATTTAAGACTAAGAAAATAGTTTGGATTTTTGTTTTAAATATATTTTCATGAAGTTGTATGCCATACTTCAATACAATGTGTTTTTCTTTCTGAATACAAGACATAATTAGTAACTTGAGGAGATTAAAATTTGTGTTACTTTGCTCTTTCTGTAGCTTCATCCGAAGTAAAGTTGTTTCTTTCCAACATCTATCTCTCCTATTTCTTTCCTTTGTTAGAGATCAGCACTAACTTAGTTGAATCATTAAATTCTTTCTGCATGAAAGGTGAGTTTCTTTTTGAATATTTTCTTCTCTGACAACTAAAATTCTTGTCATCGCTTAGGTTTCAGACTTTTTTCTGCTTAAATTCTACAGAAAAATCTTTGTATGATACTTTATTATGAAGAGACCAAAGGCATAAGCTTATAATTGAAGTCACACAGTGTTATTTTACATGAAACACAAAAGTTTCTAGACCATATTTCAGAAGAAGAATCAACTTTCCTTTTATTTCTGGTGTATAATAATGAAGATAATGTAGTGGAGTTGGAAAGGGAAACTTTAAGCTTTCATCTTCAGCATCATCAGTTGACCATGGGGTGTCTTTTGTACCTAAGATCATTAGGGGATTGAAATAGAAAGTTCTTGTTTTCTATTTTATGTCATTTTAAAATGGCAAAAATGATTTATTAGATTTGGCTTAAAATATTAAATGGAAACTTTTTTGATGTCATGAATTCCAACACAAATTCATACCAGCAAAGATCAAAGAAGGTGCTTAATTTTTTTATACTATTATTTCTATTGGCTTATCATGTATTTCATTTTCATAGTAGAAAATTAGTGTATTGTCTTTAATAGATGCTTTTCTACAGGACATTTTTGACTTCTGTTTAGTTCTCAAAGATGTAATAAAGTTTATGTCTCTTAAACTTTAAAATGTTTTCTTCACTCACTGAAAATCATTAATTTTGATTTATTGTAGTTACCCTTATTTGGTACACTGTCTTATGTGAATGCTTTCCCAGATATCATTATCTTCTCAGTTCTTTCAATTTTTTGAAACATGCCTACACATATAAAAGCATAAGACCTGTAGGGTATACAGCTTATGCTGACTTGTAAGAAACACTTTACATATCCTGAAATAGAAAAAATATTATTTTACTTTTATCTTTTGTTGTGTGCTACATTACCATGTGTACTTTTTTTGAGGAAGACAGATCCCTGGTGCATGATATTTAGTCTTGTGAACATCCCCTAGAGGTGATTTGTTTTGTGTTTAAGTTTATGTTATAAATCATAACACCTGTTTCACTATAATTTAAATGGATGCTATTTCAAGAGTCCTTTAGAAAATAAAGTGAAATGTATGGAATAATAAGTTAGTTAAAATATAGAGAATTTTCTCCTGATTTTATTAACTTTTAGTCACCAGTTCTGGATAAGGACATCAAATCTATCTTTTTTGTGGGGGGGGTTGCAAAGATTCAAAGCATACTGCTAATGGCTCTTTCAAAACTGGCTGTTGTTTTTAAATGACATATAATGAAGGCAGGATTATTATAAAATGAATGAATCCAAAAAGAAATCCTAATGATACTCTGATTAAGGGTTTTCTCTGTTTTTTTTAGTTATTCGTTGGCCTTTTTACAAAGTACTCATCAAAAAGATTTGTATATAAGTATATATAATATACAAGTCCTTCTACTGAAAGACAGACAAGGACATTTTTCAATTGAAAACTTTTCAATTCTTTTGCTTGCACTCTGCTATTATAGAAGGATACCTTTAATACATTGCAGTAAAATACTTGTCTCTAAAGCTTATCCCCTCAAATTTTCTCTACTTTGAAGAGCTAGCTAGACTTTATTTTTTGAGAACACCATAAGGAAATGTAACCAGGAAAATGTTAAATAGAAAAGAAATGAAACACAATGAGGAAAAGGAAAAATTCTGAATGGTTCAGAAACAAGCCTTATCATTGTTGAAGCCTTGACAATTTTTACTTTAAGGGGGAAAAAAGTAAAACTTGTTCATTGCCACTTCCATTCTTAAGTGAAGTAAAGTTCTAACGGTTTATCCTGATAAGGTTGATTTCAATGGCTACTTTAAACAATTTACTCAGCTTCTCATCCCAGTATTTCTGACTTAGATCTGTAAAGGTTCAGACATAGCTTTGGGGTTTTTTTCTTTGATAAAATATCTAAGCTGCTGATATAGCACTTTACTTGTACAAGGAAGCACTCTGGTCAAAGAAGATTATAATTTGTTATGGAACTTGTGTTTTTTGCTCGAAAAAAAGGACTGGTATTTTACTTTAGGTTAGAAAGACCCTAGTTATTATACGTTTTCAACCATTCTAGGGATTTAATTCTTCACCCTTTTCCTTCTTTGAAGACTAAAACTCCTTTACTCCTTTTTTTGCTTGTCATTTTCTTGTTTTGTTTTTCAACTGACCAAAACATGGGTTTGTCTTACAAATCTCTCAAAAACTCTCTTTACCCAATTTTTTCTGACATCCCCCAAACATTTCATACTAATGGAGTAGCATTGCTTTTTGTGTCCTTGGCAAAAGCTGTCAGTTGCAGAATGTTATTTTTAATGCATGGACCACTTTTAGAAGAGGCTTTGACTGAAACTGTTAATTTAAAAATACACATGAGAGGAATGTGCCAGCTCTTTTTGTCTGCTTATGAGCCACAGCTTTGGGGGATGTCATTTATTCAAGATACAAGAGCAAGCCACCTGTTTCTGAGGCCTCTTGTCCTTCATATTAAAGGTTCAGGTCCTTGTTGAATAGTAACACTCTAATCTTGGTCAACATACACAACAATTACCCAAAACTGATTTGTCAAGCTAGCTGGAGGATTTTTTTTAATGTGTATACGTTTCAGTCTGTTACCCTGAAGGCACTTGTCATGACCGTGCATATTAAAATTAATCAGACCTCCCAGGCCTGTTTGCCTTGGTGTTTTAACATAAAGAAGTGGATATCAAGAGTTTGTTCTAATTAAATAGGCCTGCTTGGTTTTGTTCTAGTGGGTACTTGTTCTTTTTTTTTTATTTTAATGGGAGATTCTTGTGAAAAAGGCACAACCAGCACTAGAGTTAGTGAAGAGCTCACTTCAAAGTTTTCTTTGCCACCTGCGCCCAAATATCAGAAGCCTAAAGAACTCCCAAGGTGCCTTTCTAAACTACTCTTAATGTGGATAAAAATATGGCCAAGGAGTGAAATATCACTGAGGCTAGGGCAAGACTAAAAGCCAAAATGAAGACGCAACTTGTATATTTTAGTGCTATTCAGTGAGCCCATATTGTTTCTTAGATCTCCAATATGATTGTAGGTTTGATGAAGTATGGTGGGTATTTAGGAAAGGGCAGAGGCTGAAAAGCATAGCAATTTTCTCATTCCTTCATGCCCTAGATTTAAATGTATTAGTGACAATCCATTTAATTCAGTTTTTAAGTAATCCACTCATATTAGGTGCAAGCAACTTGAGATAAAAATTTTACATACATATAAAATAATTGCTATTATGAGAGCTTCTGGATGTAGTCCACTTTTCATTCGTGATTTGCTTTCTCATTCTGAGGAGTAATGGAGATGCTTGTCACAATCATGGATGAATAGTTATGCAAGAAAACATATATAATATTATGAGATGTGAATCTCATAATATTGTTTTTAAAACCTCAACAAATATAATAGAAAAGTTGCTATGATTGTGTTTGATAATATGAGTGAGTCAATGTATTACTTTGTAATTATAAGTTACAATAATTTGATTCTATGGTGAGTAATTAGAATTAAAGGTACGTATAGGTTTCCCTGAATTCCAAACTACATTCATGTGGAAATTATCTCATTGTATTTTTATATCTGAATTATATATGTAGCCAAATGGCCTCAAAATGTTTAAATTTGATCTAAATTCTATATTTCTATTCTGGTAGAATATAATTCAGAATTTAATAGTTAATAATTTCAAATATAACATATTTCTTCAAAGTTTTGCTTTGTTTGGGATCAACTTATAGTGATCACAGAGAATTCTCTATAGTCCTCTATAGTCCTCATGGAAAAAGAGACTATTCTGGTCCCATCTTGTCCTTTGTGATTAAACTGCTTCTCATCCCAAACTAAAAAAGAATTAAGATTTCCTACTTGCTTTAATAGTTTTCTAGCTACTAAGCAAAATTCAGAATATCTGATAGGAAATTCTTCAAGGATAAATTCATATCCATCAATTTACCTATCTGCTCTATTTCTATGCTCTTGTACAACCCAAATGTAAAAAAAGCAAACAAAGAAACAAAAAACACAACTATATAACTGGTGCTTGACAGCATCATAGAAACCCATCCACTATTTCACCTAAGGTGCTATTGGTTATTTAATAACACAATGCAAGCTGTTTAATATGGGTGTGTATGAAATGAAGAGGGAAAAAAGGACCCTGAACAAGTAAATACATCTTTCATCATTTCTTTGTTTGGTTTGTTTGTGGTGCTATTCTTGATCAATAAAAATTGTTTGACAGTTCTGCAAAAGTGTGGGCAACCTTTTCCTGAACCTTTGTCCTTTTGTTTTGTCTCAGTAGAAAAGTTTTCTATTTGCTGTTCTCTTTTTTATTATAACTGTCTATTGAGAGTGGGTTTGAATATTGTTATTTCAATGAATATGGTACAAGCACAAGATTATAAAACATTATGCATAGCTTTATCTCATTTGTATAAAATGGACATTCAAGAATCTAAAATTCAAGGTTAACTTCAATACTCTGGAACATAGCACTTTTCTACTTTTTTTATATGGTTTCATTCAAAATGTCATATGATATAATACAAACTTTTCCTACCATATAATGTACTAATGATATTCACACTGCTGCACACACAAGCCTCCTTGGAATATTTAGCTTAACTCAATTTGGATTTAAGATATCTCCTCCCTACACATTAATGAGGTATCAATGAAGAATGCTTTGTATGGTATAATTACTGAAGAGATCAGTAGTTTGGAAAACAGACAGTAATTGAACATGTTTGCTTATTGCTAGAGGACAGTGCTATTACACTGGAATTCAGGACATTGATAGGGAAGGATTGATTTGTTGTTTTGAGATGAATTCAATCACTGTTCCTTTAGACCTTTAATTGCTGAAACCAAGTTATGCTTTGTTTGTATAATATGCCCAAAGGTTATACCTCAGCCTGACATTAATCATGTTAAGGGCTTGGAAGATAATAATAAAACAAAAAAATGTTAATAATCCAAATGTTTTTTTCATTATTTGTTTTTCTTTAGTTAGACTGCCTATCAATAGCTTTGTTTTCCATTTGCTCTTCTTTTGTCATATGCATATAAGTATTATGTGTGGATATGTACATACACATCCACATGTACATGTATATGAAATTTTATTGTAAATTTTGTATAATTTTTAAATATTATAATTCACCTATGCATATAATCATATGTATTTTTAAAAGGAATAAAGATCTATTCCTTCAAATATGGGAAAAAATCTTCAAATGATAGACAGAAATTACACAGTATAAATAGGAGTGACTAATCCAAAATCTTTACAAGAAAAAAACTTAAAAACAAAAACAGTATTGATAAAATTAGTCATAAATGATATATTATTGTTTGTCCTATCTCCTCTGCTTTTCAAAACCAATATTCTCATAGATCCTACAATTCCTGTATTTCAATACATAGTCTTGTTGGCTTATTTCCTCTTACAATAAAGATGGCAATCCATCTATAATTTAGTGCTCACCTTCTTAAACTGTTGGTCATGACCGTATATGGGATCTCCTGACAGTGGGAGTCATGAAATTATATATTATTGGTAATAAACATTTGATTTGCATACCTATTTTATATACATGTATGCCCAGGATAATATAAAAATTTTCTGGTGAAAAGGGACCACTAATAGAAAAAGCTTAAGAAGCTCTGATTAGAGGATGGTCCTGTTATAGTTTAAAAAAAAAACATTACTCTGAAGCTAACCAGATGATGGACCTGTCTGAGGACCTGTCGGAAATTAGATAGTCTGGTTTTCAGACAAAAAAATGTACAGGACATCATTAACTTCCATACTCTAAATTTGTTCGGTTTTTTTTGTTTGTTTGTTTTTTTGGACTTATCCAAGCTGATGCTCCCAATGGAATATCTTTGAGAATCTAGAGTCACATTTATTCTAAGATGGCATGTTGGAGTAGGAATTAGTTGAATTCTATCACTAATTTATGATAAGGATCAGAAAGTTATTGACCCTTCTCACCTTCTATTTTTATATTTTATAAATTCTGAAAAAATGGATCAACTCAACCAAAACTGGATTGTGGTTATCCATCACTTTTTGAAGTATTACCTAAGTAGATAACAATAAAGAAAAAATGTGAAACAATAAAAGGAATAGCAAATTTTGTAAGCCTTATCTTTGTGGCCACATATTTTCCTTGCTCCTTAAATTGCACTATGCAAAATTTCTGTATATATTGACTACATGAATGTATTTCCAATGCTTTGAAATGGACATGCAATATCAACCTAGAATAGAGTCTTTTGATATATGATATAGTTGACTACTTTAGAATTCTTAGAATTAAGACAGATATTCAATGTTTGTGAAAGAATTCCTAACTCTCCCTTGAATGGTCATTAGCCTCATAGAAAGATATTAAGTTACATAATAGGCACTTTGCAGCTTTCCAACACTATTGAATTATCTTCTGTCAATTTATAAGGTAGTTTGTATATATATTGTGCATATTTACATATGTATAGATATATGTGCAAATTATGTATTATGTGTGTCAAAAGTCTGCAATTACAACAGTCTCAAGTACTAAGCATACATCACTGAATGAATTCTATTTCTACCACTTTGGCAGGCACAAGCTACTCCATTTTTATCCTTGTTCCAAGCATCAAGCCAAGTTCCTTCCACATAGTATATGATTAATAAATATTGATTGAATTGAAAAAGTACTGAGCATGACGGATGAGAATATGTGTATGAAGATATAGTTCTGCTATTTATTAGTTATGTGCTTTTGAACCAATGCGCTTATATTCACTTTTTAAATGGTTTATAAAAATTAAACTAAAATATAAATATGAATTATTTGATTATTTTGTCTTCCAATCTTTAATTTCCCCATTTATAGAAAGAGAAAAATTAAAATAAAGAAATTAAATTTATGTTCTGAACATGATATTTTTCATTAGAATTAAATGAAAGTGTCTATTTAAGATAACATAATAATCAATATGATTTTATATTGATGTTAGGTACCACTAACACTAAGTGAAAGATGGAGTTATCTGTAGTAATAACAGTGCATACACACTCATTTAATAGCTAAAAAAAATGCTAGCTCCTTTATTCAATTCAGTTCAGTTTAACAAAATGTTTAATAATCATCTGCTACATGCAAATCATTTCTTTAGGCAATGGAAATGCAGAAATAAAACAGCAATCAAATATTTCTGTTTTCCAAGGCCTTATGAACTAATAGAGAAAAGAAAAAAGTTATATATAACTAAATTAATAATAATATTTAGTTTATTGTTTATTAGTTTTGTTGTGTTTTATGAATTATGTATAATAAATAACTCATTTTACCATTTTTTGCATCCCTTCTGTGATATCAAATTGGATAGCAAATTGTTTTATGAATAGAGTATTGCAGTATCCTTGGAAGATTTTTATTTTAAGTAGGTGCATTAATATTTATTAGTTGAATTTATTGATTGTGTTCTTTCTTTGCTTTGTATTTATGTGGACTGAATATCAGAACAATATTTACTTCATAAAAGTAACTTAACAGAATGTCATTTGTCTGTGAAAATAGCTTTGTAAGGGAAAATTTCTCTTTTGGGGGTTAATTTTTCTTTAAATGTCAGATAGAATAAACTTGTATATTCATCTCCCCTAAAGTCATCATCATTGTTGTCATTGTTATTGTTATTGTTCTTATTATTGTTTTATCTCTATTTACAATTCATTTCTGGCTTACTCAATTTATTTTTTTGGAAGTTGGGTTTATTTACAATCTTTATATTTAGTTTTCAGCGATTTAATTCTTCCCTATATGAATTAACTCCTTTTGAATTTTCACTTTTTTTCTGGCATGTATTCTATCTAACACTTTCTGATAATAAACTTTATTTCATCTCTGTTGTTGCTTTACCTTTTTTTTATTTTGGTAAATTGGTTTTTCTTTTTTTTTTTTTTCCTAATCAAGTTACCTCATGGCTGGTTAATAGCCTTTAAAACCAGGTAGTTTCTCTTGTGTTCACATTTATCTATTTCTCTTCTTATTTTAAAGCCTTTTTCTGAATTTGTTTTAGGAATATTCATCTGCCTGTTTTCTTGTCTTTTAAATTTCATGTTTAACTTGATTGTCTATTTTTCTAATTAGTGATATGTGTTCATATATAAGTATGCATATATATGTGTAATTTTTCTCTGGAGAATCTTCAGCTTCAACCTATACATTTTTTGGTATATAATCTGATCCTTGTCACTTTTAATTTCATTTCACATTAACTATATTTACCCATGCCTTCCTTATATGCAATTAATTTGTCATATTTTATTATTATAATTTTATAATAATTTCTATCCAAGTGAATCTTATTAGCTTTGTTTTGTCATTAGACCCCCTTGAGTATTGTTTATTTTGATTCCATCATCCAAGCTATTAACTATCCTTCCCATTTTGGATAGTCAACAAAGTTGATAAGTTTGCATTCTGTGGCTTTATCTGAATAACAAATAAAAATCCTGAAGAAAATAGGATTACAGGTGGAAGTCTTGTTATTGCCCCATTATAGATTTCTCTCTAGGTCCAGACCAATTTCTTTACTCATTGCAACTGATTGGTCACTAATTCCTAATTATAGTATAATTCAGCATATATTATACCAAATGTAGCCATGATTGATCAATCAAATGCCTTTCTTAAATTCAGGCACACTATGTTTATGACACCAAAAATATTTCTGGCATTTATTATTATATATTTATACTTACATAGAGAATGTGCAAGTAGATAAAATGTTCTTTTTTGTAATGGTATTATATATACACACACACACACATACACACACACACACACAATAATAATGATTCACTTCCAATATGGTTTGTTTACTGAGTCCATGAGAATTTTTCCATATCTGGTATTTGAAGTATGGACAATTTTTCTTTTGTTTCTTAGTTCCCAAAGAAATGAAACATAGCATAATAGATAGAAAGTTGTCCAAAAATATCCAAGTTCAAGTTCAGTCTCAGACATATATTTGCTTCATAACCCTCGAAAAGCCATTTGATCTCTCAGTGCTTCAGGCCAGAGGTGTCAAACTTTTAACCTTCCTAAATGTAGCTAGTTAGAGCCAGATTAAAGTATAATTGGAAAATGTTTAGCAAAAAAATAAAAAATAAAATCAAACATAGTTTGTGCTTATCTTATTCAATATACGAAATACAGAGAATCGTTTCTACTTGAGTTTAACACCATTTGTTTTAGGCAAATTTAAAAGTCAAAGTAGCAGAAGAGGTATGGATTTACTCTGGTAGAATAATTTTCATTATCTGAGAATTCTTTCTATCAACAAAATTACAAATCCATTCCCTTTTTCTAATGTATAGAAGGTAGCATGCTCCTGATGTTTAAATCTAACTTTTAATTTTATCATACTCCTTTCAAATTTTTGATAGGAGGCAAGAAATTATTCTGCTATTAATCTTTTATATTTAAAGGAAAGTAAACTAGTAAATAGTTGAGTAAAGTGAGTAAAATAACTGCTTTTTATACTTTAAATTGGACAATAAAATGAAAGGCAGCTAAATCTGTTTCTACACCATTTTTTTTTCTCTGCTATTATGTCTCTGTATTGTGGATGTTTTTCATTCCATGTAGCTTAGAGATTATATTAGGTATGGCCCTAATAAAAAATGTCCCTAATTTGAAAGTTGTTTTCCTAATTATTATTGATATAAAAATAAATAAAACACTAGTTGATTAATAGTGTTTGTTGACTTAAAATTTTAAACAGGTTTCATACTGAGTTCATTATTGGAATTAACTGCTATTACATTAAAGAAAATATTATAGTATTTCAGTGATATTTGTGGATTTAGCCACTTTATCTAGGTTAGCTAAACCATGACTACTTTAATTTCATTACTGGTATTGTATGCTTGTTTCAGGATTTTTATAAATGCAAATTACATCCTTATGTACATAAAGTGACACTGCTTTCCGGGAGTAAAAAAAAATATATATATATATATATATATATATATATATATGTATGTATATGTATGTGTATATGTATACATATATACATATACACATATATTCTTTAGTATACCCATATACATATTTCTAATTGCTGATAGTCCATATCATAGATGGAGGACTCCCTAGGATATGAAGTAATGAATAAAGATCTCTAAATGAATTTTGCCCTGTTTACTTACTGAAAAGTCAGACCACAAATAAATATTGGGCCTTTTGCTATTTGTTTTGCCATATATCCCTTTGTGAGGTCATTGCTACCTCTGTATTGGAGTGAATTACTAAGTTCTGGGAATGTTTCAGAGTTAAAGTTGATCTCTTTATTTAAAAAAGATCCAAAGTCAGCCTTGAAATGAGTCACTTTCTCCCATTATGTTTTCTTTACTTCCCCAATGCTACCACTACCACCATCATTAATTAGTAAGTCAATAAGTATTTATTAAGCACCTACTATTTGTTAAGCACTGTGGAATGCCCAGGACATAGTTCTGGAAGCAGAAGTAACAAACAATATCTTGCTTCCCCAGTAATCGTGCCCTACAATGCCTGGCAAATTTGGAAAACTCAATTAACACATCAAAGATAAGTCCTTTCTTATATAAAAAAAAGAAATTTAGGAAAATGATTTTTATTCCTGCTACTCCCTTTTATCACTGCATTTATCTCCCAGAATTGTGAGGTATGACATACATGAGATACATTTGTAAAGCACTTATTAAAGCACCTAACATACAATAGGTTCTTAATAAATGCAAATACAAATCTCCCTTCCTTCTTCTTGCTCATCATGAGCTAATCTGATATGTAGGTCACCCAGTCAGATAACGAATGCTCAGCTTAATACAAAGAACCAAGAACTTATAATATTCTCAATCTCTACTCAGTTTCCTATACAACTATTCTTTAATAAAACTCATTTGAATATATGATTCAAGAAGGCATTTCTTTTTCTTTCTTACTAAATTATGTAGAGGCAGTTAGATGGTACAATATATGAAATACTCAAATAGACCTGGAGTCATGGAGACCTGAGTTCAATTCTGGCCTCAAGTACTTATTTTGGGAAAGTCATTTAATCTCTATTTGCCTCAGTTTCCTCAACTATGAAATGAAGACAATAATAGCACTCACCCCCATGATTGTTGTGAGGATCATACAGCATAATTGGTAAAATGCTTAGTCTACTGCCTGGCACATGGTTAGCATTTAATAAATGTTTCCTTCTTTCCATCCTACTTCAGATGCTGATTTAACACAAAATCACTTATTTGGAGAAGTATTTGCCCCAAAATGTAGGAAATAATTTGGACAGTAAATTCCATCTCCTTTCCATCTTAAGAATCCTTTGGACAAGAAGAAATAGCCCTACTTAAGGGACTCTAAATATCAGGTTTTTGTCATCAAAGATAAGATAATATGTGAATATAATTGTTCAAGCAGGTTATGGCTTATTAAGTTCTATGACAGTTAAACAAATGTGTCCAAACTGCACAATGAAATTATTTTTAAGTAATTTGTTATTTCCAAAACATCACTTGCATATATTTCCTTTGGACCTCTTTATTTATTTTAGTGAACTCAAAAAAAGGAGTTATTAATTTATCCATAGGATTGGTAGTGGCAAAATTTCAACTAACATTACTAAATTTGTATTGCCCTATGTTCCTTTACATTAAAGACTGTGGAGAATTGTTCAGCACATAAGTATATCAGCAACTTGTGTCAAGCTAATATGGATGTTGTGTCCATAGATATGTATTTCATAAAAAGATACCACAAATTATTAGAAATCAGAAATTTTGTGAAGGATAGCATATTTCCATTAGAATTTGACATTTCTGTATGAAAAGCAACCAACATATTAAAACATAATAGAGCACTTTAAAAAATGCTTTCCTGTTTCTCTTTTTAAAGAAAGTGGGTTATAATAATGACCTTTAGAGGTGAATGAGTTATAAGGGAAGACAACTGGAATTATCTTAAGAACTTACTTATATGGGATTGGGGGTTAAATAATACATTTTACTTTTCTATATGGTCTTATAAGAACAAAAATGTTAACCAAACTTGCACTCCAGTATTTACACAATGTCTGGATCAACACATTGCAACAACCTTGAAAATAATGCCCTAAGTAACCTGTTCCATGTTTTAGACATATTGGGCAAGAGTTCTTTGAGAGGATTTGATGAATAGCAGGTGTGGATGAATTCAGAAAAATACTTACAGTTCTTTAAGATAGAAAAGATTTTTCTAATGTGTACATATAGGGAAGCTCTTAGCTGTAAGATTTGCTGGAAATTATGAAAACACAAGGTAGAAGAATGTTTGGCAATCTAAATATAACAAGCCACTTTATTTGCTTAATATTGGAAGTATTTAATTGTACTTGAACCATACATACATTCTAGCAAGTTAATTTATGTACCTACAAAAGTACACATAGAATAAACTTTATCCCTCTATCCTGCCTGTTTGTCCTTGTTCCTCTTCCCCTAATACATATAGCTCCCATGCCATGCATGCCAAGGTTGGAAGACTAAAGTTCGGCAGGTGCTTTTGATGGTACATATGTATATGCAAATATATGTGAATGTAAATGTAAGTACATATTATACACACAAACATTAATGAGCTTCTGTGAGATCAGTGCATAATACTTATAAAATTTTTTTAGTTTCTTGAAAAACTCATATGAACAATATCATTGTTAGTGTTACTTTATTTTATATGTTTTGATGTAGACCTGTGATTCCATAGTAATCTAGAGAGCTCAATTTATAGAAACTCTCCAGCAAATCAAAGTATCAACTATCTGAAAGTTATGTCTTTAGAGAGTTGTTTGTTGCCCTGAAGAAATAAATAACTTGATCATACTAACACAAATAGTGTGTGTAAACCAGGGCTTGGACCTGAGTGTATTTATGTGTCTGCATATGCACATGTGCACACTCTTGTGTTTATGTAGTAAGTGGCCTCCTTTTTGCCAAAGTAAATCTTTCTAAGACAAGGTAATGGTCCCTGTGTCACTAGTTTTATACAATTTTTTTTGTAAAGATACTTTCCTAATCAGCAATGATGCATCTTACAGTTATTATTATTGCTACTCTTGTTGTTAGTGGTGGTGATGGAGTGGATAGAGTACTGAGGTTCAAGACTTGCTGCTGACATGAACCAGCAGCTTGACTCTGGGCAAAACAATTGGAAAGTATCTCAATGGTCATCTGGTCAAAATTTCATTTATCTACATGCCCGGTTAATGGTCATCCAGCTTTTGTTTTCATCACCTCTCAAATGAGGAAGTCGAATTACATTAGTGGTTTTCAAAGAATGGTATAGGAACCCTTAGAGGTCCTTGAGACCATTTCAAGGGTCTGCAAGGTCAAGACATTCATATTAATACTAAGACATCACAGTTTAAACAATTAATATTCATTTTCTTACTTTTAAGAATAATGTCAATCTGACTGTTTTACTAGACACATCCACTTCACAGCTTAAGTAATTTGGAGAATAATTTACTTTTTTGTTAATGTGTAAATTTCAAATAATAATGTTCCTAAACTGATTTCATAAAGTGTTTATGAACTGTGAAACAAATAGTCTAATAGAATATTTCAATATAACAAATTAATGCTATTGTATATATGCATGCATATATACATTAAAATAGAGAAATAGATCATAGATTAATAAAAAATGTCATAGATTAATTAATAAAACATTTTCATTCACTTATTTGTTTCCTTAAATTAGAATTTAAGGAAACAAATAAATGAATGAAAATGTTTTATTAATTTATGATACCATGTCAAGGAAAATATGTAATTTCAAATGTTCTAGAGAAAAATAAGTATACCTATGACTAAATATGTTTTTACCTGTGCTTAAATTTATTTTAATACATTTAAAATCTGCAAACACATAAATTTTCATCTATATTTGTCTTTTCTATTTGTTTAATCCCTGAAAAAAATTAATGCACAAAAGCTGATAGACTTTGTGATCTGTATGTAGGTGAATGAGCTAATGCCACTGGACACATGCATTTTCTTATCTTCTTGGTTGTCACTGAAAGAGCTCCCAAGCTGAGACAGATGGCTGCTGGTTTAGTTATGTGTGTGGGAGAGAGGAACTTCCACATGTGATTTTTACCATTTGGTAGTAATTAGTTTGTTGTATAAATTAACATTAACTGAACCATTCTTCAGGCATTGTTTGTAATTATCTTGACTTTGAGCCTCTGAGTTGTGTAAAGAAACAAAAAGCAGGGAAGAAACTGCTCCTTGTTTTACACAAAGTAGAGGAATCTATCATTAGGCAGAATAGAACAACAATTATTGTTGTAAGCCCAATAGACTGAAAACTTTGAAATAACCATAAAAGAGAAAAAGCCAAAGATTTTCCTTTAAGTTAACGGTTTAGCAATTAGAGTTTCTGAAACATGTTCCCTTTGTTAAAAGAGGAAAGCATGTAAAAGACAAATGAAAAAGAGGAAATTTTGGTATACTTCATTTAGCAAAGACAATTTTAGTTTACTTTGGTTTCCATTGATAACTGCCAACAAAAAGTAATATCTGTCTCCTTTCCTCTTCCCTTCTCCCTCCTTTTATCCAGTCCCTTTTTGTGCTGTTCCTTTCTCCCTTTTTTAAATTTTTTATTCACCTGTCCCTAGTTCCCTTTTTCCTCTTATGATCTACCTACTTCAGTTGTGAGGAGATTTTTGTCACTATTATGCTTTCCTTAAATCACTTTTATTTTTATTCCACCATGTTTATACAATATATATTTGTAGATGTATGGAGAAGTCTCCTAATGTATATTTTTTTAAAGATTGGTCAGTATTTTTCTATATTTTTCTGAAATTAAATTTTCTGTGGTATATAGTATCTATTCAAGGAAGAAAGTGGATTTACTAGTGGAATATTAGCACTCTAGGCTTTGATCTCTATTGAAATACAGAAGTGAAGATATCCTATATAAGAAGAAATAATAGAAATAACTCATTTCAACATTCCCTATGTTTTAGTTTTAGGTATGCACAAATATTTTGGGGAAGCAAATTTTATTTTGGCTGTCATTAAGAATAAGTTTGTTTATAATTAATTACATGTAACAAATTGATATTTATGGTAAATATTTTTCACTTCATGTGTTATCTGCTTTTTTTTTTCCTTTGGATATTGTTTTAGAAAACTGCTAATAAAGAGAAATGTTATTTCTCATATTTTGGCTCACTATAACTTAATTATGCCATCCAGTTTTGGAGGTAGTTAGGTGGTGAAATGAATAGTGTATCAGGCCTAGAGTCAGGAAGACTCATCTTCCTGAGTTTAAATGTGACATGAGATTGGGTGTTTCTCGGTAATTCACTTAACCCTATTTTCCTCAGTCTCTTTATGTGTAAAATGAGTTGGTGAAGCAAATGACAATCCATTCCACTATCTTTGCCAAAAAAAAATCCCAAATGGTTTTATGAAGAGTCTGACATGACTGAACAACAGTGCTATTTTTATTGATTATAACAGAATGAAAACCAAAACTTTGATGTTGCCAAGAAAATATTATCATTTATTTGACTAAAGTTTTTACCTTTTTTCTCAGTTTTAATAACAACCTAATAGATCTATAAAATTAATTTATAACTTAGCTAATATCTACCATATAACTTCAGGAATCATTGATAAAGAGTTGTAGAAACTGGAAGCTTGAAAAAGGGAAATTTATAAAACAACCTACTTTTGAAACTTCCTAAATCTAACATAATAAAAATAACTTAATAAGGAATAAGTGATCTAACTAATTTGGAAGAAGAAAATCTTTGCTGAATTTATAGGAAGAAGCTATAGGTCATGGTGGATAGAATACCAAGTTCCTGATTGTAATATTTACTAGCTGCATAACACAACCTCTTTGAGTCTGAATTTCCTAATCTGTAAAATGGGAATAATAATACCTCTCTTATTTCATTCAAAGGGTTCCTCTGAATCTCAATTTTTTTAAAAAAATATGTCTTACCATGCTATTGTTATCTGAATTATCTATATGTTTTGTCAGGCATTGACGTGTAGAAGAAAACAAATTCATTCACTTAAAAAAATAATCTGGTTTGTGAGTAGTTATTTGTCAGGAATACTATTTTTGAATACTATTTATTGTTGTTATTTCAATTGAATATGACTCTTTTGAATACTATTTATTGTTGTTATTTTTTGAATACTATTTTGAATACTATTTATTGTTGTTATTTCAATTGAATATGACTCTTTGTGACCCCATATGATGTTTCCTTAGCAAAGATGGTGGAGTGATTTGCTATTTCCTTCTCCAGCTCATTTTACAGATGAGAAAATTGAGGCAAAGGGAGTTAAATGATTTGACCATGCTAACCAAGCTAGTAAGTATCTGAGGCCAGATTTAGATTCAGGAGGATAAATCTTTCTGACTCCAGGACCTGCTGTCTATTTATTCTGCCATCTAGCTGCCCCATATTTGCATATTTCTACTACTTCCAAGTACAAGTGAGGAAGAAAATTATGTTTGAAGTATGCCTCTGGAAGGCACTTTGTTCTGTTCTGTTGTTTTGGATCATTTTTGGTCATAGCTAAATCTTTGTGACCCCATTTGGGATTTTCTTGCCAGAGATACTGGAGTAGTTTGTCATTTTCTTCTCTGGTTCACTTTATGGATGAGGAAACTGAGGCAAACAGGGTTAAGTTACTTTTCCAGCATCACACACCTAGGAAGTGTTTGAGGTCAGACTTTAACTTAGGAAAATGTGTCTTCATGACTCTAAGCCTGGCGCTCTAATGATTATACCCCCTCACTGTTTTGCTCTGCCATATTAATAACTCTTGAAAGGAAAGCATTTTCACTGTGCAACTTAATTTGCATCAACTGGGGAAGGGGATAATTAATATTGGTATCAGAAAAGTCAATATCTGCCATTTCAAAATTAGGCATAAAATTCAAAATATTATAAGGTATATCTATTTAATCATTTGCATTAAATAACAGGGAATTCCTGAATATTTGACATTGAATTCAATGAAAATAGTCTCCCTTTGCATTTTATCCCTAAACTAATTGATAAAAAGCATTATTCTCTTACTTATTACCTTTGACTGTTAAATGCAAACTTCCATCTTGTATGTTTTCTTGTGTCCAGAAGAACAACAAATGACTAAAGATTGTATTTATTAGATACCTCCTTTTTTTCTTTTTCATAATACAAAAAAGTATTTTAAATGGAGATGTGGCAGAATTTGACAGAAATATAGGGGGGCCACATTCATAGCTGAAAATAGTATACATAGTGTCTAATGCAAATAGTATTGATTTAATTTGAGGAAACTAATGTAATGGGATGCTGTTTGACTTGTGGAACATTAAACTCTGAATGTTAGGTCAAAAGATTCCTTTGTTCTGAAGAAACCTATTATGAAATTCATGAATACCAAGATTACCAAATTGGACCTTCCACAATAATTTTTTTTTGTCTTATCCCATAAGATTAGGATAAGCATTTCTAGCTCTAACTAGAACTTTTGTCTGAACCCTTTTTTTAAGAGATGAGGGAAAGGAGGCTCAGAAATTCAGAGTTCTGGCCAATGTCACAGAACTACTGGGTTACAGAATTGACAATTGAATCCATTCCTTCTGATTACAAATTGACTTCTTACATTCTCAGTGAAAAAAATTAATATAAATATTTCTGTCAAATGAGGCCCTTCTTGCTCCAAATATCGGGGTAATAGTAAATAATTGAATAAATATTGACAAAGTTCTTCACAAATATTAACTATGAATTTTTTATTTTGTTGACCAAGTAAAAGGAAAACTCTGTATGACATGACGTGTTTTCACATAAAAGATAAGAAAGGAAGGGGGAAAGCAGTTGCAGTGGTAGAAAGCTCAAAGAGAATAAATTAATTAACTCAGGAGAATTTCTGGGATGTTGCAATAAGAAACTGCAGCTTTGAAATCCAGTGATCTTTATCCACTTTGGGGTTTGGGTCAAAGACCTTGGACAAGACAGAAAAAAAGGAGGGAGAGATGCCTTATAGAAACCAGATGTTAAAAACTGATAAAGGCCAACCAGCTCAAGCTGTTAAAAAATAACTCTACCCCCATCAAAAGGTGACATTCTTTTCTGAAGTCCCTCTGTCCTTTGAGGAGAGAAAGAGACAATTCTGGCTCTGCTTTTTTTTTTTTTTGGCCTACCTTGTTGAATGGCCCTGGAAGACTAAACAGGTGTTATCTACTTTTGATTTCAGTGCATTTAAATTAATCCTGTCAGCTCAGCTGTTAAAACAACTGTCATCTCCAGCTGTTAGTAATTTTCGACTGGGCATTTTTTCAGGTTGCCAAGTTCTAAGTCTGCATTGTAAGTTTCTTTTTGAAGGTGCTACAGTAATAATTTGTTTTTTTAAGAGGATTTCTATTGTAGTGTTATATGTTTGAAATGATCATAGTGTTCATAATAACAAAAAACACCATCATGGGAAGCTCTGGAATATAGTATATCTGTGCTGGATACACTCTATATGTAACTTAATATTTTTATGTTGAGATGCAAATGATAGGTGAAGCAATTAGGAAATAAGGTTATACTTCTTTTGGTTACATTTCCATGTTCCCAGAAATAATATCTTTTTTAAATAGATTCTTGGTTTTGATTTTTTTTTATTCTGAAGTAGATACATAAAAATTACTGTTCTAGTGTAAGCTTTTAAATTGTGAATTTTACAAGATATGTTATTCTTGTATATGTAATATAAAATCAAATCATAAAATACATGTAAATTATACTTTCAGTGCTTTATTATATTTAAATAGACATATTTTAAGTTATTTTACTAGAGGCAGAACCAAGCTATTAGGAAATCCAGTCCATTAGCAGAAATTGTAAGCTAGTGAAAATGTGCAGTAATCCCAAATCCTTACCCAAAAAAAAAAAAAAAACCACTTCTATTTGTCACTGATGTAACCATCTGGAACCAATGAATTTTCTTCCTCTTCTAACCCTGCCTTATATAGGATAGAAAATTTATACCTTTTAAGCTCATTTTGTAAAGCTAGAATTTAGAAGTTGAATTTTCATATATATGAAAGATCCATTTTTAAAGTTTCTAATACTGCCTTTGTTGGCAGAATAAAAAAAAATGTAGGTTTTAAACATATTCTCTGTGGATTAATGACCAAAAAATGGGACAAAAAAATGTCCCATTAAGCATTTTTCTTTTTCATTGCTCTCATTTATGAATAATATCCTATTTTATATCAAGGTTTAATAGCCATATTTTCATAGCTTTAGATTAAGGAGCCTATATTTTACAATTTTTTAATGAATTTACAAAAGTATGTTTTCCATGTTTCAATGCAATTATCCATATGTATATATACAAAGATACTTGTATGCATGTAATTTTATATGTGAATATATATATACATATATATACCCACACAAAGTATATATATATACACAACATATATATATACATGTATATGCACACTCATGTATATATGTATATATTATATATATATATATATTATAACAAATCAGTCATAAATAATCTACAGACGTGTAGTTTATATGTGGTTATTGTTTGCATAAATAACATTTATTATTGTAATACTCTTCTTTACACAAAACCACAATGTATATATATATGTGTGTGTGTGTGTGTGTGTGTTCCTAAGTTAAATCTTATCAAAAGTTCAAATTAAATTGAATCAAGAATGCAAAAGTTCACTCTATTTTAAAAAAAAGTCTGTCTTTAATTGCTATAGTCAGTTTACCAATTTGAAAAAGTACATATTCCAGAGCAATACCATATAACTTATAATAATTGATTTGGATTCACTAATTCTGTAGACCTTATAAGTCATGTAGGTCATATATATATGTATATATATATATGCACACACACATATATATGTGTATACACACACACACACACACACACACATATATATATATGCGCCACACACACACATACACACATAGATTATGAGGAGCGTTGCTGGGTTCTTTGGTCAAGAGAAATGGAGGATAGAAGATAGGAATGAAGGGTTATAGGAGGGAACATAGAGTAAAATCTGATTATCTCCATTCCATTTCTTACCATAACAATAATTCTAATGATAATAATTTAAATTTATGTTGCATTCTGAGGCTTTTCAAGTATATTTCAAACTTTATTTCATTTGATTCTCACATCAAACCTATTAGATATTATATGTTTTGTCTTCATTTTGTAGACAAGAAATCAAGCACAGAGTGTGTCATTTTCTATAGGCCATAAAGTAGAAAGTAATGAAGCAAGTTCATTGAAAAAGAATTCCCTAGGTCTCAAGACAGAACATACTGTTTTTATTGTTGGGCAGGAGTTCCTGGCATTAAGCTTAAATTTACCTTTTGCAACTTCTACCAACTGCTCATAGTGCTGCCTCCTGAGGGTAAACAAAACAAATCTAAACGCTCTTCCACATGGTCTTCTGTTTTGGGTCTATAAACTGTGAAATTATAGGGTCAGTGTTTATATGAGCATTCCAGTTTTTCTAAGAAAATTATCTATTATATTTTATTATGCATACTTACAGATAATCTAGGTTTTAATGTTAAATCAAATTTTGGTAATGAACCATATTTTATACACACAACAGGAGGTCACAATTTATAAGAACCTTACAGAAAATCCTTTAATAAATAAGAGAATTCTATTCTGTTATGAAAATAATTAACCTCTAATTCATATCCTTGGAAATTTAGATGTTAGTGAATCCTTTTTTTCCTAAAGATAGTATTTAGGTAGCTGTCTGTACTTTTGATTCATATGATTATTATAGTTATTGCCTTTTAAGGTAAAAATGTGAATGAAAAGTTCTTTAGCAAACCTATATCTTGTGCTGGAAGTTAAATGACATGCGGATTTCAGGTTGGAAAATGAGTAATGAAAAGAAAATGGGGAAGAAGAAGAGTGAGAAAGAATATGAAGAATATTTCTCATTGTCTCTGCCATTTTATTCTTAGTAAGGACCATTAAAGTAGCATAGGGTGTTGCTATGCAACACAATAATCTGTGAACTCCACTTGTGCTGAGCAGAATTGTGTAGTCGTTGCAAAAAAAAAAAGTTCTGATAAACTGCTTATTTGTGCTTCCACATGTTGTGTTCTACAAAATTATCAAAACTTAAATAATTGCAGTAGTGGATATAGATTGAGTCAATATAAGTGTGAAATTATGCATACATATATATATATAAATACACATATGTGTGTGTATTTTGTATATTTCTACAAAGTAACAATGTGGAGATACAGTAATTTAGTTTTAATGACCTCAATATTAAGGCAATTAGGTAGCACTATGGAAAAAGTGCTGGGTCTGGAGTCAGAAAGATGAGTCTTTGTGAAGTCAGATCTGGTCCCAGACAAATGTTACACTAGCTGTGTGACCCTAGACAAGTCACTTGGCCCTGTATGCCCCAATTTCCTCATCTATAAAATGAACTGGAGAAGGAAATGGCAAACCACTCTACTGCTAATTTTTCACAAGAAAACCCAAATGGAGTCACATAGAGTCAGATATGACTGAACAACAAAAACATTAACATCCATAAATACTATCTGCTTAAACATACAGGGTCTTCTTTAAGTTTTCAGAAAATAACTAATTGTAACAAATTTAGTTTCACTAAAATTATTTTAAATAAAATATTAATAAAAATCAATTAATTATAAAGGATCTTTAATTACCAGGTTTAGATATTATCAAGTTCTTGTTATGACTTGGAGATCATATAGGTGACATGCTTCCTAATCTTTCTTATTCATGAAATTATTGGAGGTTCTTTAGGCATAAGTTGAAGATCTTAAAAGTGTTCTGGTTCCAAATGTTAGAAACAGTTCAAGAGTAGAGATGATAAAGTATGGCATGAGTAAATGTCTTCTGGGAGAAGGAAATAGAAGAATAGTGGGGACGGGATGTTAGAAAGTGTGATTGTTTTGAAGTCATTTCTCCAGTAAAATTAAAAAATGTTTTTTAAAAATAAATAGTAAGAACATAAATTTATAGTTTCATGTTTTAAAAAAGTAAAGTAGCTGATGAGTTTTTGAAGTCAGTATTAAAGTTACTGAGGAATATGATATTCTCTTAGAAATTGGTATATGGGGAGAGAGTGATGTTTGCTTGATACTGATTCCAAAATATTGTTTGCTGAATAATATTGACAGTACAATAGCCTACATGAAGCAATAGTGGTTCCTCATGATCCTATGAATTTGGAAGACAAAGGAATATGAATTTTCATGGAAGAGAACTAATAGTGATATATTGTACTAAGAAGGGGGGAAATTCCAGAGTAGAACTAGCTAAAGGATGGGGCTTGATGAATATGAGGAAAATAGTAAAAGTAATAGGGGAATAAATTTTTTATTTGATCAGAATTTCTGAATACCAGAGATGGGAAAAGAGAAAGATAGGGAAATAAGATAAAAAATGTTAGTGATTTAAAAGGAGATGGGAAAACAGAAAGATAGGGGAATAGATAGAATACTAGTGTTTTTATAAAAGTGATCTAAAAGAATGTTAATGACTTTATAAGCAGAACTCAGTTCATGGAAGTTTGTCTAAAAAGTATTTGAGTTGTATTCAAATTTTAGATCCAAACCAACTATGAAACAGAATGAAAATATTCTTCATGTTTCTTCTGTCATCATCCATAAGCACATTTCCTTCTCAGTAGTTTAGCATTGAAGTACCACAAATTTATCTGTCAGGATTGTGAAGAATGATCATCTTGAAATTCATTATCACTGTCCCTTAAATACAATCATTCCATTAGTACATTATAGTATCATTTCTCTATTGTAGTTAAGATTTTGGAGGCATATTTAACATGCATATTTACAAGCACATATATAACAGGCAACAAAACCTCCTTGAGATCTGCAAATAATGGAAAGATATTGACAATCAAGCTGCAAAGGTTCTGAAACAGTCTTTAGTCAGAGAAACAAGGAATTTAGTGATCTCCCATTAGGATAGGATGTACTATCTACAATATCTAAATACTTTAAGGATAGCACACATTTTTTTCTTGTGAGTGGAAAGAAATAAGTTCTGCAGAGCCTAAGAGAAACAAAGAAGGAACCAGCCTTAGTAGATAGAATAAAACCAAGACATTCTACTTGGGGACAACATCACTGAATTTTTGATTTATAGACTTTGTGTCCCTTTGATGGAGCTGAAGAAAAAGATGGCATTTTGAACCTAGAAGACATATTAGATCAGAAAGGAGTCCTAGAAAGTGATGAAAGCCAGGGACAGATAGGTGATGTATTAGATATAGCACCAGCTCTGGAGTCAGGAGGATCTGAGTATATAACTTGATTCCTGAGACAGTCAATGATAGGTAACATACTTTTGATGCACTCCCTAACAAATGATAGTGAAGAATGAATGGTGGGGTTCCTTCCTTAGTTTTAATAAGTGGGACTGTGGAATTTAACAATGCTGCATCTGAGTATGAAGCCACCCATAGAGAAGCAGGGATGTTAAACAGTATCCAAGAAATATCATTAGAGGTCTCTTGGGGACTCTAAACCAATACAATGAAGAAAGAGAGTGAGTCTTCAGTAAGTTGCAAGGACAGAGCTATATCTAGAAAGCAGGAAATAGTGGCTCTAAGTTTACAAAGGAAATCTTACTCCAACATATTTACAGAGGATTTTAACATTAGGAAAAAGGAATATTCAACAAAAAGAGGACTAATGGATACCATGCAATGAGACAATTTTGGAAGGCTGAGATTTCCTAAGACTCCAACAACATTCATAGATCTAATAATGGTATTATTAGAACTCATAACAACTGAATTGGAAACTCTGATATCTAGTAAGGAATCACAGATTGCATCATCAATTTAAAGATGACCTGGGTTCACCAGTACAGGGAAAGGCATGAACCCTGATGACAAAGGATATACCTGAAGGCATGGACTATGGCAAACACATTAGGATTAGTTAAAACAAAAGAGCCCTTTTTAAGATTCTTATCCCTTTCATGTCTTGTAGTTGGATTTCCTGGGCATTTCTAGATCAATTTCTTTTTTTACTCTTTAAGTCCCTTTCTCCCCCCACCCATTCTTGGGCAATATTGCCCTTCTTGTGGCAGTAAAAACATGTATAAGACTCATGAGTACCTAAGACAACCTATGCAAAGACAAATATGGCAGTTTGTCCCTTTGAGTCAGTTTTTTTTTCTTTCTCCATGTCTTTTCCTCTATAAGCATTGCTCTTAAGTTAGTCTATAGTATTTTCATAATCACCCCAGGGAACTCTTGAAAGTATGTCATATTTCTGTCTAGAATTGACTGACAAATGCTGATTTGTAATTATTAAATTATTGCATCTCTTGGATCGAAGTATGCATACTACTTAGCACTTTTGTATATTCTATCATAAAAATGACTAGGGAGTTCTTTTTCTTCTTGAATTGTCTCCTGGAATTTACTACATTTTTCAGGGTAGATAGTACAAGCTTCTATACTTCCAATTATTACATCTCTAATAATTATCTAGCCTAAAGTAGCCTATTGTAATCAACAGGATAGTTGCATTTTCATTACAGGACTTGTAATGGCCAATTTCAGAGACCCATGGGGCCAGAGCCCCCTATTTTGCTGGAGCTTATATAATGCTGGCAGCCTTATAATGGCAGTTCTTTCACTGGGGAAAAGTGAGGTTTCCCTGAGGTTGACTATGTTCACACAGGTGGGATGGAACTTTTAAGCTAGTCTGAAATTGCATTATTGCTACCCCTAAATTTTTGTCAAATTTGGAAGTGTCTCATCTCCAAGTACTGGAAGGCTGATGATTTCTAATCTTGGCCATCTGACCTGGCTTTGCTAAATTATGTACAAACATTTCTTGAAGAGAGAAGATAGCAATTACAAACCCCTTGCATTCAAAAGAAATTAAATCTCCAGTTAATTAAGAAAAAGAATAGGATGGGGTGCAGAAAATGAAGAAAATAAAGCAGCAGTATCAGAAAAAATAGTAGCTCACAGGGGTTATAAAGGAGTAAGAAATAGAAAAGTCATGACAGGAAAAGAGATGATATCTATAGATTTGTCAGGCATATGCCATCAGAAAGGAGAACCCATATGAAAAAACCAACAAAATAGATAAACCTCTAGTTAATTTAATTAGAAAATGGAAAGAGGAAAATCAAATTGTTAGTCTCAAAAATGAAAAGGGAGAACTTTCCACCAATGAAGAGGAAATTAGAGCAATAATCAGGAGTTACTTTGCCCAACTGTATGCCAATAAATTTGATAACCTAAGTGAAATGGAGGAATATCTACAAAAATATAGATTGCCCAGATTAACAGAAGAGGAAATAAATTACTTAAATAGTCCCATTTCAGAAAAAGAAATAGAACAAGTCATTAATCAACTCCCTAAGAAAAAATACCCAGGACCAGATGGATTTACATGTGAATTCTACCAAACATTTAAAAAACAGTTAACTCCAATATTATATAAAGTATTTGAAAAAATAGGGAATGAAGGACTCCTACCAAACTCTTTTTATGATACAGACATGGTACTGATACCTAAACCAGGTAAAACAAAAACAGAGAAAGAAAATTATAGACCAATCTCCTTAATGAATATTGATGCAAAAATCTTAAATAAAATATTAGCAAAGAGATTACAGAAAATCATTCCTAGAATAATACACCATGACCAAGTAGGATTTATACCAGGGATGGTTCAATATTAGGAAAACTATTAACATAATTGACTATATTAATAACCAAACTAACAAAAACCATATGATAATCTCAATAGATGCAG
>JAJPUD010002103.1:174075-254469 GCA_023553655.1 Myrmecobius fasciatus | reverse complement strand
AAGCCATTCTCCAATTGACAAATGGTCAAAAGATATGAACAGACAATTTTCAGACGAAGAAATTGAAACTATTTCCGGTCACATGAAAAGGTGCTCCAAGTCACTATTGATCAGAGAAATGCAAATTAAGACAACTCTGAGATACCACTACACACCTGTCAGATTGGCTAAAATGACAGGAAATGATAATGATAGCTGTTGGAGGGGATGTGGGAAAACTGGGACACTGATACATTGTTGGTGGAACTGTGAACGGATCCAACCATTCTGGAGAGCAATTTGGAGCTATGCTCAAAAAGTTATCAAACAGTGCATACCCTTTGACCCAGCAGTGTTTCTACTGGGCCTATATCCCAAAGAGATTTTAAAGGAGGGAAAGGGACCCATCTGTGCAAAAATGGTTGTGGCAGCCCTTTTTGTAGTGGCAAGAAACTGGAAATTGAAAAGATGCCCATCAATTGGAGAATGGCTGAATAAATTATGGTATATGAATGTTATGGAATATTATTGTTCTGTAAGAAATGACCAACAGGAGGATTTCAGAGAGGATTGGAGAGACTTGCATGAACTGATGCTGAGTGAAATCAGCAGAACCAGGAGAACATTATACACAGCAACAAGACTATACGATGATCAATTTTGATGGACATGGTTCTCTTCAACAATGATGTGATTCAAACCAGTTGTTCTGCGATGAAGATAGTCATATACATCCAGAGAGAGGCCTGTGGGAACTGAGAGTGAACCACAACACAGCATTTTAACGCTTTCTGTGAATATTTCCATGCATTCTGTTTTCCTTCTTAGGTTGTTTTTTTTTTTCTTCTTCTCTTTCTAGATCTGATGTTTCTTGTGCAGTAAGATAACTGTATAGATATGTATACATGTATTGTATTTGTCATGTAATTTATCCTATCTAGCATGTATTAGATTACCTGTCATCTAGGGGTGGGGGGTGGGGGGAAGGAAAGGAAAAGCTTGGGGAAAAAAAAGTTTTTTTTGCAAAGGTCAATGTTGAAAGGTCACTCATATGTTTTGCAAATAAAAAGCTTTATTAAAAAAAAAAAGAAAGAAAGGAGAACCCAGCAAAACCAATATCCCATCTGGTTTGGATGTTTATTCCCTATGGCTATCTTTAAATGTTTTTAATTTACAATATGCAAAGGTAACGATTTGAGGCCAAAACAAATTGTTGGCTGAATCCCTCACAAATTTCATATTATCTAATTCCTTGCTTCTTAGTCATTTCCAGATCTGTAAGGAATTTCTTCTGCTTCCAAGGTATAAGAAATTTCTCCAACAGGATTCCCTTCAGTATGCTAATCCTGCACCCCATTATTTGCTTATAGGGACATTCAGTGGTATGCAGACTTGCTTACCTTAACTAGTTCTTTCTCAACTAAGTGAAGACTTCCCTTAGCTAAGAAAAGTTGAGATCAAGAAAGAGACCAATATCTGGTACAGTCTTGGAGATTTGTGTGTGTATTTATGCATGTATTAATGCACATACAATGTATATGTGTATATGTGTATTATACACATATACTTAGAGTAAAGAACAGTTTCTGTTTATAGATTTTGAGACTTTCCAGTTCTTGGGCATGTTGATTGGTTGCATCAATCTGCACACAGGAAGTCAGTTCAGGATACCATAATAGTTAATTTCCCTGAAATGTTATGATTTATGAAAAACAAACATACTAATCTCAAGGATACAGAACGTAACTTCAGCAACTGTTTTTTTAATGTCAATGATGATACAAGATAGAATTAATTTTTATTTTCTCAGTGTGTATAAGGTCTCACATTTTAATCTCTGTGTTATCTCACTAGATCAGCAGTTCTCAAAATATGGGCTGAAAGCCTCTGTAATTTGCCAAGGCCCATGATCCTTTTAGAAGTTTTACAAGTTTTAGAAGTTTTACAAATTCCAAATTTATCATAGTATAGATGTTATTTGCCTATTAAAATGATCCTCTCTTTTCTAACCACATATCCATGTAAGGCTGAATTTAGTTCATATAATTCTATCAAAACAACATATCATGTCACATTGAATATACAATATGTATATGTAAACATACTTTATATTAAATACATGTATATTTGTATATATGTATATTATATACATATGTATATAATATACTAATATGTATATCGAATATTACATGAATATGGATTATTTTTCATAACATATTTCCATCTATTTGTAATGGTGTTATTATTATTTAAATTAGTTAATATTTTTAATGGTTAATCTTAACTTCTAACATGGTAAATATCAATAAATTTAACCTATATAAACAAATGTTTTTTGGTCCTAAGATCAAAAAGTTTGAGAGCTGCTGAATTATATAGCTTGAAAGTTAACATCTTTATTTAAAATTTCATTTTTTATATTTTCTTATGTCTTTAGAAAATTATGGTAAATTATTTTAAAGATATCTTTATAAGGCAAGAAATGACTGGGAACTAAGATATATTATTCAACTCAAATATTGCATATATGTCAATAAAGATTATAAATAAATTTATAATAACCTTCTTCCAAACTACAAAATACATTGCATCTCTCTTGTGATGAACCTTCATAGGAATTTAAAATAATATAAGTAAAGAGGAAAGCATTCTATCCATGGGAGATAGACCATGTACAAAGGTATAGAAACAAGGGACAAAATGTTATTAATGGAGAGGAAAGTGGGACAGCTTTGTTGAAATATAGACTACAGAAAAAGGACTAATATAAAATCAATCTGGAAATACAGGTTGGGACTAGACATCAAAGGCCTATCCTTCAGGTAGTGAGAAAACCAGAAAGTTTTTGAAGAATAGAGTGATGTGCTCAAACCTATATTTTAGGAATATCATTTTGGCACCTGTATGCAAAAGCCTCATTAAGAGGCTGCTATGATAATCCAGGAGAATGTTGATAAAGCCCTAAATGAGGTTGTTGGCCTTGTGAATGAAGAAAGGATAAATGCAAGAGATTTTGTGGAGGTTAAATCAGTAAGACATGACAAATGATTATATATGAGAATTGAGGGAAAATTTATGGCCAGGATTGAGTTTGAAGTTCCAATCCTTAGTAGTTAGAAATAATTTTTTTTTATCATATATAAGGAAGTTAGGAAAATGACTAAGCTTAAGGAGAAAGTTGAGCTCCACTTTGGACGTAATGAGTTTGAAATACCTCTGGAACATTCAGGTGAACATGAGTCATGAGGTGATGTACAGGTGAAAAATAAGGCTGAGTTTGAAATCAGAAATATAGAACATCATAGAGTTGATGAATCCTAAATCATAAATATCATATAAGTATCATAAACACACTTTAATATAATAATATAATTTACTATAATAACATTTTAATAATTCTCTATGTTTATTTTTATATCTTGAAAATGTTATTCAAAGATGTAATTTATATACTTTTCCAGGTGGCCAAATCTGCCCATGTCACTAAAATCATTATCACTTCAGGTACAGAGCAAAATCATTCAAAAAGATAAGAGGGGAAAAGGGGAGGCCAGGTTATACAAAATGAATAGCATTTGGGACACCAAAAATATACAGGACACAAAATCAAAATCTTTCCTGTTATGTATACTAAAGTGTTAGAAATGTGTAGACTAGATTATAATAAAATTAAATGGATTTGGAAGCAGTTGCTTGACCAGACCACAGGAGAAGATTTCAATTGGTCTTCAGCATCTTGTTTCAACTTTCCCTCTTTGGCCAATGTTTAACACTGTCCTTTTAATGGCTTTGATAAAGGCAGATGAGAAATGCCTATTGAATTTAAAGATAACAAAAAGCTAAGTAGAGATGGGTGTCATGCTAGATTATGAGCCAGGATTTAAAATGATATCAACAGGCTACCCTAATAAAATAGAATGGAATTTAATAAAGATAACTTTAAAGTCTTACTCTTGCATTCAAAATATCAGCTTTATAAGGACAAAAAGATCAAGACTGGACATTTTAGTGATTTTCAAGCTGATCTAATATAATATTAGGCTATTCTGAGAAACATCAATTTTTTCTCTTCTTTGCCCTAATAAGATTGTGTTTAGTTCTGGACACCACAGTTCAGGAAGAGTATTGACAAAGAGAAGAGCACAAAAAAAAGATAACTAAATGGTGAAAGAGACTTCAAACCATGTGATAATGGGTAGCAGAAGGTATAAACATTTATTAAGTGCCTTCCATGTAGAAACTGGACATATTGGAGCTAAGAAGTGTTTTCAGGGAGACCACAAGAGTTATCTTAAGATATTGAAGAGTTTTCAAGTAGGAGATGCATTAGACTTTTTTTATGCTTAGCTCCAGAGAGTAGACCTGGGATAAATGGCAGCAGAACAGATGCCAAAAGGCAAATTTAGGCTAGATCTAAAGAAAATCCTCTTAGCAAGTAGGATTATATTAAAATACTATTTCAGGATATCATGCATTACCCTTCATTGAAGGTTTTTAAAAAAGGGACAGATGACTACATGCAGAGTATGTTAGAGGGAAATTATTTCCAGACTTGTGTTAAACAAGATGGCCACTGTGGCTCATTAAAAAATTCTGTGATCATGTGATCATGTGACATATATTTGCCAAAAGTATTTACCATGGCCATCAAAACATCTATCAGATTATGCAAGTGGTAGGGGGAGTTTCTATAAATGATGAAGTCCTCTGGTTCTTAGCTTCTTAAATTCTAGTACACAAACCCATATAGTGCCTTGTGACTAAATGTGGGAGTTGTGAAATTATGATTTATTATTTCCTTTTGCAATTGACCAATTACATTTTTTTTGTTCATTGCATTTTTTCCATTTTTTCCATTTTATTTTGCAGTGATCTCATTTTGTTTCCCCATGTTTCTTCTAACTCTCTTTTAAGATCCTTTATGTAATCTTCAAAGAAAGCCTTGTGGCATGGAGTCCAGTTTATGTCTCTCTTTGGGGCTTTTTCTGGAGTTGCTTTACCTTTAGGGGCCTCAGGATTCGAGATCTGTTTTTCCCTCTCTCCATAAAAGCTGTCTATGGTGAGAGCTCTTTTTGGTTTTATATTCATTTTTTTAAAGGTGTGAGGTCTGTTCAAGGCAAAAGAGGGACAGCTGCTTTAATTTGCCCTGGGGCAGTTCTGCTGATTGAGTTATTTCAGGTGCTGGGCAGTTCTGCTGATTAATTGATCACCTTAGGGTGCTGTGCAATGACAGCTAGGTCCGACGCTCATCAGGGGTTCAATGGTTCACAATCTACCTCCCAAAAAAGGCAGATCCTCCAAACCACCTGCTTACAATCAGGACAGATTGGCCCAAGAGGCCCACAGAAGACTCCCAGGTGTGTGAAAAGCACAAAGCTCCCACTCCTGTTCCGACTTCTGTTCCAGCTCCCTCTTCCAGCTCCCTGCCCTGGTCTCCCTGCCCTGGTCTCCCTGCCCCGGTCTCCCTGTGCTGCAGTCTGGGTTCAGCAGACCACCCCCCTGCCCAATTAAAACAGACCTGTTTTGAAGTTCTTCCAGAGTATCTTCTTCTAAAAATGTTGTCCTCCAGATACTGTGGATTTTTTTACTTCAGAATCAGTCTAGAGGCTTCATATGTTGTTGGTTTGAGGGAAGGTTAGAGGAGGTTACAGAGACTCCTGTCTGATCTCCACCATCTTGGCTCCACCAAAATTATGATTTATTATTAAGAAATGTTAGATTTGCCTACTTTATATACCAATATACCACATGTTACATCATAACTTCTCATGTGAAAAGGGGTCACAAGTAGAAAATTTTTAAGAAGCACTACTTTTGGTATTTTTTAGTTAGGTAATCAAGGTTAAGTAACTTGCCCAAGGGCACACAGCTACTACATGTCAACTATCCAAAGCCAAATTTGAACTCAGGTCCTCCTGATTCCAATACTAGTGCTCTATCCACTGTACCACCTTCCTACCCCAAAAGTCTTCTTTATGAATGATATTGTGCTTAATACATCAAATCCTGGAATATTTCAGAATTTTCCTAATGAGATCTTCACTTACTTTGAGGAATTCAGCCTAAAATCCAGACAGGAAAAGAAAATATGGGAGAAAGTAGAATGAATGAATAATGACTATTCCCAGACTATACTGGCAGCTACATGGACAATTCATTGATTTAATACAAAAATCTTAGATACTGTAAGTAATCAAATGAGTGAGACCCAGAAATGAATAGAAGAAAATGAGATAAATTTCATTTGGGACACTGAATTATGTTTTATAATGATCTCAAGATGTTTTCTGAAACCAAAACCAATTTTTAAAATTCAAACTATGCTATACCAGTCTCTAAAAAGTAAAAATTGTAGTTGATATGAAGGGCAAAAGGATAATGTATGTATGGTCAGCATAAGTAAAATACTTTGTTACCTATGATGACTTGCTAATAAGAAGTGACATAAAAGCTATTATCCGAGAAATGCATATTTTGGTAAAGAAGGTGGGCTGATCATATAAAAAAAAGTGAATGGTAATTTGTACAGTAAATAGACAGCCTGAGTGGTTTCATACATCCACAAAATGAAAGTTGTGAATAATAATATTTTAAAGTAGATTTCCAGCACATTATTTGAATGTCCTATGGAAGATTTATGGGAGGAAATGGACAAAAATAACATAAAAGAGAAGAAATATTATAGAAACATAGGCATACAACATATGTCTCATTCTTGAGAACTGAACTTATCCACTGTAAAGTTCAGATAAAGTCAACTAAAATTAAAAAGTTGAGAAACATCACTAATATATTCTTGGTTTAGGGCACTGGACATTTGATGGCATTTGAAACCAAATTGAAAGTGTATTCTTTAAAATGGACTTTAATAGTATAACCTCTTTTGTACTTCTAATATATGTAAATTATTTCTAATTCCCTTTTAAGCAATTTCAAAATAAGATAAAAGTTATTAGGATAGTTTATTTAGTTTAAAATTCTTTGGTCATATACTTTGAATGAACTTTCCACTCAAGCTAATTTGAAATCGATTTCAGATTTCAGTCAACTTTGCAATGAGTAGCCAGCAAGTTCTTTTGTAAGATTTTACACAAAATCACACAGGTTTAAGAATATATCCATACTATATTCAGTAGATGATACATTGGATGTCTTTAGACTTTGACTGCATTTAAGCATAGTCTTGAAAGTATGTGAAAAATCATTTCATTTTTTTTATATTTCCTGAGACTAGCAAATTTTGAAGATTTAAAAATAGTCACATAGTAAGAGCAAGGAATAATTAAGCTCTCCTGTATTACATTACTATATTCTAAATGTCAAGAGAAAGCAAGCAAAGGTCCAAGGATATCGGATAGATCCCATTATGTGGAAAACAGAAAGACATACAAAATTGCAAAGCATGGGCTGAAAGAAATGTGTTGAAGTTCCATAGATAGATAAAAAGATAGAGACTTAAAGACATAAATATATAGATAGATAGATGCATGACATATAAATATATTATATCTATGTAAATATGTATTTTATATCTCTATATATATTTATACTTGTATAATATAATGGAAACTATGCAAATCAGCTCTGTTACATATCCCATTATAAGTATTGCTAGTTTATTAAAGTTAAGCTTCCTTTTAAAACATCCTTTCATCATTCCCTTTCATTG
This sequence comes from Myrmecobius fasciatus, assembly GCA_023553655.1. Classification (NCBI taxonomy): domain Eukaryota; kingdom Metazoa; phylum Chordata; class Mammalia; order Dasyuromorphia; family Myrmecobiidae; genus Myrmecobius; species Myrmecobius fasciatus. Next base: position 246,821 of record JAJPUD010002103.1, on the reverse strand, counting down.
AAATTCAGTTTACCCACCCTAGGATACTTAGAAGATTTAAAAATAATGATACATTTGCTCACAAGTCTGATTTTCTTAAGATGAATAGCCCTACCTGGTAGAGTTCTGAGGATCTCTGTGCAATATTGTACTACTGTTTATTCCACAAAGGAAAAAAAAATATAATTTAGCTGCCAGGCAAGGCATTGGGCAAAGGGACTTTGAATGGAATGGCAGTTTGTAATTTGAGTTGTAAATAACATGGATTAATCGTGGCTTAAAAGGATTCATCCTAAGCGAGCTGTTAGTTAAAAGATTCTGGTGGACCATTGCTTATTGATAGGTAACAGTTTGGGTTTTCCAGACTGGCTTTAATGTGGCTGAATATAAATTGCATTTCAGGCAGGTTCAGACTATTAAATTACACCCTCCCTTTGGTTTTGTCGTCCAGACTCCAGTGTATTTTTGTTGTTGTTGTTGTTTATTAGTTAAATACTGCCTCTGTAATTTAAATACCAACATGCTTCTTTTTTTTTTTAAGAAATGTTTTGAGACAGGAAAACGGTAATCCAAAGAAATGCCACAAATAATTTTATGTTTTCACACACACACACACACACACACACACACACACACACACACACACCACACACACACATTTTCCTCAGGGTGGCCTGGAGTAAACTGTAGTTTCATTGTGTTGCTACAGACCCTGGAAAGTCACTAATTTGATGCATAGCAAAAGCAGTATTCTATGTACCATTTCTATCCACAGGATTCCTGGTCAACCTTTCTCTATTTTCCTGGATGGTTTGAACAGTTATTAGACACACATATGAGCACACCCACATGTTTGTCCACATCACAAAAACCACCATTACAATTGGCACCAATTTATCCCCAGTTTACCCACAAGACTAGGACTGAGTTGTCTATGTGTACTTCAGTAGGCCTACCTGGAGCTAAGGTTATTGCTGAGACTGTATGGGTGAGATAAAATGCAGGGTTTTCTTTTTTAAAGCTACTTTCTTAAACTGATATCCACAAATATTTTAGTGGTTATTTTCGTGAATTCTCAATAGGCTTAAAATAGAAGATATCATCTATCTTGCCAGGCATCAAAAAAGATAAAATATCAAAAAAGTGTTACTTTGAATGCTTCTCTTATAAAAATATATTCACTGTAATCTAAAATGAGACCTCTTACTTATCTGAAAATGAAAAATACATTTCTAATACCAAAGTATTAGGAATAGCTTTTTAAAACAGTATTTTAAAAGTGAAATAGTAGTATCTCAACATGTATACACTTTAAATGAACTTTAATTAGACATTTCTATTTGTTTTAAACTTTTCAAGGTACTGCACTGACCCTGTTTTTTCTTCTTCCAAACAATAACCATTGATTCAGATATAGTAAATCAACTTTGGTATTATACCCATTTTTATCCTGAGTAAACTGAGACTCAAAGGGAAACACAACCGATCCAAGATTATATACACTTTGGAAGTGTCAGAAGTAGAATTTGAATCCATATCAATCCTGAGTTTGTCAAGATCCTGAACAGAAGAGTAAAGATAGAATATAAGGAGGCTTTAGGTAATCATTTAATTTTATTTTTAATTATAACATTTATTTTTATTATTAAATTATTTTAATTAAACAAGTATTTATATGTATAATATATAGATAAATGGTTAAATTAAATAATGCACATGCAATAGTACTGAATGCTAAGAATATAAGATGAAGAGCATGGCTCTTGTCCTCAAAGAATTCACATTCTAGCAGAGAATATACAACATATACTTAGAAATACATAATACATGATAAAAACATGAGAGATCCCAAAAAACTGCTCATAAATTTGAGGAAGTGCTCTAATAATATATAAACTATTTTTTGTTGTTTACTTCACCTTTTATCAATTCATATTATAAGAATTTCTATAATTTTCTATATTTATCATGATCTTTATGCCTTATAGTATTGTAACATTCCAATACATTTATGCACTATTATTTGTTTGCTATTCTCCAATTAATGGCATCCAATTTGTTTTCATTTAGTCAATGGGCATTTTAGTGCTACAAAAAGTGTTGCAACATTTTGCTATTTATGGAGTCTTTCTTTTTGTCCTGAACTCTTTGGAATATAATCTTGGGATCAAATGTCATTAACATTAAGTCACTCCCTTCAAATTCAAGGACCAAAAGGATAATATTTGTAAAGTGGTCAACATAGTTCCTAGTACATTATTGTTATTCAGTCTTTTTTCAGTCATGTTCTACTCTTTGTGCCCTTTTTTCAGGTTTTCTTTTTTGTTGTTGTTGTTTTGGTTTGTTTGGGGTTTCTTGCTTGTTTTTGCTTTTTTGTTTATTTACTTTTAATACACATTGCTTTATGAATCATGTTGGGAGAGAAAAATCAGAACAAAAGGAAAAAACGTGAAAGAAAAAAACAATAAAAAAGTGAACATAGCATGTGTTCATTTACATTCAATCTTCATAGTTCTTTTTTCTTTATGTAGATGACGTTTTCCATTCAATCTATTGGGATTGCCTTGAATCACTGAACCACTGAGAAGAACCAAATCTTTTATAGCTGATCATCACACTTTCTTGTTATTATTGTATACTGTGTATTCCTGGTTCTGCTTGTTTTGCTCAGCATCACTTCATGTAAATCTTTCTAAGTCTTTCTATAATCAGCTTGTTCATCATTTTTATAGGACAATAATATTCTATGACTTTCATATACCTTAACTTACTTAGCCATTCCCTAATTGTTGGGCATTTAATCATTTTCCAATTCTTGCCAGCACAAAAGAGCTACTGCAAACATTTTTGCATATGTGGGTCCTTTTGCCTCTTTTATGGTTTCCTTGGGTTACAGACTCAGTAATGCACTGCTGGGGGTTTTTTAAGGGTTTTCTTAGGAAATATGCTAGAGCAGTTTGTTATTTCCTTCTCCAGTTCATTTTACAGATGAGAAAACTGAATCAAACAATGTTAACTGGTTTGCACAATGTTATATCTAGTAAGCACCTGAGGCTGGATTTGCACTCAGGTCTTCCTGACTCCCGGTCCTGTATTCTATTCATCATGCCACTTAGCTATTCATCTGATCCATAGTAGGTGCTTCCTTCCAAATAATTTGAAATTACTTTCTCTTATTTATAAACCAATTAAAACTAAAAGTAAAATAATAAGTACTTAATACTATGAACCTATAATGTTCAAGATTTGCCCCAAAATGTCCCAACTTTTTTTTCAAAAAATTAATGTAATTTATTTTTTTTAAATGTTAAGTCAATGGTGATCTTTGAGATGATAATTTCATTAATATTCTAAGAATATAAGTGAAGTTGCTGTGGACTGAGTAGTGAGGAATGAGGAAATTAGAGCAGAGAAATTATGCTACTCTTTCTAGAAACTTAACAGTAAAGTGCTGTAAAGAGAGTATGATAGTTTGAAGTAGCAATAGGGTCAAGGAAAAGTGGTGTCTTTTTTAAAAATTTATTCATGATGGGAATGTTTGACCACACTTTTAGCAGACAAAGGGAGAACTGAAAAGATAGCAATTCAGAGAAAGATTTAGTCCTTGTTTGTGATAGGGGACAGAGGTTCAATTTAAAGAGTTCTTCAAAGCAAAATGTCTTTAGCAAAGTCTCAAATTGACTTTTCCACTAGGCTTACCTCTTGTCACCCACCTGTTTAGCTCTAACTTAGGAGCAGATCTCACAGAAGTTATTGAAAAATGTTGTATTATTATTCTAAGCCTGAATTCCAGGATGTGATTGAGGCATTACCTTTAAAATTTCACCAATATAAGTTCTTAAGTTCAGAGTTCCAGCCAGTTTCCCTTCATTAAACATTTATCACAGTTCCTTATATATGTATTAATGTTGTCAAGTAGGATACCGCATACCATTTTAATTACATGGTACCCATAAAAGTACTAGTAATAATATCATGTGTTGTAGAATAAATAAAAACACTTTGGTAATTGATAGCTTACATATTGTGTTGTTAAATCATTTTTCAATCAAGTCCTACTTTGTGACCCCATTTGAGTGTTAGATACAGGAGAAGTTGGCCATTTCATTTTGTACCTCATTTTATAGATGAAGAAAATAAGACAAGCAGGGTTATGCGACTTGCCCAGTGTTATACAACTAGTTAAGTGGCTAAGGCCAAATTTTAACACAGAAAGATAAGTGCTCCTGTTCCAGATCTAATATTCTATCCAATGTACCATCTACATTAGCCTCATTCACAAAAACAAAATAAAAACAAAAGCACCAAGAGGCTTTCCTTGGAAGAGACCACATTATAGGATTTTGTAGTTCTAAATTAACGTTCTAGTGATATTATTTGAATGCTGATGTTATAGAACTGTGAAATGTTTCTTTTGTTAAAATTCCAAATGAAATATCTATCTATACAATTCCTGGCTCTTTTTTTGTGGGTATATAAGTCTATTATCTCCACTATATGTAAGATTATTATCAGTAGACATTCTAATTTCTTAGGGAAAAAATCCCAAGGAAATCAATAGTATAAAAAACATATTTTAATTCTGTATTTTGAAGCAAGTTCTTCAAAAATGTATTATAGAAAAGATAAAATACTAAATGTTGAATAAATTTTCCAGGAAACTTCCCTATTGATGGATAATCATTTAATTTCTGATTTTTAGTTATTAGATCAACAGATTCATGAAAGCGCTCTCTTAATATTTATACTTCCCCCACTATTTATCATAATGTTCTATAGGTAGGAAGTGTTTAATAATTTTCTTCAGTAAAATAAACTATATTTAACATGCTATTGGAGGACACCTAGAATTCCTTGCATTTGTATTGAACAGTTAGCTTTTTCAAAGCACTTCCACATTTATTAGATATTATATGACCTACTATCCCTTATTGTATAGAATGTACTATTTATAGAAATGCTCCTTAGTAGTCAGTCAATAAGTAATATTTATTAAGCACCTACTTTGTAGCAGAAAATCAGTACAAAGTCTGGCCCAAAGTTGGCATTTAATGAATGTTTATTTAATGAATGCAAAGCACAGAAGAAGAAAAAACATAAACATAAAGCTTTTTAACAACAAAGACAAATCACCACTAACAATACTAGGTATATCCATGATGCTTGGCATGTTTCAATAAGAGTATTAAGTATTTTGTAACTCCTAGTGGGTTATCTAGTTTGCTACATTTTATGTTCAAACTAATGTACTTTTAAACATCCCATAGTTTCATACTCTGTCTCTGTTAAGAAAATGGTACTTAAATGTTTATAATGTGATGGATTTATTACTGTTACTTCATATTTCAAAATAATCAATAATTTTGTCACACATCTATAAAAAGTTAAAGAGACTGATTGATTAGTAGGCAGCAGGCTGTATGATTTATTGCTCAAATAACATATTATATTACACAATACTATTTTCTCCTATTGTCAACTTTAAATTCCAAGGTTAGCAATAGGTGTTCCTCATGGGAGGCATAATGATGATTATGATTAAGCTGCTATTGATGAATGCATTTCAGATGGTATTTTTCTTGTCTGTAAACGTTAGATCAAAACAAATAAAGAATTCTGTGGGACTAGAGAAGTTTGCCTGAGCATTAGAATTTTATAAAACCTATGTTCTTGTCTATTTGCTACCATTAACTCACAGTATTACCTTTTTTTAATGATCATTTAAATTTTAATCCAATTTATCCTCCATTTGACAAGTGTAATACCACTGGTCCCATTTTTATTTATAATAACATTTTGAGAATAAATATAATGTGAAGCATAACTATAAAATAATGAGATTTTGTTTTAATAGTTTTTTAAATTGATTTCACTGGTATATAGTTATATAGGTTATAGAAACGATGACCATTCAACAAGTACCGACTGTGTGCCAGGTGCTATGATAGGTGCTATGAACACAATTTTTAAAAATATATCATTTCTGCCTTCAAATTATCTATGTTCTATTCAATGAATACATATCTTCAGATATCCACATGCAAGATATATACAGAATAACTAGAAAGTCATTGGGACAGAGAAAGAGAGCTAGAACCTGGGTTAATCTGTAAAATCTCTTGAAGGAGGTGACCTTGACTGTGCCTTGAAAAGAACAGGAGTTTTAAGACATAGAGGTGAGTAGGGAGAGATTTTTATACCAAAAGAAAAAGAAAAAGAGGAAGAAAATGTAATGTGCTATAAAGATTACTAATAACTAGGATAGTTTGGTTGTATTGCAAAGATGATGGGAAGCCTAGAACAATGCAATGGAACCATACTTCTGGGACTTCAGATATCCTAAAACAAGTTCAGAGGGGGAATAATTAGTTCAGGTGTAGCATGTGAAGTTTCAGGTGTTGATGGAGCATTCAGGTAGAAATTTATAGTAGGCTTTTATAGAGTGTTTTTGCATGGAAATGATAGCTGTATCTGTGGAGATTTATGGGGTCACCAGGAAGAGTCTAATGGAAGGGAGAAAGAGGAGGTAAAGAAAAAGAAGAGAAAGCGAAATATCAAGGGTAATGGGATAGGAGAAGTAGAGAAGAGGGCCCAGAGTCATAGTCTATGTATATCTTCATTTTGAGGGAGAAGTATAAAGCATGCATGATAATGCATCAGAAGGATAGACAAATTAGAAGAGATTCAAGAGAGAAGAGTATCACAAAAATCAAGGGAAGAGAATATTTTTTTCCATTGTTGGCCAATAGTGTTAAATGTTACAGGAATTGTGAAGACAAAGACCTCAAATTTAATAATAAAAATATCCCTAGTGGAATTGGAGAGAGCAGTTCCTGTGATGAAAAGAAAGCCAGATTCCATGAACTTAAAGCAAATGGGAAATGAGTAGGGGAAAGCCACATAGACTACTTTTCCTAGGAATTTAGATAAGAAAGATAGGAAACATATAGGATTATAGTTTGATGAGATAGCAATGACTATTAAAGGGAGGAACTCTATTTGGGGCTCTTCAGCTATTCTTTTTAGGAATGTGGACACACAGAGTGCATTGAACCTGCAGTTAGTCATGACTCTGGGAACCCACTCTGAAAGTGCAACTTGGAAGGTAGCCCAAAAGGGATGCTATATTTACAAAGAAATTTAATTTTTAAGCTCCTTACCAGCATTATTCTATTTGAATTCAAAATTCTGAGGTATAGGCAGTATAGGTTCAAGTGATTAAGTAATATGTCCATATCCAACCAGGTGGTAATTATTATGAGGGAGGATCTTAAATACAAGTATAGCACACCATCTATGCTATTTTGCTTACTTTTTTTTTTAGCAGACATCTATGTTACCTTAATTTCCACATACTTATCTTTAATATCATTTGTTGCCAAATAACACTTATTATATATTACTTTATACTTGTTTATATCACATATAAAATATGTAGGTCTATAAGTAGAAATGTTAGAAAATATTCCCCAAAACATTTCCATTTGAAAAATAGATATTCAGAGAATTCAGAGAGAAGGGAATTTAAAGTTCATGTAGTCAAAATCCTTCATTTTCCACTTGAAGTTGTTAAAACCTGTAGAAAGTAAATTGCCAAAGACATACAGGAAATCTAAAATATATTGCTACTCATCTACCTATGGTGTGTAGTATTAGAAGTTTTGAAAATGATGAGTCATTTTTGTGAGGAATTCTTTTTCCATTTGATAAGTTAGGACACTGAGTGGCTTCTTATTTGCTATTCTCTTTCTGGGAGCCATATTTTAATAAATTCCTTCTTTCAAAGGCGGATCTTTCAGGTCATTTCATTGAATTACACTTGGAGAAACTTAGTCTAAGACTCAGCCCTCTGACCTTAGTATCATTCAACTTTTTTCATGTCTGTGTTTATATCATCTGTAAAATGAGGGTGATGCACAAATTCTCTTCTAAAATCCTGTAATTTCCCATATCAAATAATTAGGATATTCTAGTTTGAGTTTCAAAGAAGTTTCTGCAACTTGTTCTCTCTAAATTTATTAAATTTTTACAGATTTAACTTTCATGTCATTCCTTTTAGCCTAAACCTTAATCTGTTTATTATCTTTAATTTATTCTGAAGATACATCTTGTTTCCTAATTGTTTTCATTTTGTTTCGCACTTTCTGTGAACTCCTTGGTAACAGGAAATGTTTTTCACCTTTCTTTGTATTCAGTGTGCTTAGCATAGTGCCTAGCACAAAGTAGGCATTTAAAAAAAAAATTTATTAACTGGCTAGACCCTGACAAGGAACAAGAAAAAAGAGGGAAAGGATATTTATTTCTTCTCCTTTCTGCCCTCCTTTCCCGAAGCAGTTGTAAGAAAAATCTCCAATTCTTGTGTAACTAAATTTCATAGACTTCAGCTTTAGGAAACTTTAGAGTAGCCTATTAAAATTCAAAACTAATACATTCTCTTTATAGCAAAAGACATTCTCAATGTATACTAACATTGTGTGCATGTTATATCTTACTACTTTTTCAATATTTTATAAACAACAATTTATTTTGCCTCACAGTATCTTTGGTAAGATGCACATTACTGATTAACATTACTATCCCTATTTTATTTCAGTGCTCAGATATTCCAATGGATCTGTGATTGCATTGATTTGGATGTTTCCTCTAATGATGCAAATCAAAACCATCTATGTCTGCCCATCATATACTACTCTTGCCTATACTTTTCCCCAGCATGCTAGGAAACATTTCTTGATTTCTTTTAACATTTCAAGGATATCAATATTTGTTATAAAACTTTATTTATCATTAGATGCTTTATGGTCCAGCGAAGAGCTTATAAAACTTTTCCCACTCAGGACCCCTTTTTACTGAGAAATTGTTATACTACCCTGGATATATAAAATAGGTTTATAAATCTAATATTTACTGATAATAAAACATATTTTGGTCCCCCACAAACATGACCCCATATGGGGTTGTGATCTGCAGTTTAAGAAACTTTGTTGTAGTGGAATTTTTAACTCTGAATTTAAAATCACAAGTCCTCTGGGCAAATCCTGATCTGTGGTGGTGAAATAAGGATTTGAACCAGATAACTGCAAAGATCCCTTATAGTTCTATATCTATGAGCCTATATTTCTCTCAATACCTCATATGTGTTATTTCTTAATATGCAGTACTCTATTACATTTATATGCCATTGCTTGTTTTAGCTATTCCTAAAATTGATACATGTATATATCTATATAGATGTGTCTATATAGACATATACACATATATTGTTTTAAAATCACCTTAATTTCCTTATATATTCATTTCTTTTTTGTCAGACACCCGTCCCTTATAATAAATGAAAATAAAAGAGAAAATTAAGTTAATCAAAGTAACCAATATATTAACTAAATTTGATCTTGTATACAGTATTCTGTATCTCTGTAAAGAAGGGATGAAGGTACAGTCATATTTCTCTTCTTTGGAACCCATATTAGTCATTTCAGTTTCACAATATTTGACTTCAGTTTCTTATTTTTGCTCTTTCTATTTGCATTGCTTTAATTGTTGTGTATTGGTTGTGTTCTTGGTTGTGGTGACAATTTTTCATCAATTCATCAGTTGGTATAATTCTTCTCTTCTTTGTATTCCTCTCAATCTTTATTTCTATTAGTGTAGTATTATTTTATTATATTTACATCTTACATTCTATTCAATGATTTACTTATCCTTCCATCATTTCCAATTCACAGGTACCTACCATTTTTATACTTTGTTTCAACCGTATGTCTTTATTCCCTTCAGAATATATACAGTGGTGGAATCACTAGGTCAGAATATAGATTATTTAATAACTTTAGTTGTTATTATTTAATATCTATATATATATATATATGCACCATTTCACAATTAAATTAGTATTTCTGAATTCTTATGGCCTTTCAATTGGTCATTTTTTTTTTCTTTTTTTATTAAAGCTTTTATTTTCAAACCCTAAATGCATGGATAATTTTCAACATTCACCCTTGCAAAACCTTGTGTTCCAAATATTTTCCCTCCCTTCCTCCCACCCCCTTCCATACACAGCAAGTAATCCAATATATGTTAAACATGTGCAATTCTTCTGTACATATTTCTACAATTATCATGCTGCACAAGGAAAATCAGATCAAAAAGGGGGAAAAATGATAAAGAAAACAAAATGCAAGAAAACAATGAAAAGAGTGAAAATACTATGTTGTGCTCCACACTCAGTTCCCACAATCCTCTCTCTGGGTTCAAATGGCTCTCTTTATCACAGGATCATTGGAATTGGCCTGAATCATCTCATTGTTGAAAAGAGCCACATCTATCAAAGTTGATCATTGTATAATCTTGCTGTTTCCATGTACAATGATCTCCTGGCTTCTACTCACTTCCTTAGCATCAGTTTATGTAGGTCTCTCCGGGCCTCTTTGAAATCATCCTGCTGGTCATTTCTTATAGAACAATAATTTTCCATAACATTCATGTACCATAATTTATTCAGCCATTCTCCAACTGAAGGGCATCCACTCAGTTTCCAATTCCTTGCCACTACAAAAAAAGATACCACAAACATTTTTACATATGTGGGTTCTTTTCTCCTTTTTATGATCTGTTTGGCAAACAAGCCCAGTAGAAACATTGCTGGATCAAAGGGTATCCACCCAATTGGTCATTTTTGCTATTTTGCATGGTGAGACTAGAAGAGTTGAAACCTCTGAACTATTTTAATTTGCATTCCTTTTACCATTGGGGCTTTGAAACATGTTTTCATGTGATAATTTGTACTTCTAAAAAATTCTTCTTTGTAAAGGTGTTACTTTGTATCATTTTATCACTAATGAGTGGTTCTTGGTGTTATATTTCTATATCTAACATCAATTTCTTATATATTTTGAATATCATGCTTTTGTGTGTGATATTTAATGTAAACATTTCCCTTAATTTTTAGTTTATCTTCTATTCCTAGTTTATTCATATCAGTATCCTTTATTTTACCATATAGGTAAAATAATCTATTTTATCTTTTTAACCCTTCTATCATTTATATGATTAAGTATTTTCTACTTCCATACTTATGAAAGATAATCTATAAAGATGATATGATGGTATACTTAGAGAACCCTAGAGACTCAACTAAAAAACTACTAGAAACAATTCACAACTTTAGCAAACTTGCAGGATACAAAATAAATTCACATAAATCATCAGTATTTTTATATATTACCAACAAAGTTCAGCAACAAGAGCTGCAAAAAGAATTTTCCTTCAAAATAACTGTTGATAGTATAAAATATTTGTGAATCTATCCACCAAGGGAAAATTAGGAACTATACGAACTAAACTACAAAACACTTTCCACACAAATAAAGTCAGACCTAATCAGTTGGAAAAATATCAAGTGCTCATGGGTAGGCCAAGCAAATATAATAAAAATGACAATACTACTTAAATTAATTTACTTATTTAATGCTATAGCAATCCAACTCCCAAGAAATTATTTTACAGATCTAGAAAAAAAAATAGTAACAAAGTTCATCTGGTAGAACAAAAGGTCAAGAATTTCAAGGGAATTAATGAAAAAAAAAATGCTGATGAAGGTGGCCTAGCTGTGCCAGATCTAAAACTATATTATAAAGCAGTGGTCATCAAAACCATTTGATACTGGCTAAGAAATACAGTAGTCGATCAGTGGAATAGGATAGCATCACAGGACAAAATAGGTGATAACTATAGCAATCTAGTATTTGACAAACCCAAAGACCCCAGTTTTTGGGATAAGAACTCACTTTTTGACAAAAACTGCTGGGAAAATTGGAAACTAGTATGGAAGAAATTAGGGCTTGACCCACACCTAACATGACATACCAAGATAAGATCTAAATGGGTTCATGATTTAGACATAAAGAGTAATATTATAAGCAAATTAGAGGAACATAGGATAGTTTACATCTCAGATCTGTGGAGAAGGAAGAAATCTGTGTCCAAAGAAGAACTGGAACTCTTAATTGAATACTAGATAAATATTTTTGATTATATTAAGTTAAAAGGTTTTTGTACAAACAAAACTAATGCAGAAGAGATTAGGAGGGAAGCAATAGATTGGGAAATCATCTTTACAATTAAGGGTTCTGATAAAGGCATCATTTCTAAAATATGTAGAGAATTGACTCATATTTATAAGAATTCTACCCGGTCTCCAATTGATAAATGGTAAAAAGATATGGACAGACAATTTTCAGATGATGAAATTAAAACTATTTCTAGTCATATGAAAAGGTGCTCCAATATTGATCAGAAAAATGCAAAATAAGACAACTCTGAGATACCACTACACACCTGTCAGATTAGCTAAGATGACAGGAAAAGATAATGACAAATGTTGGAGGGGATGTAGGAAAACTGGGACACTGGTATATTGTTGGTGAAACTGTGAATGGATCCAACTACTCTGGAGAACAATTTGGAACTATACTCAAAAAGTTATCAAACTGTGCAGACCCTTTGACCCAGCAGTGTTTCTATATCCCAAACAGATATTAAAGGAGGAAAAGGGACCCACATGTGCAAAAATGTTTGTGGCAGCCCTTTTTGTAGTGGCTAGAAACTGGAAACTGAATGGATGTTCATCAACTAGACAGTGGGCTGAATAAATTATGGTATATGAATATCATGGAATGTTATTGTTCTGTAACAAATGACCAGCAGGATGTTTTCAGAGAGGCCTGGAGAGACTTGCATGAACTGATGCTGAGTGAATTGAGCAGAACCAGGAGATCATTGTACATCGCAACAGTAAGACTATATGATGATCAATACTGATGGACATGTTTCTCGTCAACAGTTCCAATTTTTCAGTGATGAAGAAAGCCATATACACCCAGGGAGCAGCCTGTGAGATCTGAGTGTGAACCACAACATAGCATTTTCATGCTCTCTGTTGATGTTTGCTCACATTTTGTTTTCCTCCTCAGGTTTTTTTTTTTTTTTCTTGTAGATCTGATTTTCTTGAACAGCAAGATAACTGTATTAATATGCATACATATATTCAATTTGTCATGTATTTTAACCTAATTAGCATGTATTAGATTACCTGCCATCTAAAGGAGGAGGTGAGGAGAAGGAGGGAAAAATTTGTAACAGAAAGTTTTGCAAGGTTCAGTGTTGAAAAGTTACCCATGCATATGTTTTCCAAATAAAAAGCTTTAATAAAAAAATAAAAATAAATTTAAAAAGAAAGATAATCTACTCATGCTTATTCATTAAATTTTGCATAGTGTGATTACATTCAGGTTACTTAATTGTGTTGGGCTTGTTGTAGTAAGCCCAATTTCTTCTGGATAGAATTCTGCCTTTCTCAGTTCTTTTCCAACAGACAGTTTTGCCTACAATAATTTAGGTTCCACAGTTTATCATCACTAGTCTATTACTTTTATTAGCTTATTTTCTTACTTATTTAATCTGATCTGCTTGTTTACTTTCTAATTTTTAAAAAATATTCATCTTTGAATAATCAGTTTTATTAATATATAATCATATGTAATGGTTCTTCATAAATCTTTTTATTTACTCTCTATTTTATTAATTCTTATTTTTTTTATTTTAGCACTTTGATCTGCAACTCTCTTTTTCTTGAGCAGAATAGGTAAAGGTTTATCAATTTTACTTACTGTTAAAAAAAGTAGTTTTGTCAGTTCTATACTCTTTTTTATTTTCATTTCTCTATTCCTCCTTTAGTTTTCAACAATTGTTTTTATATTTGTTTTAGAATTACTTTTGTGTTTAATCTTTTAAAGTTTCATTCTAAATTCATTGATATTCTCTCTTGTTGTTTTAAGTTTTAGTGGTTTTAAATGTTCTTAGAAACTGTTTCAATTATATCACATTTGTAGATTTGCTTTCATTATATTTTATATAGTTATTATATCCATGATTTGTTCTTTGATCCATTCAGATATCGTTACTTAGTATCCATTTATATGTGTGCATTTTACTAATATTTTATTTTATCAATAACTCTTTATATTTTCTTGCCATCTGTATAGATTTCTCTTTGAATGTCTTTGTGTACTTTTATTATTATTTATAATTATAATTATAATATGATCAATTTTTAAAGATATTCAAGGTTTCTGAAAATGTGTTTTCATAGGCCCAGAGATTCTTTTATTCAGAAGTAGTCACACAGTAGTCAAATTTAATTTTTCACAATTCATTAAGCTCTATATTTTCTTTATTGATTATCTTTCTCTTGGATTTTTCTAGCTCTGAGGGAGGAATATCAAAGTCTCTACTCTTATGTTACTGACACTGCAGTTTTTACAACTTATTTAACTTATATTTTGATAATTTAGTGAAGAAAGTTAGGAAGTATCTAGAGATGAATAAACACATTTTCTTGCTGCTTCAATAAAAACCCAACAGAGGTTAGACAATATTAATTTTTAAAAGTATTTAGCCTACATTGTTGTATGATTTCCTTCTAATACTATTTAGTATCATTTGAGTAGGAGTAGAAAAGGAGAATAGTAGTAATATACCATGTTTTGGCAAGAGCTATGTGACAATACGAACAATGGAAAAAGAAATCAAAATTAGAGGATAGTGTAAAGTTATAATAGCTAACAATTAGGTTGGAATTAGAAATAACTTATGATGAATATATCAATATAATGTCTTTGAAGTACCCATAATATGATATTTGTTAATAACTTTGGATTCATGATAAAAATTAATCCTCCAAACTTTTTATTTGTCTCCTTATAAAAATCCTGCAGACAGTGTTTCCTTTAGCTTTAATTTTCTTTTGCCTTTTAGCATCATTTGTAAGAAGAATGTTAATATTTATATTATCAGGTTTTTCCAAGAATATGTTAACTCACAGGACAAGGATCTCACATTGAAAGTGCAATCAATTAAGTGAATATATATAGTCTAAAACTATAACTATTTGGTGCTTGACATACAAGCCTGTTCAACATTCAGCTCCTAAGCCTATAGATCCATAAGTAAAAAAGATTATGTAGTACTCAGGGACATTTTGTACTTTTTTTCATGAGTTACTCCCATGATATCCCTCAAAAAAATCTCCACCGAGTAGATAGCCTGCTGATTAAAAATCTTTCTGTACTTTCTTTGACTGGTCTTTAGTCTATTGACAGGAGCATACTTGAATACTTTCTAGGCTGATAATGGAACCTACAAGAATTGAGCTCTCGGTATAATTTCTGAGAACCCAGGATCTCCTTTATTCTACAGAGAGACATTACTAGAGGACTTTATGACTGTCACCCACATGTTAGCAATATAAAATTAAAATAAAAATAATTAAATGATTTAAGCAATATATCTTAGAAATTAGTGTAATAAATTTAAAATAACCAATATGTTTTAATATATTTTATAGTCTATGAAGTGCTTTCACATATAAAACTAATTTAATCTTCACAACAATCTTGTGAAGTAATTTAAGATGCAGTATCATCCCTATTTTGTTATTGAACAAATTGGTTCCTTGGTTGAGGAAACCAAAGCTTAACAAAGCTAAATGATTTGCTGTGTGTCACTAAGTCAATAGATAGAGGGATGGGACTCAAACCCAGCTATTCTGAATCCAAATCCTTTCTTTCCATTTTTACATTACCTCTGTAGTTTGAAAACTATATGCTATGTTTTTCAAGACTGAATCACCATCACATTAAAAAGTCAGTTTTTAAATAAATCACAGTGCAGTTATAAAATAGCCTTCCCATTGTCATGAAAGGGAGAGAATCTGGTGTTTGAGAAACCACATTTCAACTAATAATATCCAGAAACTCATTTTAAATATCAAAAGAAAAAGAGGAGAAGAAATAGTTGTCACATACTCACACAAACATCAGTAATCATCAGTTTGAGCTCATAGGTAGTGGAATAATTATTTATTATAAAGCATGTTTTACATAACCATTAAATAAATCATTCATAATGAGATTGAAAAAAATTATGTAGACTTATGTTCTTCCCTGATGAAAGAATAGGGACCATTTAAGCAGATGAACAAACTTTTTAATAGCATATAACAATATTGTACTATATCTTCCCAAATTCCTAAAATCCCATTAATAACATAGGACCAAATGTATACATGTGGCTCATTTGTTATGTGTATATCCAATAGAAATTTTTGTGAAAAATTATTTAGGGATTTTATCTTGCTCTAAATTTAAAATAAAGCAACTATGTTCAATGACTGGCCAGAAATCCAATATATTATTAAACATCATTAATAGAAGGGAGGATGCCTTTTAATTCCAAGATTCCTGGGTTGAGTATCTGCTTAAATAATATGGTTTGATAGTTTAGCTAATAGATAATATTAACTAACTTTTATATAGTATTTATTATATGTTAAACATAGTGTTAAGTATTTTATAATTTTTATCTCATTTTATCTTCATAAATGAGATAGTTGAAGAAACTGAGGCAGAGGTTGTGATTTGCCTAGTCACACAGCTAGTAAATATCTGAAGCTGTTTTTTATTGACTTTAGACTCAGTGTATTACTGTATCCATTATACCACTTGTCTGTTTAACTTGGAAAACAATGAACTATATGTCTCTAAAGTAATTTGGAAGTCATCAGGCCCCACTTTATATTTTTAAATATTCAAGATCATATAGCTAGGGCATGACAAAACCAAAGCTAAAAACCTTTGTCTTTTGATTCTTATTCTAATATTTTCATGACTTCACCAGTATATTTCTTTATTTTATGTTGAAGCATTATGTTCATATCAAATCATTAAAACTGTATTGGCTATCAACACTGGGATTTATGAAAGAGGAACTAGGAGATCATTATTGGATTTTAAAATGTTCATTTTCTCTTTGCCCACCTTACTACTAAACAGCTTTTAAGTGCAATAAATTTAGAATTATATGTACTAAAAAGAACAAGACTATTTTATATGCTTGTATCATATAACTTAGTAGTTTTTTTTTTCCTTTCCTAGCACCAAATATCTATTATTACTAACAAGATGAGGCTCATGAAAAGACAACTGATCACTTGACCAAAACTCAAATCCTAATTGAATTTATTAATATTTTTGAAAAATAAATATTGTGTTGAAAAATTTACTACTGCCTAACTTTAATTTTGATAAATGTGTCAAAGATGTCAATTAAATGTGGAAAGTGCATATTTATGTACATGTTGGAATTGATGGATTATAAGTCTAATTTTTCTAGCATTATTTAATAGACTAGAACAGGATTGATATTTCATATATTAAGTACCCCAAAATATACTAGCTACTATGTAAAATCACATTCCAAAGAGTATTTTTCTCTAGGAAATTTGTTAAAGTACAGGGAGGAACAGTTGCCTTTTCATGTTAGTATGTGTATCTATGTATAATGTGTATACATATATATCCACACAAATGTGTGTAATGCATACATAAAGATTAATTATCTATAATTTTACTTTGGTTAATTGTGATAATTGTTTAGTATACATACAAAATATCACTGATTTAATCAGATTTGTAACTGATAATTGTGTTGCTTATTTTATGTTAACCCTAAATATTTTTCTAATATAAAACTAATGTCAAAAATGTCAAAGTTATTCTTTACAACCTCACTGTAATGTTTAAAACCTTTTATTTCACACTAGTATCGGGTAAAGTCTGTACAATAATTTGACAATTCCAGAGGTAATTACTGTGATGCTGAATGTGTGATTCAATCAGCTTAAGATGATTAAAATAATTGGACCATAGTACATTCTACTTATTCTTATTATCTTAATGGCCATGATTGGATCAGCCATTCCCTGATTTGTTTGATAGCTTATGATCACCTTTTAACATGGTCGATAAAACCTGATTCAACAGTCTTTATATGTACATGAATTTCCACCAAAATATTGATCTTCCACCAAAATGCTGATCTTAACAATTTTATTTAAATAAAATGGTTTTTATTTTAGAACTTGAAATATTTTAAAATTTAGCATAGATTTTAAAAATGGGACATTGAGGAGCAGCACAACTTCATGAATAAAAATTTGGCTTTGGAGTTGTCTATATGTGTGCACATGCAGATGTATTTTATATGCACACATGTATACATGCATGCGTTTTGTGTGTATATGTGCTGCGTGTGTGCATGTGTGTGTGCATATGCATATATGCGTCCATATCCCTATATGTACTTGTGTGTGTGTATACATGCGTGCATGTATATCACACTTACTATGTGATTCTGGGCAAGTCACTTAACTTCTCAATGCCTTTGGCAACTCTCAAACAAGTTTGGTAGAGGAATTCTCTAGTCATTTTCCCATACCAATGAAATCCCATTTCTTCTCCCATGGTTTAAAAAAGGGGATTATAAATAGTCTACATATTCCACTATTATATACATAATATTAATATAATTGGAGAGAAACCTACAGAACATAAGATGGACCCCCTCAGGAAAATTTATAGGAGGAAATGGACAGATAGGTAGTTCCACTGTTGGGTGAGAATTGATGTACCAAATGTGTTTATGCTGATTGTGTAGCCTATGAATTATTAAACCTTTTCACTCCCTCTTGTTGCCACTATGTTCTTGTCAATTTTTTCCTACTTACTAGAATGTAAAGTAAAATATGTTAAATTTATTTTTTTAATCCAAATGAAGTTTCTATTTCATCCTGTTTCATATTCCTACTTTTGTATTTATTTTTTCCTACAACTTCCAGAATGGACTGATTTCAACTTATTTGATACATTACTAATAGATATCTATCTATTATAGATCATATTATACATAGATAAATAGAGATAGAAAGATAGAAAGATAGGTAGATAGATAGATAGATAGATAGATAGATAGATAGATAGATAGATAGATAGATAGATAGATAGATAGATAGATGATAGATAATCTGGCTACTACTCCAAAAGCTTAACTTTAATTTGCAAAATCATGATCAACAAAAAAATGGCATCTTGTCAAAATTTTCAAATGGGTACTCTATGACTATCAATATTCTGTTTTCATAGAACCATTAATTCTATATTTATTAGTAGTCCCAAATTTTAGGAGGAGTTTAGAATGAATGGCAGAATGTGTTTCTAAACAATGACTTTTGTTTTGCAAATGCCCTAGAAAGGCTGTACAAGTGATCTTACTATCAAATTATAGTTAAGATAATTAATTTTCATTTTAATTTCTTTCAGTTTTATCGAGTGACTCCATTCACTCCTAATGATCATTATACCTAGCTTCATTTAAGTAACTTAAGTAGCTATTCATTTGTCCTTTAATTTGCCTTCATTTTTTCAAATTTTCTATGAGGTCTCGTTGTTGCTTGGAATACTCTCCTCTCTCTCCCTCTCCCTCTCCCTCTCTCTCCTCACTTCAATTCAAATACTTTCCCTCTCTTGATTTAACATATATACTCTTCCCAACCCCATAAAAGTTTACTTTGTGCTAAATAACTAGATGGAAAGTTTATGCAACATTTTATTTTTAATGCACATTTTAAATAAATGCTTTCAGTGCACTTTAGATAGCTCATTCTCTTCTTTCTTTTGTATCTATCTCCAATAATGTACATGAAAGTTCCTTTTCCCCCAATCTTTTTTTGTTTTGTTTTGTTTTCATAGTTTTAGAGTGGTTGCTGAGTGAGTTGAGCAGAGGATAACAAGTAGCAAAATACAAACAGGTTTTACTTTTCTTTTCTCTCAGGTAAAGACCAACACAGCTGCTTTTAACAATCAGCTCTTGTGTGTGCACACCTGTGTGTTTTCTTTCCTTCTGTTGTTTTCACCTTTATCTGTTAGGAACAGCAGCATTATAACCCACAGATTTTAAGTCAGGCGGTTTTGAGACAATCTGTCAGTTGGCCAGAGTAGAGATTAAAGATAAAAATTAATCCCATGTGGTAATAGCATGAGCCTGGTGGGGGCAGGGAGCGGAGAGGAGGAAGAGAAAGATAGTCTGACAGAGACAGAGAGAATGAATTGAGAGGTGTAAATAACCAGCTAATTTTTTAGATAAGACAGCTTCTTTTGTGGTTGACTTAACTGGTAGTATCAAATCCTCACAAAGCTCTGTGACCCTCAGTGATGACTAGAATAGCAAAAGAACAAATATTGATACCACGACCAGGAACAATAATTAAATGGTTCATCAACTTGTTGAGACTAACTTCTTTCTTACAATACCATTTCTCTCCACTGTATAACAGTTCTTCTAGTGTCCTAGGAAAGATTTAGAAGAGATTTGGAGGCCATGTATTCCAATTCCTAACCAAAGTATGAACCCCCTCTATAATATTATTTTTCTTCATATTTGCCATTTCTTCCTATTCCCACAGTCTTCATCCAAGTTCAAGTCCTCTTTATTTATATCTATTTTCTATAGAATCTTCTCCTTCCAATATATTTTTACTTTCCACAAGTCTAATCCACTACTTAAAACTGTCTCATTTAATAAGCTTTTGCAATATTTCCAATTGGAAAATTTCTTACATGATTTCACAGTATTTTATATTTCTCTTAGATCTAATTTGTATCATTTTAATCATATACATATATTACCTTCCTCTTTTAGACTATAGTTTTAGAAAATACCTATGACCATAAGTTTCAGTATAATTTTCCATCTGTAGTGCTAGTTTCTCCATTAGTATTTCCCTATACCAGATGTGTCAATATGACCTATGGTGGCTTACAGCCCACAGGACGTTTGAATGTACTAGAAACCAGATTTAAATATAATTTGGAAAACTTTAACAAAAAAAACTAAAAGTACAACAAAATATAGATAATATTAATATATGCTTTCCTAAGTTAATATATGACCTGCAAAGATCCCATATATATATATATATATATATATATATACGTTTTTAAATTCACATTTCTATTTGAGATTGATACCACTGCCTATACCAATTATCATTTTAGGAAAAACAAAAAACAAACAAACTTGATCTAATGGAATCACATTTGCTATGTAGAAGAATAGCAGTGCTTTATTGCCATTTGTATTAAATTCAGATTTTCCATGTGACTCAAAATATTTCATAATCAACATCTTATATAGTCATTTTTATTTCTTATTGTTCCCTGCACATATGAACTGTTGTAATCGAGAAGTTTTACTCATGATACATGTCATACTCCTTTCTGCCCTGTATATATTTACTAGGATTCTTTTTTCACTGATCCCCCCTATTTATTCTTTAGGACTTAAGTCCAGAATCTACACTCATTTTCACTTTTTTCCATATCTTTTTTCACATCTAACTAGTATGAAACAGCATAGCAATTAAAAAAAAATTATAATCATTAATTATGTCAGGCATATATATTAGGTGCTGGGGAAATAAATGTAAAAATGAAGTGCTTTTTTGCATCAGGAAGCTACTAGGGAAGGCATAAAATGTCCACAGAAAAATAAATATAAGGTAATAATTTGAGAAGTTAGCACTGGTGGAGGGAAAGTGTGAAAATCAGAGAAAGCTTCAGGAAAGAGATTTAACCTCATGAACTAAGTTGTTGAGGAATGTTAGAATTAAGGGAACAATATGTTTTGTTCATTGAGTCAATTTTTCTTTATTTCATGTAAGTTCAGTTTTTTTCCCTTCCCTTCTTAGACTGTAAAATCCTCAGACAAGGAATCCTTTCTGTCTGTATCTGCCTATCTTTGATCCATATTTATATCTCTACATACACACACACATGCATACACATATGTTCTCCATAGAACCTCACCCTGTGATTAGAACAAAGTAGGGATTCAATAAATATTTGCTTATTTAATGTCACCCTTTTTGATACTTTTATAAATCTAGTCATTTAATTTTAGAAGCACTATTTCTTAACTTTGTCTTAAATAATATGGCATTTCTTCTATGTAGGTATTCAAATATATTATAATGTTTAATGTATTTTATTAGAAATATAATTTAGGGTAAATAGAAAATTACTTATTCAAAATTTGAAGGAAAAAATTTAGGAAAATATTTAAAGTTATACATCTAAAAACAATCATTTCTAGTTAGAGAAAAAGAGTGTAGCATAATAGAGAGCTATCCTTACCACATGGAGGAATGAGTACAAGTTGTGCCTCTTATTTATACTGACTATTTGCCTTTGAATATGACACTTAGCTTCTCACTGGCCCAAATAGCTAATACTCTAATATACTTAATGTACTAATACACACACACACACACACACACACACACACACACACACACACACATAGTACTGATCATTGTCAATAAAGAGTACTCCTCATCAGTACTTCTCTACACCATTGAAATCTTAGGTCCAGTCAAAAAAAGAAAAAGAGGATAAAAAGCAAAAATAACAAGAAATTAAGTTTCAAAAAATAGGTTTTAATCCTACCTATTACATTTTGGAGAAAAAGTATGAAACAGAAGCCAAATCCATCAGGTTCCTCTCATAGTCTGTTGCTCTCTGTAATCTTCATTTTTTTTTCTTTTCTACTGATTGCAAAACCACCAGCATGTCCAAGTCTTCCCAATGTTTAAAAGGTCCTCATTTGATCCTGTCATATCCTTTTGCTATGATACTATATATGGAGCCTCTTTTATAGTCAAATAATGGGGGGGGGGAGAAAAAGGAACTATTGTTCCTCCTTGCCTTCCCTTGTCCTTTATTCACTCACTCCCCAATCTCTAAATTTTATTTCTGACTTTATCACTCAACTGAAACTGCATTATCCAAACTTCTTAATTGACTAATTTAATCACATTTTCTTTATCTTCATCTTTATTTTCTGATGGTTATATCTCTATTGATCACTTTCTCCATCTGGAAATAGTCATGTCTGGATTTTCATGATTGCCATATATTGGTTCTCCTAGGTTTTCCTTCTGGGCAATTAGGTGCCACAGTGGATAGATCACCATGTCTAGAATCACAAAGAGTTGAGTTCAAGTCTGACTTCAGATATTTACTAACTATATGACCCTGAGCAAGTCACTTAACATTTTTTGCCTCAGCTTCCCGATCTGTAAAATGGCAAACCACTCTAACATCTTTGCCAAAAAAGCCCCAAACAGAATCACAAAGATTCAGACAAGTGAAATTGTTGATTCTATAAGCCAGAGATGAGGAGGAAAAAAAAATAGGAAGCAAACTTTCCAAAGGCAAGATGTGGAAGATAGGTATTGTATAATATGCAATGTCATAAAAATAGTCCAGTTAACTAGATTTGTGATGGAGAATAATGTAAAAAGTTTGAATCATTAATTTGGAGACAGATTGTAAAGGCTTTTAAGTGTCAGATAAAATTTATATTTTATCCTCCAGAATACCTAAGGTTTCTTGAGTAAATAATAGTCAGACCTGATTATTTTGGCAGTTGATGAAAGAAAAGTTTGGACATTTGGATATTGGTATTGGGGAAGGAAAGGAAGAAGAATTGGAAGCATAGTGTCAGAAAAAATATTGAGATATATGTTTTTACATTATCTCCATTTTCAAATATCTATGCATTTCCAATTCCCCTTTTCTCTTCTCCTATCATAGAGCTGTTTTGTGGAATATATAAATTTTTAAAAGAGCAAGAAAACAATCCCAGCCAAATTAAGCAACCTATTAACTACATTTTAGACCACCTATGACCTTAGACCCCCTATTTCTTCAAAGAAGGGAAGGAGGCTTC
The DNA here is from genome assembly GCA_023553655.1 of Myrmecobius fasciatus. Taxonomy (NCBI): domain Eukaryota; kingdom Metazoa; phylum Chordata; class Mammalia; order Dasyuromorphia; family Myrmecobiidae; genus Myrmecobius; species Myrmecobius fasciatus. The sequence continues at coordinate 223,160 of JAJPUD010002103.1, read as the reverse complement.
CTTCCTCTTCTTCGGGGGCTAAACTTGGTTGTTATAATTTTATAGCATTCAATTTCAGTGGTTTTATGGTTTTGTTGGGGTTTTTTTCATTCTAATTGTTTTAGTCATTGTATATGTCACTTTTCCTTGTTTTCTATGCAAATTATTTTGTATCTGTTCATAAAGTGTAAAGACAAAGACTTAAAAGTTTGCAGAGGGCTTTTCCTCACAATAATCTGTAAGTGAAATCTTTCACACTGCATTATTCTCATTTTCATGAGAATATGAGACAGAATTAGTAAGCATCTAAGATGGGACTCAAACCCAGATCTCATGAGTTCATGTTCAATAATCTATCTAACACAGCAAAATGCTTCTCAAATTTATTCTTCTGCCCAAAATGTTCTTCTGTCTTAGATATATCCACCCAAGTTTAAGGCCAGTTTCAAACAGAATATCCTCCATAATATCTATCCTGATCACTCTACCTGGAAATAATGTCTCCCTCCTTTCTCTGAACCCTAACAAAATTTTGTTATTATCTTCCTCTTTGCTTTTGTAGCAGTAGTACCTATTAAATCTTGGATGTGAAAGAAAATAATCTTATTTTTTTTGTATTCCCCACAGCATCTCACATAAGCCTTGTACATACTAAGTTTTCAATAAATGTTTTTTAATTCAATAATGATTGAATATACAAACAGATAATAGGGAAAACCTTATATGATTTACTACAAAGTACATTATAGGTTGACATAATTTTGTAGTATAGATTTACACAAAAGGATAATGTAGTGAATTTTCATATTACACTTAGCAGTTATATAATTGGTTTAGGAGTAAAACAAAAACAGAGTCTCTCTTTGGCTTCTGTTCTATCATTCACCCCACTATACTTCATTGAGATCTCAACTCAATCATGAATCTATTACAAGAACTGGACAATGTGGTTTCTAAATCCTTGTGTGATGCAAAAAAAAAAAAATACTGGATACTGGCAGCTGAACCAGGAATGTTTAAAGAGAGTACTGCAGATAAAATTCATGCTTTTTAAAAAAATGTTCTTTGGATAACAAGATGAAGGTGGTTCCTGGAAAACTCCAGTAAATAGTGTAAAATCATTTGCTACTTCATAATTCTCCATTAGGTTGGTGGACTGTTTCAGCTATTTTTGTTTCCTTTTAGAAAGTGACAAAAGAAACTGGGCCCTTAGCAAAGAACAGAAAATTGCTCATAAAGAATAGTTTGTGTTTTTTGTTTGGGGGGGGGTTTGCACCATGGATTCAGAATCCTAAGCATTTCTCATCTATATTTTACCTTCCATGTTCATTGCTCCTATACACTGACAGCTTGTTTAATGAGGAAAAAATAAAATATTAATTCTTTTCCACTATATCATGGATGGCTGACTTGCTTTTTAACTTTTAAATGTTATTTTATTGAATAACAAGCATTTATTTAGTGCTAATTCTCTTCTATAATATGCTAGGTACTGCAGTGATAGGGAAATTTCAGTGTGGAAATTCCTTCAATCTACACAGATCAACAATTCAACAATATTTTAATCTTAGAAAGTTGTCCATGTTCCTGGAATGTTATGCAATCTATTAGGGACACAGAACTAGTATGTGACAAAGTTAAGATTCCTAGTCTTCTTGTTTCCAAGTCTGAGTATCTCCTATTCCAGCTCTGCTTCTTCTGCTATGCAATTCTTTTTATTTTAAATTAAAAACAAACAAACAAAAAAGTAATGTCTACCCTTAAGAAGCTTGTGCTCTATTAGATTTGCATTCTATTCACATTATTAATGCCTTCTTAAACTCTGGAAGATTAGTAATCTTTATGAAAATAGATTTAGTTTTTGTTTGTTCTCTACCTCTTTACCACTGCTTTTGGAATCCCTTGTTTCTCTCAAAGTTCAGTTCAATTATAATCTATATCAACCTTTCATCATATTAGGCTTTTTCATGATTGATGGGTATCATTGCAGTATTCAAACTATTTTTTATCCTTTGCTCTCATTATGTAAGTAGGCAACCTCTCTATGCAATCAGATGTTTCTCAGATCATAACATTTATGAAATTTGTGTGCAATTCATCACAGCTATATTCTATAGCCTTTGTGTGCTCGCTGTGCATCTCTCTGTATCCTGCTAGTTGACCTTTTAATTCTTTGGAAATTATGGTCTTCCTTGGTTTACAAATAAAGCATGAGTGAGACGATTGTTCTTTGAAAGGTGTACGCGTGCCTGATGAGGGAAAGAATAGAGATATGGATAATCATGCCAAATAATTTTGAGTACTTATCTCTATCCTTAAAGAGGTGTAGAATATTAGGCCTTGATCTAGTTAGTACAATGTCATCTACAAACAAAAATATAGAGGGATTATCTCTTGAGAATTCCTCGTTAGCTAGGATTCTGAGTGATTATTGAATTCAGTTTGTCAAGCACAATTCAAATATCTGTGAGGTATGAGGTGTTTTGTTAGGTATGTAGAAGACAAAACAAAGCATTTCTTACCTTCAAGAAATTTATAATTTACTGGAGCCTCCTTGTTTCACATTAATCCTAAAAGAATTTAAATGTATACTATGGTTGTATCCATCAAGTTACCTTACATCAATATCCCCAAAGAAAGAACTTTTGTTGAATAAGAAACTATAAGATGATTTTGTTTTGCTTTATCAATTGTTTTGTCATTTTTCTTTATTTTAACTCAGCAAATAGTAAGGATATACTTCCTGGAATGCTCTGCTAGTGAAGCAGTTAAGTAGTAAAGTTTATAGAAAGCTGGATTTAGAATCAGGAAGACCTACATTTATATCTTCCTTCAAACACTTACTAGTTGTGTGACCTGGTGAAGTTATTTAACCTTTCTTGTTTGTAAAATGGGGATAAAAATAGCACCTACCTAACAGAATTGTTCAAATAAGATAACACATAAAATTCTTTGCAAACTTTAGAGCACTATATAAATGCTAGCTTTTATTAATAATTTTTCATGTTAATAACAGATTCTAAACTAACATTTTCATTGACTGCCATAATTCTTTATCATCAGAATGAATACATTTTCTTTTTTTTTACAAATTCCAATGAAGAGCTTATATAATTTAATTTTTTCTTGAAATATGTTCTTTATTTTAACCCTTTTTCTGATGTTAATTGTTTGGCAAAGTACAGACAGATGATCCAAAAAGAACAATTCAAAAGTAATTGTTGAAGATATAGTCAAGGTCATTTAAAAATATTTTGCTCATAATTCTCTAGAACCTTCTATCTTCTTAGGGAAGGTTTTTGTATAGCCATGGGATTTTTATTTACTTTTTTTTCAAAACATTTATTGCAATCAATTTTAGCCTGTTCTGTTAACTTTATCCTGAATTATCTTTCAATCCTATTAATTGTCATTTTCACCTGTGCCTATATTTCCATTAAAATCACCAATGAAATTCTCATATACATTGAATTGTTTTAGAGGATCTTGTGGTATTCTGTATAGAATTGTATGGTATTTTAATCCTCTGATATAAATGATACTCCATAACCCATGATTATCATGAAAATGGCATTTTTTGATTATGCCTATCATGATGACTACAAAATAGAATGACCAAGTATCTATATCCATACTTTCTTTTTAAGTACATAGTGAAATCAGCTCTCCAACTCTTTATGTGTCTTTCTTTTTTATTTATTTATTTATTTACTTAAGTTATTAATACTTTTTATTTGCAAAACATATGTATGGGTAATTCCTAAACATTAACCCTTACAAAGCTTTCTGTTACAAATTTTCCCCCCCTACTCCCCACCCCTCCCCTAGATGGCAGGATATCCACTACATGATAATTATGTTAGAATACTTAAGAAATTGAATATACATATAGTTATTGCATCATTTTTTTGTGCAGGAGAAATCGTATCTACAAGAAAGAATAATCTGATAAAGGAAATACAATGCAAGCAGACCTCAATAGAGAACATGAAAATGATATGTTGTGGTCCACATTTCACATCCCTCTCTCTGGTTGTATATGGCTCTCTTCACCGAACAATTGGAACTGGTTTGAAGCATTTCATTGTTGAAGAGAGTCATGCCCATTAGAACTGATCCTCATATAGTATTGTTGTTGCCATGTATAATGATCTCCTGGTTCTGCTCACTTCACTGAGCATCAGTTCATGCAAGTCTCTCCAGGCCTCTCTGAAATCGTCCTGCTGGTCGTTTCTTACAGAACAATAATATTCCATAACATTCATATACTATAATTTATTCAGCCACTCTCCAATTGATGGGCATCCCTTCAGTTTCCAGTTTCTAGCCACTACAAAAAGAGCTGCCACAAACATTCTTGCACATGTGGGGCCCTTTCCTTCTTTTATGATTTTGGGATATAAGCCCAATAGAAACACTGCTGGGTCAAAGGGTATGCATAGTTTGATAACTTTTTGAGCATAGTTCCAAATTGCTCTCCAGAATGGTTGGATCCATTCACAGTTCCACCAACAATGCATCAGTGTCCCAGTCTTCCCACATCCCCTCCAACATTCATCTTTATCTTTTCCTGTTATTTTAGCCAATCTGACAGGTGTGTAGTGGTACCTCAGAGTTGTCTTAATTTGCATTTCTCTGATCAATAGTGATTTGGAGCACCTTTTCATATGATTATAAATAGTTTTAATTTCATCATCTGAAAATTGTCTGTTCATATCCTTTGACCACTTATCAATTGGAGAATGGCTTGAATTCTTTATAAATATGAGACAATTCTCTATATATCTTAGAGATGAGACCTTTATCAGAACCCTTAAATGTAAAGATGATTTCCCAATTTGATGCTTCCCTCCTGATCTTGTCTGCATTAGTTTTGTTTGTATAGAAACTTTTTAACTTAATATAATCCAAATTATCTATCTGGTGTTCAATTAAGAGTTCCAGATCTTCTTTGGACATAAATTTTTTCCATCTCCACTCTTTATGTGTCTTTCAAAGGAAAACCTGTAAAACATTTAACTGAACCTTCTGCCTTCTGGTTCCATTTATATCAAAAATATCAATCTTGAGAAGATTCATATTTTGTCATCTTGTCCTTGGATACAAATCTCACACTTACAGTTTGGATATTTAAATCATTTATAGATGGTCTGAAAGTTGTATTGCTCTGCCCAGTATTCTAGTCCTCTATTACCACCTTTGAAGAAATGGAAGAAGATTGAAAAGTATTGGGAATTATTTTAAAATTTTATTTGTTTTGTGTGTTACTATAGCCAAATTGTCAGTGACTAATCTATGGTGATGAATCTATCTGTACTTGGGCTCATTCTTGGACAGAAGACAAAATTTTGTTAAAATTTTTAATTTGTCCCTTCATGTCACTGAAGTTACATTTGAGTAATGGGGAAAAGTTGAGAGTTTTATACTCCTCCACTGATCTCTCCCAGGTTTTTCATCTAACTCATAAATTCATAATCTTTAATCTGCAAATTTTTAAAAAATATATGTTTTGATAACTATTTTAATAGTTATTTTCCTTTGTAATCCTATTTATTTTATTTGTCTATTTGAAAACATTATTTTACTAAGACTAGCTAGATTCTCAAAGCAGTCCATGACACAGAAAAAAGATTAAGAACCTTGGTCTAAATGCTGTCACTGATACCTCCTATATCTGGTCACAAGGAACTGGATTTTAGTATTAACAAGACTAGCTTAGCTACATTAAGAAGCTGATTCTTAGAATCATTCTTCATGTTTACATGTTTAATGAATCTCCTCTCTATATTCCATTTGCTAGAATATAATCCTCTGTGCCTGTCCAGTGTCAACTTGATGTAGTAGATGGAGTGCTAGATTTGGAACTAGGAATTCAAAACCTTCTTCAGACATCTACCAGCCATATAAACCAGACAAGTCTCTTAATCTCTCTGAGCTTGTTTCCTCATCCATAAAATGGAAATAATATTAACACACTCTCAGTGTGGTTAAATTATAAGAATTATATGACATAACATATATATATATAACTTAATTACAAAATTTGAAGAGCTATTGGTGGACTTGATAAACATCACAAAAAGATAAGTATCTTAAATTTTTTTTTATGTTTTCAGCGGTCATGCCTGAAATTCATAACTATCAATTTGTCTCTATTCATTCTAACACCAGAATAATGCCATAAAGATCCTTACTCTTACATTATTAAAGCAAAACAAAACTTTCCAGTTAGTTTGAAATGCTTTTTAAACAGTATTTTATTTTTCCAAATATATGTCAAGATAGTTTTCAACATTAATTTTTGTAAAACTGCATTCTAATTCTTTATCTCTTCTTCCTTTACTCTCCTTTCTTCAAGACAGCAAGCAATCTTATAGAGGTTAAATATGTGCAGTCATTTTAAACATATTTCCATATTTGTAATGTGAAAGAAAAATCAGACCAAAAAAGAAAAAAAAACATGAAAAAGGAAAAAAATGATGAAAATACTGTATTTAATCCACATTCAGTCTCCATAGTTCTCTCTGGAAGAGATTGACATTTTCCATCCTGAATCTAATGGCATTGCCTTGAATCACTGCATTGTTGAGATAATTTGAAATTCTTTATTTATTTTTTTCCTGAGACAATTGGGGTTAAGTGACTTGCCCAGGGTCACACAGCTAGGAAATGTTAAGTGTCCGAGACTAGATTTGAACTCAGGTCCTCCTGACTTCAGGGCTGGTACTCTATCCACTGTGCCACAGCTGTCCCCATAACTTGAAATTCTTAAGACTTATTTGTGTCAATAATTTTGAAAAGCAGTGAACATACATCAGTGATTTAAAAGTGATTAAAAAAATAAACATCCATTTTAAAGTGTTATAAAGTTTTTGAAGTATATTCCCCATTATAATTCAGGGAAATAGTATAATTATTATTATCTGTCCTTTAGAGTTGAGCCAACTGAGCTAAAGTAACTAGTTTATACAAGAAACAAAATTTGATTAGTTAGAAAGACTGGATTTGAGCACATCTCCTGACTCAAAACTGCAAAAGCCTTTTTTGTGGTTCTTTGTCCATTTTCAGTTGTCTTACTCTTTGTAAGCCCATTTGGGGTTTTCTGGGGAAAAATACTGAAGTTGTTTGCTATTTTCTTCTCCAGCTCATTTTACAAATAAGGAAACTGAGGCAGATAGGGTTAAGTGACTTGCTCAGGATCACCCAACCAGTAAGTATCTAAGTCAGATTTGAATTCATGGAGATAAGGCTCAGCACTTTATCCAAAGTGCCACTTACCTGCCTCAGTCTTTCTACTACAGCACTCCTGTGAAAACCAAGTATTAAACAAAACTAGTTATTCAGCAATTGAAAATAAAGACTATTAATTACTTCATTATTCACTGCCATTTCTCCCTAATCCCCACTCAATTTTACATGACTCAGATTTTTAACTATTTAGAGAGTTAATTTGAAATTTGACTTCTGTCTGTATCTCATTCTCTAATCACACAATTTATTCAGAACCAAATATTCACATGAGCAAATACTTTATGAAAATCTAAGTATTCCATTAGATTTTGAGTTGAAACCAAGAGGAAAGTTGCAGATACTTCCCTTTGGGTAAGTTTATATAAGGACCTTCATTAAATTAGGAGTGCTAGTCTGAACTGCCAATCTCCTAAATTTCAAAATTGCTAATATATGAAGGTGTTTTCATACTGTCTAATAGCATAGTGGAGTAATTTTGAAACTGTTGACATTTGACTATTGTTCTTTTCAAACACTGTTCTCTATTCTTGACAAAAACCTGGTTTAACTTACAGAGAGAAAAGTACCTATATGAAACATGCTCGAAAGAGGCAAGGATACTGAAAGGCAACATTTAGGCATTGAGTGTGACATCGTATTAACCTTTTTAATGGATATATGTAATAAAGTGACATGTAAATGGAGCTCAAGGGGAGATATGACAGTATATCTGGAAAAGGATAAAACAGTTGGTTGAATACTGGGCTATTATAGCAGTTTGCAAACCTTGGATAAACTCAGTCAGCGGTTGTATAATTGGTTATTCAATCCTGACCCTTGTTCGCAGCTCAAAGCCAGGAACACTGAGACCTGTTGCCAATTTGAGTGAATATAGTGACTGTACTCGGCCAGGGCCTAACATTGGAGCCAGGCCTTTTCCTGTGGGCTGGTTTCCACCATGTCTGGGACTGGCTCAGTGACAGTAGCCCTTTTGTTGTGAAAGGCTGGCTGGTGCTCCCCTCCTTTGCAAAATGTCTAACAGCTACACAAATATAAGAAAATGGGAAAAGAGACTTACTGTAACTTTTTCTTACTAAGTTTGTATGGAGTTGTTGGTCCACACCCCCTCCTTGAGATTTTTTTTTAACTATATAAAGCAAATTTACAAAATTCTCTTCTAGATAGGAATAGTGCCTTGATATCCCTTTACAGAATATAAGACGTTTGGAGAAATCTGCAGTTTAATTTGGTTCACAGAAATGGATTCCTGAACAAGACATTTTTAGCTTTTCCTTCTTTCCACTATGAAAATTGTAGTGCTGAAAAGACGGTCTGTTCTGAATATCTCCTCTATGACTGAGGGAGATAGCATTTTTATAAACCTGTTGTGGATTTTACTTTATGCAACAAGCATCCCACCTTCTGTGCTCAAACCTACTGGAAACAGGCCAAGAGATATTTATGGACTTAGCCTAACTAACAGCTCACTGTTTCTATTCTAGTAAAATTGGAGAAATAAATCAAAAAGAATTATGATTTGGATATGCAATATAATGAATACCCAGTGCCTAATTCATAAAGGAGCCTTTAACAAGCTTATAGTATTCACCGTCTAGGTGCTGTTCACTCATAAGATGACAGTTCCCATCTGTAAAATATTATGCTTCCATTATTTATTTTCTGTCATTTCAGCATTCTTAGAGCATATCTCTTTGGGTAATTTGTTGTAAGCTCCCAAACAAAGTAAAACTTACTGTTTTTTTTAAATCAAAGGTTTTTTAATAAAAATACCTATATGTGAGAAATTTTATAATTTTGATTTTTTTTTAAATTTCTCTCCTTCCCCCAAGTATTTATAAAATACCACAAATAGTATATACATGATGGTTGATTTAATGCACGGCTGCAATTCAATCAAGGGCCTTTGCTGAGGTCATAGCACACAAATAGCTGCAGCACCTCCTGAGTTACAGCTTTGATAATACAGGACTTTGTTTCATTTATAGGCTAACTCTTCTAAACAGTGTGGAAACTCTGAGAGAACAATCCTAAGTCTCTCAGGTCATGATATCAATGAAAAGAAGGTTGTGTTTTGTTTTTTAGATTTTTTTTATTTATGAGGGGAGTGAAGTTTGTGGGTAAAGATATTTGGAAGCGAATAGTAAGAAAGAAAAAGAGGGTTATTAGAATAGAAACCATGGCAAAACAATGGGGGAAAGGAGCACACTGATTTAGAATAGAAAATTAATCATTTGGAAAGGGGCCGGTTATTGTGAGGCAAACAGAAAAAAAAGAGTATTGAGGTTGTAATACATGAGAAGAAACACTATGGTAGCTCCAACAGAGGGCTTTAATGGAAAATACACCCTGCCATCTCATTATAAGTACATCCCTGGGAGCCAAGTGTTATGAGCATTAGCAAGAAGGTAGTATTATGAAAAAAAATTGATTATAATCAGGCTTAATGTCTTTGAGGCTTAATCAGAGTATTGTATGGAGGTAGCTAATATCATGGAATAATAGACTCTTAGGATTGGATAGTTTATAAGTATTGTAGTTTGTAATGTTTATCTGTGTAAGACTTTACATCCTGTTGGGAAAATGGAAACTTTTAATGGTCAAGAGAAGAGCCCAGAGTTGGAGACCTGCCCCTATTAACCCTAGAAAATGCAACTCAACCTATATCTTATCATCTTAATCCCTCAAATATCCTTCCTAGTTTACATTACAATACTATATGGTATGCAGGGATAATACACAAATACCTCCCTTAGTTCAGTGTTTCTAATTTTGTGAATTGTAGGTGTCCTACTGGAGAGCCTAAAGCTGCTTGCTGTAGAAAAATGAATGCTTGAGATGCCTCATTAATTTTATGGAGCTAAGAGGCTAGTGGGCTTAAAGGATTTTGTAGTAGCCCCATAGAGATTGATTCAAATATGATTCAAATAGGACAGAAAGAACTTTCTTCTTTTCTTTTTCTCTCATCCTATGAAACTCCTTTTTTTTTTCTTTTGGTTGCAACAATAATGGACTGAAATTTATATGAAAACATGAGTTTCAATTAGTCTCCAATCAAGTGCCTATTTCTCTCTCCCTGTATCTTTTTGTCTGTCTCTCTGTCTCTGAATTTCTCTTTCTCTTTTTCTCTCTCTGTGTCTCTATTTCTCTCCATCTGGCTCTGTTTCTTTCTCTGTCTATATTTGTCTCCGTGTGTGTTTCCCTCTGTGTCCCTCTGCCTGTGTCCATCTCTCTATCTCTTTCTGTGTCTCCCTGTCTTTTTGTCCCTCTCTCTGTGTCTCCGTTTCTATCTTTGCCTTTCTTTGTCTCTGTGTGTGTATCTCTCTCTCCATGTCCATCTGTTTTTGTGTCCTCTGTCTCTGTATGTGTCTCTCTGTTTCTCTGTCTCTACTCTCTTGTTTCATAGCTTTTATGCAGCTCAGTTTATTATGAAATGTCATTGGAACTCTTTGGGAATTGGCTTTCCTGCTATACGTTTTCTAAGGGTGATATTCTATAAACTGATTTTTAATAGAAAACAGAAACAATTTAATTTATGTCACTCAAAGGCATAAATTTAAAATAAGTGATACCTAAACCATATAATTTCTTTGAAATCAGACTTATTAAATCAAAAGATCTACTTATATATCACTTAAGAACTTTGGAAAAATTCCTACAGAACATGATCATATCTTTATTAAGCAAAGTTACTTCCTCCTAATTCTCTAAAAAGTTTTGTAGCATATATGGAAACTGAATTTTTTTTCTTTATTTTTTGAGGTGCTGGAATATCACATTAGCCTTTTTGTCTTACAGATTCTTATAAAGTAAACAATAATATTTCTTGTGAATATTTTGCCTAAACATTATAATAAAGATTAGCATCTAAAATACAAAATTGAACAAAGATTGCTACAAAAAAAATTATTTTTAACAAAAGTTCTTATTGTAAATTTTATTACTTTTTTGGAAGAGTTCATGCCAGATTGTATTTGTATATTTGTTGGGATTTTAAATATCCACAGCCCAACATTATTTCCCACCTTAACTTTATTACAATTATAGCAATATTGAAGACTTTGATCCACATTTATTTTAAATCTTAAATACATTTTATCTAAACCCACTTCTTACAATGTACCTGAAAGTGACCATTCCCTGAGAGCAGAATAAAGCAAGCATCCTTCACATGTTACGTGTTACGTGGAGCCCAGATTAAGGAGTAGATTAATTTCCTGTGTTAGAGAGCCTCTCTGGTTCAAACATTTCCATGAACCTTTTGAAAAGAAGTGATATAACAGGGTCTTTAGGGACCATTATTTACCCCAAAGATAAATACCAAGAAATGCAGAGAGCTCTCATCTCTGACCTATGGAACGCAAAAATAGACTGACTTTGTAAAGAACCTCCAAAAGTTTATGAAACACAGTGGATAGATCACCGGCCCTGAAGTCAGGAGGACATGAGTTCAAATCTGTTCTCAAACACTTAACATTCCCTAGCTGTGTGGCCCTGGAAAAGTCACTTACCCTCAATTGCCTCACCAAAAAAGCAAAAAAAAAAAAAAAAAAAAAAAAAAAAGTTGATGAAAGATTCCTCTCTGGCCCCCTAGTGCAGAAAAATGAGAAGGGGCTGGTTAATAAAACAGCTTTAATAAAACAGGTTAATAAAACAGAACTCTCATATTATTTATATTTATAGAATATCACCCTTAGAAAACGTATAGCAGGAAAGCCAATTCCCATATATTTATATAGCATATATATATATATGCTAATATTTTATGAGTTCCTGGTTTATTTGAAACAAACATTAAAATTATTTAATATTAGACAACCATTAGAAAAGAAGGTATGGTATGCATATAAGGTCAAAATGCTAATTCTTACTCATGTGCATCTACAGATATTGTATTTGAGCAAGAATTTTTGTTGTTTTACTTAATGACAGTCTGTATAATTGTCATGTGAAAAGGGGTTAGAGTTGATTTCACGTGCCTTAAAAAGAGGAAAAAGAAATCTCTTTCTATGTCTTTAGAGATTATTTAATTATTCTAGTTAAGCATTCATGTGTCTGTTTTTCTCAAAGTTATTAGATTTGAGGCACAGTTCTGGGGCCACTGCCAGTTGCTGCTTTTAAGACATCATTAAGAGCAGCAGAAGTCAAATTAGTGATGTGATAGAGCAATCTGTACTATTCATTTTCAAGGTATAGATTGACTGCTTTCTTGTCTGTCATAGCATCCTTCCCAGGATTAAGTCATTTGTTGTCTTGGCATTCCCTTAAAGACTTTTCACAAAGGAGAACTTTCTGAATAATGAACCTGTTATCCCATTCATTCTTTTCTGATCTACCAAATTCCTTGTAACACTCTGCCACAATTCTCCCAAACCCCCACCTCAGTTCTCAAGCAAACAGAATTTGTATTTGACATTTGCCAGACATCTGGGATGTTCTTTCTCCTTTACTATTTGTATGGATGCTGTGGAGGGAGGGTGGGGAGAAAAGGGAGTGTATGTGCATATGTGTTTCTTGTATGTATTATATAATCTACAGTCTTCTATTTGCCATTTTTAGACTTTGGTTAAACTAGTTGACTTGATACAATCCATGTAGAAGTCCCTAATAGCTCTTTATCACATTGTCACATTCTGAATGTGACATTTGATGGATGAATGAACCTGAAAGACAAAATATTTCAGGATTAAGCTGGATTGTGTTTTTTTTTCTGTCATCTAAAAGTATCACTATAAAATGCCATCATAACAATGCTAAAATTCTAGTACCTTCCCAAGAAGAAATATACAGCCTAGAAAAGACTTTTTAGGTGGGAAGAGTAGTGCTTCTTTTATAACACTTTGTACTCTGGTTAAGTGGTCTTTTGGGAGTTGAAAAGGGATTAAGTAATCTACCCAAAGTCACACAAGTAGTAACTAATGAAGTCAGTATTTGAACTCAGATCTTCTGACTTGTGTTAGAATCCTTTTTTCCACTACCAGTTTGTGCTACTTTGGTTTAAGAATTCACATTGATTTCGGGGCAGCTAGGTGGCGCAGTGGATAGAGCACCAGCCCTGAAGTCAGGAGGACCTGAGTTCAAATCTGGTCTCAGAACTTCCTAGCTGTGTGATCCTGGGCAAGTCACTTAACCCCAATTGCCTCAGCAAAAAAGCAAAAAAAAAAAAAAAAAAAAAAAAAAAAAAAAAGAATTCACATTGATTTCAAACAAAGACTTTCAAAAAAAAATTTAAAGCATAACTAAAATGACAATTAAGGCTCAGTTTTAGGAATTCTATTCAGTTAACCAAATTCAATTCAACAAATGTCTATTAAGCAAGTATTACATATATGTTGTGTTGTAGAATTATTCTATTGTAGAGTAGCATAATTACTTCTTCATCTTTCATATAACCATACCTCCTGCCAAAAAAAAATCATCTTTATAGAAATGCAACTTTTTGCGGAGGAATTACTTAAAGTTCTAGATGTATTTGAAATTTCTATTATACAAGAAACTTTCTTTTACTATGAAAAATGTTTCATGAGTGATTAGAAGAAAATACATGGTCCATTTATTTTTCCTTTTTACATAATACTTCTGAAACTTGAAATGTGTCTAAATTGTTACATTGTTTCTGAAAATCTTTAAATTTGGAAATTCTCACAAAATCTGCAATCTTTTCTAATATAATATTTATTAGAATCTCTGTAACCCAAGAATATATTAATCTGCATGGAGGGAGAGGGAAGAGAGTAAAAATTCATTGACTATTGCTTTCTCTCTCCTTTTCCATTCTGCTCAATAGCTAAGATAAATCATTTCAAAACAATGAAAAATCAAACATTAAAAGCGAAGGCATTCCTTAAACTTTTTACCTTGTGGCAACATACAACCATATGGTATGGTATAAAGATTATCTTATTTGGATCAAGAGAAGTTTAAGTTTAATCCCATATCCCACAATTGTTAGTTATGAGATCATAAGCAAGTCAATTAGCTTCCCCAGGCCTGCTTTCTCGTCTCTAAAGTGGAAATAGGGACATGTACAGCACCTATCTCACTGCATTGTTATAAGGATCAGATGAGATTTTATGAGAGGATATGCAAATTTAAAGCACCTTAATAAATATTAACTATTCTTATTATAATAGCATATTCTAAGTCCTTGGCCTCATATTCAGTTTTCTCTCTCAACAAGGACAACTATTTTCCACTTAATTTTATTGATACAGAAAACAGTTGAAATGAGAAATCAACACCTAAATGGCAGCAGAAGTAAACTTTTTAGCTATCTCTGTCAAAACTTTACTTCCGTGTTCCCTTTTCTCTCCTTCTCTTTACCTTGTCCCCTCTAGAATACATACTTCTAAAGAGACCTCTTCTAGGATGAATTATTTTAGGGTTCAGCACTTTTGTGGCATGTAACATATTATAATCATCACCTGACTCCAACACTTCTGTTTGATTATATCTTGCATCTAAACTCACAAAAGTTAAATGTCATTTTAGAGCAGAAATGATTGCATTTACTCTGAAAATGATACAATCCAAAATCCATAAAAGGTTACAAGCAAGAACAAATATAACAAATTGTTAAGGCAGATGGAATACTCCAGTTGAGAAGTCTATGTGCAAATCTTGATATAGTATTTGAAGCAAATCAAAAGATGACATTTGTCTTAATTTTTATCTAATGTGACGTACTTATTTCATAGAAATGTAAACTGAATTAGAACTAACCTTCTGTTCAACTGGTTCCACTACCTGTACTTCACAATCTCTGCTTTATCATAAGAATCATGTCAATTTTATTGTTCATCTCTTTTACTGGCATCTGGCAAACTGAGATTGTGATTTGTTTTCACATATGCTGTGATAGAGAAGATTCAGGATGTGTAGTTGTTTAGCATCAGGCTTTATGTGCTTTAATTCTCACTTCCAGTGGTAAAACATTCTGTCATATTTTAAAATATATTAGAATTCTTATCCTAATGTATTTTTAGCTGTTTCTTTTCCCATGCACTTTCTATGTCATTTATCTTCCCTACTACCACATTTTGAATTGGTAAGAATTTTAAACTAAGATTCTACAAATACTATCATTAATGTTTTTACCAATATGTTCTAAAGATCTAATTGCATGAATAATTTTTGAATACACCTTTCACCATAAGCTACTTATTTCACTCAAAATAAAAATATATATCTTGATAACCTATTTCTAAAATACACCAGTAGTCAGATGTCATTTATTTCAAAATATATATCTTACATTTTATTACATTACATATTACATTATATTACATATTACTAGGCAGTAATATATTTTTGTGCCATAATAAAAATGATAGGGATAATGTATGAATTTACTCCTGGTTATTAAAATTTTATTTGCTTCAAACATACTTGATTGTTTAGCATACTAAACACAAAACTTTTTTTTCTGCTCTTTGTTTTTCTTATATGGACAGGAGCAGGAATATCCTGACACACAAATAAACACACGAAAAAAATTTTCTTTTTATAATATAGAAAATAACAATTGCCATCTTGCTCCAAAAGGTTTTGTGATTAATGAATAAAGTAATGAAACTGGTAAAAGAAAAGTGAAAATTTTATTTCTAATTACATATCTTGAAGAAATTATTCTGAGCATTTATTTCTCTCTCTGACCTCATGTGTCTCTCTCCTTAGTCACCCTTATCCCTCCTCTAGTTCTTATTCTACACTTGCACCACCCCCACCCCAGCACTCCTCACCACGTAACTAATGGGTAGAACTTGATTCATATCTCTCCACCCATACTCTGCTGACATCATAAATTATCCAGATCCAAATGGAAAACATTCATTAGCTGCGCACTTTACAAAAAGAGCCTAGTGCAGGAGTGCTGCACTCTCCCATTTTTATTAAAAGTTAAAATGTTCTTGCTGTCAGGGAAAGGGGAGGGTGAGTTAGGCATGACAGTGGACAGTATTGCAGTGCTAATAAATAAAAATAATAACTATTACCATTGGTTGAGTGACCCGGGGAAAAGAGCACTACTGAGCCATTTGTTGTTCCCTTTCGCTTGTCAACAGCACTAGCTTAAAAGCCTTAGCCATTGTTCTGGACCTAATAGCACCTGTTGGGATGATAGAAAGACAGCTGTCAAAAGGGGGAGAAAGAGACTGAGGGAAGACCCATGATTACTTCAGTAGTATGTATTTTTTATTACACAACAAGATATAGCCTCCTTTATCCCTCTAACCTTTTCCATCCTTTTCGTCAAGCTTTCTTTTAAGAAGAAGATTTTGTGAACCATACCCAAAAACTTATTTGAATGTCTAATAGCCAAAGACTAAGTGTTGTGTGTTTTTCTTCCAGAAAAGAGTTTGTAAATCAAAATAAAATCCTAGCAATGAAAGTAGTTATTTTCTGGTGAGAGTACAGATTATTAGTGGGTTTTATTATTCTGATGAACTGACATTGAAGTTCAAGTTTATTCTATCTCTCATCTATTTGAATTCTTATTCCTGAAGTACTGCATTTTGAACAAATGTAGTTATGCATTACATGAAATAATTTATTTGTAAAGTTACTGTTATAACTCATGGGTCATATTAGTAGTGAATAGTACTCATGGAGAATGATTTTTCAAATGTTAATAAAAACACATTTGTTGTTGTTCAATTACTTAGTCACATCTAACTTTTCATGACCCCATTTGGAGTTTTCTTGGCAAAGATAGTGGAATAGTTTGCCATTTTCTTCTCCAGCTCACTTTACAGATGAGGAAATTGAGGCAAACATTTTTAAGTGATTTGTCCAATTACACTGACAGTAAGTGTCTGAGACTGCATTTGAACTCAGGTCCTCCTAACTCCAAACTTGATACTCTACTGCACCACCTAAGTGTTCGGGGGAAGTGGAAGAGGGGAACATTAAAATGTGACATCGTGAGCTTTTATTGAAGAAGAGAAACGAGAACAAACAGTCTAAAAAAAGAAGCAATATATAATTAAAGATTATAAAGCAGTTAATTTCCTCTAATTCTCCATCTTTCTGATGAAAATAGTTGTTTGGGAAATACTTAGCAAATTTGGTACTTGTACTAAAATTGTTCCTAATAGCACCACAATCAGTGGAGTTTTATTGGGTAGAATAACACTTTTAATCATAATTTTTAATTGCTTTATAGGGATAGGACATGTATTTGGATAAGTTTTTACTGGTTTGGGTATTGCATATTACAAAAATTGATTGCAGATTTTGGAAAAATGAAAACAAATCAGCAAGCCAAAGACATAGCTTTTTCTGTTAATGAGCTCTTATTAACTTTCAATTTGAAATAAATAAGCATTTTGGCAACACCAAAACTAAAATATTTCCAGAGGTTAATTCATTTTGAGATAATTATATAGAAAAATAAGGCTTATGGAAATCTTGATGTTTAAGAATACCAGATGTTTTTCAGTTTTGTTTGTTATTCTTTTTTAATATTTCCTGGAAGAACTTGACATTTCCAGTGGCAGACTAGTGGTGGTTAGCTAACGGAGATGTTGCAGTGCCTCCTGGCCTTTGGATTAAGAATAACTTTCCAGTCTTGCAGACATTTTAGAGTCCATTAAATTGCACTAATATTCACTATGAAAAGAAATTGTCAACATTAATTATTGTCAACATTAATATAAATTTTAGTAATATATTTTCCAATCTCCCCTTGGCCTTCTTCTTGAGAAAACAAAATCATATAATCAGCGAAAATATATAATATCAACATTTTCATGTCATAGTTTATTAAAAATGTTATTTTATTTTTATTGTTATCTTTTGTTTTTATATATTTGCTTTTAAACATACCATTAAACAAAGAACTCTTCCTTTTAGTGAATATGTTAAAAGAAAGAGAAAAAAGTTTAGAAAAACCACTGAAAGACAACTTGATATAATAGACAAGTGAACTATTCTTGAAGCCAAAAGACCAAGGGTCAGATGTTGTCTCTAATACACAATGGCTTGTGATGTAGGAAGTCACTTAGGTTCTAGGTAACTTTGCAAGACTGTAAGATGGAGAATGTGCTTTCATAGAAGTTTCCTTACCTAACCAATAAAGTCACAGCCCTATTCCTCTGCCTATATGCAAAACTACTAAATACATCAACTATACTTAGAACATGCAGTCTTCTAACTCTATAGTCACTATGTGCATAATGATGCCTTACTTACAAATCATCTTGAGGGCTAAAGTTGATCATTATAAACATGCAGCATTTGCTTTCATTGTTTTTTCTTTGTTGACATTCCTTCCATTTACATTATTCCAACTGTTTTATTCATTTTGTTTACTTCATTCTGCATCACCGCATATGTCTTCCCAAGCTTCTCTGAATTTTCTACATCTATCGCTTGTAAAGGTGAAAAAATATTCCATTATACTCCTGTATTGTAATTTATTTTGCCACAAACCAGGTGATGGGCACTTTGTTTGTAATTTCTAAAAACAATAATTTCATTTTGTCAAGCAGATTCTCTTTTATTTGTTCTGATACATTCATATTCATACTGATCACAGAAGATAATTTTACTTTGAGATTATCTAAACCTACAAGTTCCATATGAAACTCTCACTGGGGAAAATCATACTTAAAAATCTATATATTTTAAGAAGTTGAAGTGGATATTATGGATGAAAGTGAGGAGATTATTTGACAGATGAACTTGCAAAGGTATAGATGGCTTCATAATCTTTTTCAATAAAAAAACCTAGGCATGATACATACGAATCAAATATTAGGTTGCCTCGCTATTGATGACCATGATCTCCTTGATCTCAAGTTCCTCATTTCTAAAAATGTAGTTGAAGTAGATAACATGTGAGGTCTGTCTTTATTCAAATCAATTCATTTCTGCAAACATTTATCAAGATAGATCTAAAATTCTAACTCTATAGCATGAAAAGCCTACTTTAACACTTCTTGACTCAGCAGTCTTTGAAATTCAGAGACATCTTTATTATTTGTCAAGGTGTGAACTATTTCTTAAATATATGACCTCTCACATGTCAGGAACAATGTGGTTCAATTTCAACTAAAAAGAAGGAAGGAAGTAGCATGTTACATAGAATCTGTCTGCTGGGACTTGGTTTTAAAAAGTGGTTTTATGTGTGTTTTTTAGAGTTACTTTATTTTTGATTGTTGATGGGCTCTTGAGCTGTGAATCGCTGCCACAGCAACTCAAGGGAAAACAGAAAAAACCTGGGATAGTGTGTAAAGCTACTGCACTGGAGCGAATGTGGTTTAATTCTTGGCACTAGAAGCCTGTTGGAGAATTACAGTATGCTGGCATGAGTCTCCTGGTCTCATTGTTCCAGATGAGGGAGTCAGTCTTAAGAGTGTTTGGCACTAAGGGGGAATAAGAGGGAGAGTTATAGGGAATGAACATGCCCTGAAGAGGCAGGATGCTGCAGTAACAATGGCTGGCACAGTTGGAGGGCCATTCACCGGTGGGTATTGCTACAGGCATTGATGCGAAGAAGCATATGTGAGCAAAAGTAGCAAGGGGTGAAAAAAAGGAAAAGAATGCAGTAGAAATGTATCATACTAGTGTAGTGACCAATAAGTAAATAAAGAGTAGGAAAAAGGCATTAATAATCCAAATGGATTAATGTGAAAATTAATTATGTAAGGATTAGAGATTTTCTCACATAATTTCTCCTAATGTGTATTCTTTTTATATTGTGTTTATTGGTACTGATTTAATTTTTTCTAAATTTATTATAAATCTTTTCATTTATTTAATCTCATATTTTACTATATAAAAATATTATTGCTACCTTGATAATGACAGTGCAAAATTGTTATTTTAAAAATCAGTTTAGATGTGATATTTTTAATCCAGATCTTCAGCAAATGAAAAGTTAGTATTTGGAGATTAATTCAAAAAATGTTTATCTCTATTTGACTCACTGAGTCCCTATTTGTCACTCCCAGATCTTTGCAATTGTTTACAATAAAAGTTAATATGTACTAGACTATTGTTTGGAATTAGTAGAGAGTATAATTTATATTCCCTGAGTTGCCTACTCCCACAGAGAATTTATATTCAGGATTTTTTTTTTATAAGGAATGTCTACATATAGGAATATACATATAGAGAAAACTCCATTTAAGTACATAGAAATTGCATTATTTAATGTTAATATTCTACTCATTTGTCTCTAGCTATGATATAAAAAGTTTATTTCTCAAATATGATAAAAACACAATACAAATCATTTTTCATAATATAGCACTGATGATGTTGTTTTCTTATAGAATAGATACATCAAGATTAATAATCATCCCAAAACTTAACAATTTTGAAAAGTAAATCCCAAGTTTGAAGATATTATTATTTGAAATTGATGCCCACAAACTGAGAACTTCATGTGATAATCATTGACAATGTACAAAGAGATTTCCAAATAAATATGATAGCATTTCAAAGTCCTCAAAGTATTAAATGTAGAGATAGAAACGTATTTGCATGCTAGTTTTATGTTTTTGTTTCTACTTGTCCAGAACTATAATTTCATCAATGTGAGGAACAGCTAGATGTGGAAGCTTCTACAACAGATGTGCATCTACAATTCTTCTATACTTCAATAAACATTTATTCAGTGATTACTGTGTGTTGGGCAGTGTTCTAAGCTTTGCATTATTCTATCATAAAAAAGAAAAGCAATGACTGCTCTTAAGAAACTTACAGTCTTATGGAATAAAACAAAACACAAAAGAAAGGTAAAAAAAAGGAGGAAGAGAGGGAGAAGGTACCTGCTTATGATTTTAGAAAACTGCTTGGGAGTCCTTGATCATGATAACAGCTGGTAAGCGTCAGAGGTAGAATTTGAACATAGATCTCTCTGAATCCAAAATAATCCTGTCTACCATGCCATGCTCCCTCTCAGGGGTGTATTATACACTACAATATTCTTAACTGTAAATTGTTGCCCCTAGATAAATATTGTGATCAAGGGAAGACATGGGGAAAAAAGTATATATATGCTGATTTGATAGGGGAAGAGAGAGACAAACACTATGGCATGATGTGATACTGATGACATTTTATAGCTTTCTATTTAAAAAAAAACTTACTATATTGATGACTAAATGCTAAGGTCAGTTGTTTCTTTTCAGGTAGCAATTAAGAAGTCTGATTACTGAGGGGGTGAGATGGAGCGTTAACATTTTGAGCAGATAGATGTTTTTGAAGAGGGATTTGAAAGATATCTTAAAGTCACCACTTTCCCCACCTACATCACCTCCCCCCCAAAAAATCATTCTTATGTATCTTGTTAGAGATGTAAGCATTCTTAGGGATCACATAGTCCAACCTCTTCATTATACAGAGGATGAAACTAAGTGTTTAATGGAGGAAACCTATTTGCCCAGGATATATTCTATTCACTAAAATTGGGACTGCCCTCAGTTAACAATAAATGGATCTGAGTGCTAATAAATTCATACACCTGCTAAAGCTGACAGAGACCACATTTAAATGCCTTTATAAATCAAAAGAAAAAAAGCAGAGACCTAGAACTGATACCAGAACAGAGATTAGTACTTAGTTTCCTGATTCCTAACAACATTTTTTTTCCAACAAGATTTTTGAAATTTGATCTTCCTCAGGGAATGAATAGTATATTGAGCAACAGTACCTGATATCATAGTTCAGGTCAAAATCCTTTCTGTTATATCCATGATCCCAAACTCACACGCTAGATTAAGGGTTAAATAGCTTGAGTAGGTGAAAATTTTGGGGAAATACAGGAAATTGGATATAGGGGTGGGGAAGAGAATGGAACAGAGGCATTTCTAGTAAGACACAAATCTCCACCAAGGATTCAAGTGCTAACTGTCCTGCTCCATCAACCTTCTACTTCCAACACCACTCTAGAATCATAAATTCAAAGACAGTAGAGAACACTTGTATTTGCAAAACTATTTTCTTCACTTTTAAGCATAGTCTCACTGATTCTAGGGCCTGAAATTACTGAATTGTTTTCTTCTCGTTTTATAATGGAAATTACCACACACTTCCAATCTCTGTGCCCTGGAAGGATTTCAAAAACCAGAAAAGGCAAAACTTCATTATAAGAAAAAGATTGGCTTGTCAGAAACACATGTATGCCCAGGAAGCCATGACCTTCCAACAGTGATGGAGAAACTATTTTCTAACCATCTTCCCTATTCCCTGAAGGGTCTCCCTCTCCACAGACTGATTATGTGTAAGAGAGAGAATATTTTCTCTCTCTTAGAAAGAAGCAATTGAGGGTTCTGGGTTGTTTCCTGTACATAAATGAAACAGGGAAACTAATTGGCATAAAGGAGAAGAGTACCATATAACCTCTTTCCACAACCCTATATATGGTAAAGATCAGGGTTAGTCTCCCACAAGCCTCTTCCTCTTCTTGAGTATCTCCATATTTGGTCATAGCTCTGCATTTAATATATTTGTGATTTTATTATTGAAGATGAAATTTCTGCTAAAGCATATGGGAACCCTTCCATAATCCACAATAATTTGTGATTTCCTCTGTTCAAAAAATAAAATAGTAAAATTCACCTTGTAGCCAACCTTCATTTGATGAGTTTCCATCAAATTTCTATTGTTGAATTTGTTGAATTTCTTTCTTTCTTTCTTTCTTTCTTTCTTTCTTTCTTTCTTTCTTTCTTTCTTTCTTTCTTTCTTTCTTTCTTTCTTTCTTTCTTTCTTTCTTTCTTTTTTTTCTGAGGCAATTGGGGTTAAGTGACTTGCCCAGGGTTACATAGCCAGGATGCATTAAGTGTCTGAGATCAGATTTGAACTAGTCTTCCTGACTTCAGGGCTAGTGTATTGTTGAATTTCTAATTGATTTCTAGGAAGCAGGTTTTGTGAAGCAGGATCATGCTGGTGAAGGGGAGGAGAAAGGTAGGTAAGGTGGATAAGAAGGCTATTTTAGAAAGATTTCTAGTCATATAACTTAATATTTCTGCTCTGTTAACTTAAGTTTCAAGAACCTAGAGTCACCTCTTTGCCACGATGATTGAAGCAGGATTTTAGTAATGTGCATTTGTATGTGTGTGTGTGTGTTTAGTCACACATACATATAAAACTCAACTCTAAATACAGTTCCTCTTCCTTTTCTTTAGTCCTCTTACTCTATCTCCTCCTTTAGTTCTCCTCCTCTGTCTTCTCCTCTTTTTCTTCCTTTTCCTTATCTTCTTCCTCCTTTAAAAAAATATACACTATCTAAGAATACAGAATATTTATTACATCTCTACACTCCATTTTATAACATCATCACTGCAACAGGGCTTAGAATTGTATTAAAATTTCATGTTACTCAGATTCACACATTAATGAACAGATGCATTGTTTCTATTGGGATTTTGCCATTTGGCCTTTCAAGTCTCTAATCATGAATTTCCAGTGAGAACTATTTCTAGGAATATTTGGTTATTGATAATATGACCATCCATTGCCTTCATTATTTTCAGTTCATTTTATATAGCTCTTCATATTTTAGTAGAATCTGAAACATTAGCTATTCAGAATACCTTATTTTGTGTTAGACTTTGATAGATACACAGAGTATATATTTGTTGAAAAATCTAATATTTCACTCACATGACACCCATGAAAAGACAATATGATTGGTAGAGGTAAGAGCATAATCATATTTGAGCTTCTTAGGTGACTAGCTTTGAACTAGTCTCATAACTTATCTGAATCTTATTTTCTCACTTGTAAAATGGAAGTTAACACAGTAATATGTTTCCTCCATGCTCTTTTGCATTTTATATTTATCAAGAAATTAAATATTGTGAATTGATTTTGAAATTCTAAAGAGCTATACTTGTATCATTACTTCAAATAAATTTTATCTTTCCCTATATCATAACACTTTAGTGTAACACAAGAAATGTAAATTAATTTTAGTACTATTTTCATTTTATTATGAGGATAGCTTATTCATAAATAATGAATAGTCCTTGCAATAATTTTGTTTTCTTTTTTTCCATGAAATGGGTGTTTTGTAATTCCATTTATATGTCTTTAAGGTCTTAGTAGATTGTTGCCAGCCATTATACATATTTTGAATTTGTTTTTAAATGAAATTTCTTCTATCATTTCATTGTTAATATTGCTATATAGAAATACTGACAAGTTTCATAGATATTTTTTGTAGCATTCTTTATGGGACCTATTCAATGCCTATCTCCTTGCTGATTCTTAGGGATTTTCTAAGGAAATCATTTTGTGATCTGCAAATAGGGACAATTCTAACTTCTCTTTAATAAAATTACTTTTTTTCCCTAATCATTGCTATCCCTAGTGTTTTTAGAATCATGTAAAATAATAGGAGGGAAATGGCATCCTTGATTTCTTCCAGGTTTCATTGGAGAAAATATCTCTACTGTAGTGCCATGCATAACTTCTGTGGGAATGTTATTTAATGCCTGATTCATATCACCTTCTGGAATGGGAGCTATGGGCCTCTCCTCTCTTTTTACCTTCATCTTGAATGTTATTTTCTCCCTGTGCAAACTTATCTTTTTTACTCCTTTTATCTAGTGGGGTATTTGGCATTTCCAATTTCTCCTCTCTTTTCTCTACTCTCTCTGGTCAAATGACATCTCCTTGTCTAATATTTTTCCAAAAATATTTTGATTTCCTTTTAAGGAGGATGAGATTTAGTTCTCAGAACTTTTAGTACAGTTCTTTCCCCTTTCTTCCTGTTGACTCTAAGATCTCCTTCATTATTGAAACTTTTTTTCTCCCTTTATTCATTCTTTCACCTCCTGACACAATTTATTTTTTAATACTCTAAAAAGATGAGAGAATTGATTTCCTTGTTTAATCTCTTTATTATAATTATGCTAATTTATCTTTCTTGCATTTCTTCTTTAAAATATTTAGAATTTGAATACTTGCTCATTTCACTTTTAAATTTTTTATTCATTTACTTATTTATTTTAATAGCTTTTTATTTTCAAAATATATGCAAAGAGTTTTCAACAGTCACCTTTGCAAAACTTTTTTCTCTCTCCATTCCCTCCACCCCTTGCCTAGACATCAAGTAATCCAATATATGTTAAACATGTGCAGTTCTTCTTTACATGTTTTTATAATTATCATGCTGCACA
The DNA here is from genome assembly GCA_023553655.1 of Myrmecobius fasciatus. Classification (NCBI taxonomy): domain Eukaryota; kingdom Metazoa; phylum Chordata; class Mammalia; order Dasyuromorphia; family Myrmecobiidae; genus Myrmecobius; species Myrmecobius fasciatus. The sequence continues at coordinate 197,802 of JAJPUD010002103.1, read as the reverse complement.
AGAAAAGTCAGATCAAAAAGGAAAAAAGAGAAGAAAAACAAAATGCAAGCAAATAACAACAAAAAAGGTGAAAATTTTTTGTTGTGATCCACATTTATTCTCCTCATTCTGGGGATGCAGATGGCTCACTCTATTACAAGTCTGTTGGAATTGGCCTGAATCACCTCATTTTTGAAAAGAGCCAAGTCCATCAGAATTGATCATCACATAATCTTCTTGTTGCTGGCTCACTTGTTTCTTATGCAATTTGTTGTTGCTTATTTAAAAATATCTCCAACATATCTCTTCTTTTGAAGGACATCATTGGTAATAAGTGTTATATTTGCACGATATGCTGTTTTGTGGGAGTTTGAATTTTGTTACTTTTTGAAATATCTCATTCTATTATTTTCTCTGATTCCTTGGATTATGGGGTCATTTCACATTCAAATTAGCATTTTTTATAGCTGCTGAAGGACTTTCTCATTGTTGCTTCTAAATGTTTTGTTTTATATTCAGATTTTGAAAATTAACCACTATATGCCTTACAATTTTAATTCTCTGTGTTTTCCTGGTAGCAATTTCTGGACACAATTAGTCAGCATTTTGTTGTTTGTTTTCAAAGATTACAGGTAATGTACTTTTTTAACCCCCTCTCATGAGATTTAGGTTTGAAAATTTATCTTGTTTTATGAATTTAATATCTGCAAATCATCTCATTAGTTCAAGTTAGTTGCTTTAGCTTATATAAAATTCTTATATCTTTTCAAAATTGTCTTTTGCTTCTCTTCTACCAGATTTTTTTCTACTTATGTAACCGAGTTTCACATATGTCATTCTTTTCATTTAGGATATCTATTTCTTTGGAGAGATTTTTTACTCTGAGTTCTAAATTATCTAATCTGTTTTTGTCTTAGTTATTTCTTGACTTGAAGACTTTAATTTGGGTCTAATATCCATCCTGATGACTTCTTTCAGATTTTATTTTTGGCCTGAAAAATTCTGAAATTTCTTACAGTTATTCCATCATGAGAATTCTCATCACTGAAATGTTTTGGCTCAGTTTCACTCATAGCAAATGTGTCTACAATATATTATGGTCTTTTGTAAATTTTTACTCATTTTTTTCTTTTGCCTTTATGAGTTTCACTATTAATTTATCTGATTATGAGATTGAATTTTATGTCTTTTAAACTTTTTCTTATAATCTCAGTAACTTGTTCCTGACTCCTTTCTCCTTCTTTGGCCCCTTCCAAAATTAATGCAAGTACTTCTCTTCCTGCACAGATCTGTGAGACTGAGTGTCCTTAATTTGAGGAATATGGGATGCTGACTGATTTCCTGTGGGGAAAGAATTAACTCTACTTTTCTTGTTCTTGTTTTTTTGGTCTCAGAATCACTGTCTCCTCTGGCTATCTCTCTATTACTTTTCTTGCCACTTTCTTCTCCCCACCTCCTATCTTATATACACATATCCCTACACATATTGAAAATTTGTATCCCTTTCTTTTTTTATGACTAAACAGAATCTATACTTTCAACCTACTATAGGATGGGAGGAAATGGGGGAGGGAGAGTAGAAACAAAATCACTTCATGAAGAGAACCAGATATAGCCACTTCACCTGAACTCTGAAACAGAAACCTTGAGGTCAAAAATAGTGAATTGGAAACTTAAATGTTTTGGTTTATAGATATTATTCCATAATACTTTTAGCTTTTATAGAATTCATGTTTCACCTTATGGATTCAACTTTATTTGTACAGAGTTGATATTTATTTCCTCTGGGGCAGGGGTGCTTACTAGGTAGAAGAGTTATTGGATAGGAAGTTCTACTATCATCTTGCTTGACATACCATTTTTCTAACTAAAATGTAAAATACTATGAATTTAAAAAATTCATCTAGTTTGTCTGCTTCACTTTCCAGATGAGGAAAAAAATACCCAGAGAAGTTCCACAAGAAGTATAAAACGTATTCAAATCCAGTTTCAATCAAACTACTGATAGAAAATCTAGCCTTCTTTGCACTGTCCCAGTCTGCTTCTTTGCATTCCTTTTACATGTGCAAAATGCAATGAAATTTATTTCTATTTTAAGTTATTTGAGTATGACAATTAGAACCAATGAATCAATGAGATGTTTTTTGTTTATTTTATCTGCCTTATGTTATCCAAGGTGAAAAGAATTTGTGTCTTTGGGAGGATGCAGACAACATTTAAATAATCGAATGTATATAAATAAATATATAAAATACATTGATATAAAATAGTTGGAGAAAAAGGGAATAATGGCTGGATTTGAGGGAATAAGAAAAGTTTCATATAGAAGGTGGGGATGTCCTCAGCTTTTGAGAAAACTAGAAGTTCTAAAGAGTGGATAAAGGACCTAGCATAGAGTCAGAAAGACCTGAATTCATATTTGTTTCAGACACTGACTAGCTGAGCAAGCCCGGGCAAGTCATTTAAACTTATTTCTCTCAGTTTCTTCATCTGTAAATGTATTCACACTGGAAAAAGAAATGGCAAACCAGTCCAGTATCTTAGCCAAGAAAATCCCAAATGAGCTGATGAAGAGTCATTCAAGACAATAACCAGAAGGGATTCTAAGAGATAGGGATTATTAGGGGAAATACAAAAACAATGAGAGAGAAAAAAAGTCTTATCAGAACCTGGAGAGTTTAAATACCACTTTCTCTCTATCTCTGTCTCTGTCTCTCTCTGAGTGTGTGTCTCTGTCTTTGTGTGTATGTATATAGGTATGTGTAAATACATATACATATATGTGTGTGTGTGGATAAGCTTATTAGACACAGAAAATTTCATATTCCCTCAGAGTTTGTTTCCTCATTAGTAAATTTGAGATAATAAATTATAGACTGAAAGGGACTTTAAAGATCATCTAGCACAATTCTCTCATTCTATAAGGAAACTAAGACCTAGAATTAAATTTTATTCAGTTCAATTCAATAGCATTTAACCAGTGCCTCATATGTGCCTGGCCCTGTGCTAGGCACTAGAATGCAAAAATATCATTAAAAAAAATGTTAGTTGACTCTGCCAAATCATACCAGTCATAATTAGTGGAATTGGGATTTGAAAGAAGCTCTTTTTTTACCCCAAAGCTGAACACTTTAAAGGTATGGGCTCTTATTCTTAACAGAATATTTATGAGAATTAAAAGAGAGAATGTATGTAAAATATTTTCTAAACTTTTAAAGGGCCTGATAAATGTTAATGTTCATGATGATGATAACCATTTTCTCAACTTGAGCATCACTATATAAACTGTCATGCCATTTGAAAATATTTTGCCATCATTTATCCATAGACTTGAACTATAATTTCTGATATATCATACCCAAATATCATGGGGTTTGTTATTTTAAAGGAGCCATTCATTTGTTTGAGGCTTTAAAAAAAAAAGCATTCTTGGGTAAAGTTGTTTTACAACTAAGTCTTATATCTTTATAATAGTCAATAAAAAGAGACCTGGAGTGTTCAGTAGGTTTCAGAAATCAGGCTACTGTTCCTTTAACTGTAATTTAGACAGAAGACTTCTGTTTCTTTATGAGCACACTACAGTGAATATTTTGTCTAGCTGCAGGGGAAAAACTTTGTCATGGACTTTGCAGACAATAGCCTTAAAAGTAAAATGGTCTGCTTTTGGTGCCTGGAGGTTCTGTAGGCTATTGTTAGTTCACAAGGGATTTCTATTGGTGCATTCCTGCTTTGCAAAGGTTTGTTAGCTTTTAATGACTGACAGTTACTCTGTTGCAAATACCACATTGGCTGCACCCTGTATACATGAACCTTGAAAATTTTGAAGAGTATTAAGGGGAAAGAAAAAAAGAAAGAAAAAAACAGTGATGTTTATTTAACCTACCCAGATAGATTCTAAAAATGATTCCCTTCAAAAAGTATTTGCTGGGAAAAAATAAATTTTGGAAGTAATTACAAAAAAGTGTTTAAAGTAAGGTCATTTAAGATCATGAAGAGTAGCCTTGTTTACAATGAGCAATATTGTATCTAATTCATTATTATGAAATAACCTCTATCGTAAATAACTTAGGAAAGAAAGTTGGTTTTTGAAGAAGTTAGAGATTCTAATTCAGTAGTGAAGACTTTTTGTATATACAGATAGAAGAACTATTTTGAGTTTTTAAAAGCTCATTGTGCACAAACACAAAGATGCACATATAAGGGAGTGTGCACCTTTTGTGTGTAGATATATAGAGATATATGTAGATATAAATATAGATATAGATATGTGCAGTCACAGTATGTTTGTATTTATATGTATGGAGCCTGTAACATGATAGCATATCAGACTCAGTTTCTCAGTTTTTCATTTCCTATTAACTTTTTGAAATTTTAGTCTTGTTGCTTCTTCAAGAAAAAAATCCCAGTGTTGTTTTGTTGAAAACTCTTTACAGACTTTGGGACACTAATTGTTGATAGCTTTAACTTGGGGGTCCGAAAAAGTAGAAACGTTAACCAAATGAGATAATGAAGATTCCTTAAAATGCATTTTATTGTGGGGAAAATTAACCAGTTTCTAATAATCACATGGTCTCTAGGCCAGACGGTCCCTTTGATAAGTTAACATGTACTCCCTTTATGCTCCTAGTAGGGGGTAAACAAATGTCTGAACAAATACAAATACACATAAACACAAATGTGGAGAATAGCAGTGGATGTCTTAGATCCAGATAATAAGTGTGAGTATTGTTATTTAGATGGAGCATACTGGGACACTTATCTTTTAGTACACTCCATTTTCTAACTGAATGCAATGCTAATAGTGGTATTGAAAGCCATTGTAATTGTGTACCCATCTAAAAGCTGACAAGAATATACAATTACATTGTTTGGAATTGAGTTTAATGTTTTTTCTGAATTTTATTAGCATTTATATTTACTTATACATTACGATTGAACACAAAAGAAAAGGTTACAATGCAAGTGTTTCTGCGATACAAATATCAGACCCATCCACAATCTTGAGGTCTAAAATGTGCATTTCCTCTAAATACTTCTGCCAACATTTTTAAGGGAGTGATGTAAATCTGAAATGAGCAAAATAATGGGTTTCCATTCTTAGAAATACTTTCTCTCTGGATTTTACAATTTTATAAAAGCTTTTTTTCACACTAACTTAAGGAAATTACTTACAATATTCGTATTACTGGCAAATCTTTCCTCAGTGTGCTTACCAACACCACGATGTTTAAGCACACATTATAAAGTGGATGGAATTGTAAACACACAGAGGGATATAATTACATGTAGCAGATTTAAGTGCTAATTCTTTTGCTTTTTTTTTTACTGTGCATTTTATCAACATAATTATTTTTTGACTGCAGACTAACACTCTGAAACTGACAAGCAGGAACTTGTTCACTAAATTGGAAAACAATGAACTGCAGGTTTATATGTACCTATTGTCATACAGAATTAGTATGGCTTTGTTCCACAAGAGGAAAAAGCTAATGATTTTGAAACAGCAGGTGACGAAATGCATTCTTTTTTCTCCCCTCTTATCAGTTTGTTGATGAAATCATTATGAACTGGGGCACTGGATAGGGGTGGCCTTATTTTTAACAGATAGATTTTTAATGGGCTTTATTGTAAAAACAGTTATGTTGATTTTCTTACTTTTCCACCCCCTCTTCACACAGAAACCCCCAGTATTGAAAAGCTCCTATCAAAGGACTGGAAAGACAAGCTTCTTGCTATGGGATCAGGGAACTTTGGAGAAATAAAAGGTAAAATCTCTGTGATCATCTTGATCCAAAATGTATGAAAATGAAGATGCCATTTACATTTTTCTCATGATGCTAAGGAATTCCTGCTTTTGTTTTCTTCTGCATCATTATTGTTTTCTGTTATCTTCTGTATTCTCTTTCTATAGTAGTTTTTATTTCAAACTTGAGAATGACCAAGATCATCCCTTATTTATAATTTGTGTGTGATATTATAACATACAGAAACACAAATGTATATATCCATATATGTAAATAAACAAATATTTCTGTGAATATAGATATATCAAAACATGCAGTTTTACATTCATATATCAGACTTTTACTTTTTTAACTCTTTATTTAAATGACTGATCTATAATAAGAAAACTTCATGAGAAAAGACTACATGTAGAAAATGCATAGATATATATTTTATATTCAAATTCAGGATTAATGAAATATTATAGAAATAATATATTATATACATATATTCTTATCAAATACATGCTTGAATCAATAATTAAATGGAACTAATAGAAAGATCCTGTACATATTTTTAAAAATAGACAAGTCCCAAGACAGAAATAATCATTTGAATGTTCATGTTTAAACTATATCAATAGAATTAGGGGGCAGAAAATTGCGTTTTTTTATTTATATTTGATACAAAATTATTATTTCTTCTAAATAGGATTACCTTCTACCAGGGAAAAGAACAGCTATTTTGTATGCACAGTAACTAACTACAATAACTTATAATTAGTAGAAATGTAATAAATGTTTCTTCAATTGAACTAAACTTAGATATCAATTACATACATAGAATTTATATTATCCAAAAAATGCTATAAATCATTCTGTGGTGTTATTGAATATAGGGATGGGCATATAAATATACACAATGTCACATATATAAATACTCAAACATCCATGTATGCACATTATTGTCTCATTAAATAAGAATGGCATATTTCATTTGTGTAGAGGTTGTATTTTTGGTTTTTTGTTTCTTTCAGAATATCCAAATGAAAGGCAAAAAATTAAGAAGCCTCTCTTTTAAATGTTGGGGTATTAACATGTGTAGCATGTTTTGGTGTTTGGAAAAATTTAGATAATTGACTGAATATTTCAGTTTCACAAAAATGCTTAATGTTATATAGAAATGGTCTATAATTAACCATGAATGAAGAAAAATGATAAACCATATCATACTCAAAGAAATATATTGGAACAGATGTGACCTAAAAGGATAGAAGGCAAAGTCTAAGTTTAGAAATTGAGAATTTCCATTTTGATGTTTAATTTTAAGTAGAAGCTGTTCTTCAACCCTTTAGCTCCTGAAGTTTAGAAAGTAATTTCAAAGGTACTCCATTCTCTTTTAGACTGAGTCAAAAATCCTATGAAGAATACAGAGCTGAGAGGATTGTCTGTTCCAAATCTGTGTGATCTCATTCTGTTGGAGAGTAATCATTTTTACCCCTCCCTCGTTTTCCTTCACAAGTCAAACTTAAAAGCAGAAACAGCAGAAATGATAAGCTAACACTAAAGAAACTCAGCAACCCTTTCAGCCTTGCCCAGGGGGAGGATGGGAAACTGGAGTACGGTCACAAAAGAAGTTTCTGTGCCTTTAATTTTTGGTTTGGGGCACTTTACATTTGGAGCACAAGTTTAGTTATTGTTCTATAGTTTTATTCAAAAGTCTGCTTTCTAATGCATTTTAAAGCAACTGTAGTTCTGTTGTGAGGAAGAGGCATGGTTATTAGGTATTTGGACCAGGTTTGGCAATAAACTGTGACATTTTTCCTACTGACTGCCTGTGACAGTTAGAATTACTTTCCATTGTTCATAGGTGTCTAAAAAGCAAAGAGGGTACAATAGTGTTTTGCTCTTTGGGGGGCAAATTAATTTTATTTCAAGTTGTTGGGGTTCAGGCTGGATGATTATATAATAGCTTAGAATGAAGTTTGCATACCAATGCTGACCAAGATGGCTAAGAACAATAACTCACATCTGCAGTATAAAGCAGATAAAAGGAATGCACATGGATATTTGGTTTTTAATATGAGATTATGAAGTCAATAGAATCATTGGTTAAGAGCTGGAAGGTATTTCAAAGGCTATGTGGTCCAAACCATCTAGTCCTTTTACAAGTAAGGAAACTGAGGCCCACTGAGTTTAAGTGACTAGTTCACCCATCATACAGGTGGAATGTATTAGAGACAGGATTTGAAAGCAGGTCCTTTGACTCAGGGGCCAATACTCTTTCCATTGTCATTATGTCTTCTTGATCAGTGGATACTTTTAAATTTCTGTCTTTATATATTTAACTTGAAGTCATTCTGGTTTTGGTTTTACTCTCAATGATTTCTGAAATAAAATGTTCATCAGATCCTATCTTATTTATATATGCTAGCATGTTTATGACATTAAAGTTATTCAGCCAGTCATTTTGTAATTAAATCCCCTTTTTTCAGTAGTTCAAATTTTAATTGTATTTTCGTTTTTAAAAAAAAAAGATTTTTCTTTTGGTTCTTTTTAAGAGTGCTTGTGTTCACTATAAACCATTGTTTCAGAGTGCAAGTTAAACTCTTGACTTGCCCAAGGTCATTCAGCTCATAAGTATCTGAGGTCAAATTTGAGCTCAGGAAGATGAGTCTTATTGACTTCAAGCCTGGCACTTTTATCCACTGTGTCAATTAGTTGCCCATACTGATTTCATTCTATTTTCCTTCCTTCCTTCATTTTATGTTCCATCTAGATTTGATTCACAGTTCTTTTCCTAATCTTGTCCTAAGCTCCCTTAGCTCAGTGCTTTTTTCATAAAGACCTTGTGGAATACTGCCATCATGGAAATACTCTCTTTACATGTCAATCTATCAAAAGCCCTCTTTTGAAACCAGTCAATTAGAATGTACTCCATGAGGCTTTCCTTATATGCACACTAAAAATAATCTCTCCCTCTTCACCCTTTTTTTATAGATCTCTCCTATTCTATTGTTCTGTTCCACATTCTTTATACTGTACTAATTTAAAAATAAAACAAAATTGTTGTACTCCTCCATCACCACCCATTGTACAGATTATAAATACCTTAAAAGCAGAAACAATGTTAATTTTCATTGATCTAAATAGATCTAAAATAGAGAACAGAGACAACTGTTTCTGGGATTTGTGGGGACTTCAGGTCCTTATACCTCCTTGCTTTGTAGCTGTATATACAGTCCTATATAGGGCATTGGTGGGGAAACTTGACTTCATAAGAATGAATTGATTATCCCATTTCTCACATTCTTTCATTGACTTGTGTAAGAAACAAATTATCTTACCATTCCAGGGACTCACTGATGAAAGCAAGAAAGATTTATTTTACATTCTTGTGAGAATGGCTGCCTAGGTGAGTAGACACACCTTTGAAACTCCAAAGGCAGCATTTTATTTCCTATCCCAAAGCACAAATCCTGGATTCCCCATTACTTGGATGTTTCAGAATTTATAAGATATGAATCTCCACCCCTCATTGCATAGACAGTTCCTGCCATAAAGAAGCTTACATGCTAGAAGGGGAAAGGGCTATTTTCAAATCTCAGGCCATCACACCTGATAACAAAAGTCAGTCCTTGACCCCAAGGAGCTTACATTCTTTAGCTGGAAGATAACCTCCATCCTTGATTATTCCTTAATGTCCAGTTTTATGATTTATTTAAGTTTCATTTTTCCACTTGAATTTTCATAACTAGAAACCCAAATGCCCATCTATTTCTCACACTTGTCATCCCATCATGGCTATTCTGGAGCCAATTCTAGTTTAATATTTACACATTTATGCACAGGCACAGACATACACACAGAAATTTTGAAAAGATACTCAATGTGTAAATATAAATTGGTTATGGGATATATACTTTACAGAAAAGATAATGAGATGCACAAAAGAATCATAAAATGCTTAAAGAATGGAACAGGATTCAGTAACTTATTACTATTTACAAAACCAGTTGGAAGGCTTGTATTCAGGCTTTATTTAGGACATGAAAGAAATTTTCAAGACTGTTTAGCCTTTACCTTTACTAAGCAGTCCAATAAAATGTTAAGTATGTTTTTTCAAGTAGGCTTTCCTTTTCTGATGCTACCCCTTCCTACTGTTTCTTCTCCTGCAGTCATGACAATAACTACTCCAGTAGTCTCTGCTATTGGCTGGTGGGAGATTTTAGCAACACAACCTTTGGATTTCTGGCTTTTTTTTACCTCTCACTAGGATCTATAAGAAGGGAAAAGACATAAAAGGTACATAACTACTTCCTAAACAACAATTTCCCTAGGTAAAAAAAAAATGTTCCCAGCTTACAGCTGGGTGCAATTAACCATAACACCTATTTGACCCTCTGAACAGCTCAAAAGAGTCCTGATGTTTTTAAGCTGGGAGAACAAATGATGGCTTGAACCTCTTTTGTATATCCATGAAATTTTGACTCATCAATCAAATATGGGAACTCAACCTATCAATGAGTCATAATAAAATGAAAGCACTCTTACCAGACTGCCCCAGCTTCAATGTATTACCTAAAATGGCAACTGAGCATGCTTTAGAAGAAGTAAAATATATTAATATGTCATATTCATATTCCCAGAGGCTAGCAGAGTATCTCACACATAAACAGATAATAAGTGCTTTAGAAATATTTGTTGAATAGAATTGACTGTCCAAAAAATTCAAGAATAAGAACTTAATTAAGGCATTAGTTTAATTTTCTTTACTATGAACAAATAACAAATTTTTATAATGGAGAAAAGAGGCTGCATTATAGTCCAAACATTTGCATTTTTTCATTTATTTAACAAATATGTGAGTAAATTACCATCATTTCCTTCTGGAATCAGTCTTGGCATAAAAAAAAAACATTGTGGTAATAAAGGTAAGCATGACAATACTTTGAGATAGTATACTCAATCATCCTCTGTCCTCTAGAAATTTTAACTTCTTACTTTTTAGTAGTTCCTTCCCTATTGCTTTTCAAATGCCCAAGGTTTAAAAATTGTCTGTACTCATTTCTCCCTTTTTGCTTACTCTTTGACCCTTTCTAATCTGGCTTTCAGTTTCATCATTCTTTTTAAATATCTCTTTCCAAAATTATGGATAATTTTTAATTGCTAAATCTTGAGAGTCTTTTCTCAGTACTAATTGTTCTAACCCTGCTACATTTTAAGATTGCTTTTTTTTTATTTTTTAACATAACTCTTTACTCCTGGATACTTTTTCTCCCTGTGCATTTTCATGATACTCTTTTCTCCTCTTTCATTTCTACACTCTCAATAATTCACTGTTCCCTTTGCTGAATTATAATCCATATGAGACCCTAACTCATTTTCCCTCATTTCTTTCATATACTCCTTTTATATCTCCTTCTGAATTTTGTCTTTTGGTAACCTCATCAGTTAAAGGAGTTTGGCTATCATTTCTAAGCTTATGATTCCTGATATATTTATCCAATCTCTCTCTTCTGTGGCGATTAGACATTTTAAATTAGATGTTTTAGAGATAAATTCAACATGTCTGAAACAACTCATTGTCTTTCATTTTAAACACTTCTCTCTTTCAAACTTACATATTTTTGCCAAAAATGAAAAAAAGAGAGAAGTGTTTTTGCCAAAGTTATCGCTATCCAGTGTGTCAGGCTTTAGTTTCTACACAATCCTGGATTTCTCATTTTCAACATACATAGCCATTCAGTAGGCAAATCTTGCTATTTCTGCCTCCCCAGTATCCACACTTGCAGCTGCCACTTAGTTCAAGCCCTCATCATTGCAAACAGAACTAAATAATTTGCCCAGGGTCACATAGCTAGTAAGTGTCTGATGCCAGATTTAACTCAGGAAGATAGTACTTCTTGACTGCAAGCTCAGCAGTTTGTGCACTGTGCCCCCCAGAAATAGTGACCTGAATATTTCTCACTCATGACACCCCATCTATTACCCACATGCCATTTCACTAACTGTCTGTACTACCTAGTATGCTCTCTCTCCTTATTTCCACCTCAAAAGTTCCTCTGTTCCTTTAAGATGCAACTCAGATGGCATCTTCTGTATTAAGCCTTTCCTGATTCTCCCACCCTAGAATTTTAGTACCTTCTTTTCCAAACCAGCAAATATTATGTGTATAACATATATGTAAATATATATGTGTGTGTGCATTGTATAAGTATCCATACCTTATTCTGTGCATATTTAATATGTACTTACTGCCTTACCCATTAGAATACAAGAGGTGTTTCATTTTTATATATGTATCCTCAGTACTTGGCATAATACCTAGCACATAGTTAGTGCTTAATATTTGTTATTGATTGGTTTTTAAAATTTTTTAATATGGGAGTTTTTTTCTGTCTTCCACTGACAATTGGTATGAATAGCAATAACAATTATAAATTATAATATTCAAACATGATATATTAAAATTAATAATTCAATAATATGTTAACTGACTTGTTGATGTGGTTAGTGGATACTTCACTCCCATAACGCCAATATATTGCAATTTGCTGACATTTAATTTTATTCTTTGTCTCTAACTGAAACTCAAATAAAATGAAACTCAATTTATAAAACTTAGTAGAAGTGAAGTAGACTTGGTAATATTATGGTACATTCAGAAAGAGAGAACTTCTGCATTTCGTGTTTCAGCATAGATCACACAGGTCATACATCATTATGATGAAATCATTATTGGATAAATTCCCTATTTAACCAAACATTGTTTTTCACAACCTGTTTTCTATGTCAAAAAGGCTAGTTTTATACATCCTCTTTACTAACATAAATTTCAGAAAAAATGAAGGAGGGGTGTTACTTCATTGTAGCTGCACCTCTAAAATAGTATAGTATCAGACTATAACTGTAGTGATTCTGGGTTTCTAGGACAATCCCGATTTTAATGAGGCTTTGCAAAATAAATCTTCTCTGCCAGGCTATGTCCAGTGTGTTTGTGTGCCTGTGTGTGTGTGTGTGTATTTAAAAACATAATTACTTTAGCTCTCTTCTTCAATTCTGAAAAAATAAAAAAAATTTAAAGACCTGAAAAACAAAATAGTATTAGCAGTTAATATTACATGTTTTTTTATTGATGTGTTTTTCAGCTGTAAAACAAACCTCTACATGTTAAATACTTTTAGAAATATTCCTAACTTGGCTAGTTATAGGAAAAAAGTAGTTCCTTGTTTGACAACTTTCTATCATATCGAAGTCCCTTCCCAAAATTTTTAGGGAAGCCTTACATTTTTACCTTTCCTTTGAAGAAGTTAATGGTCTTAATTACTTCCCATATATCTTTGCTGAATTCTTTTCATTCTTTTAAAAATTCCTGAATTCTGTATTCTCTTTCTGTACTAACATCTTATATAATTAAAACTTATTTGAGTTTATAAGTATTATACTGAGTGTTGAAAATATTAGCTACATTTATTGTAGAAACAGACTTTTTTTTAAAGACTAATTTTACAGGATATTAGAGTATGCATAAAAACAGCACTAAATTCTGTGAATGTGAATAATAGATATTTTACTCTATCAAAGCTTATGAATTATCAAAGCTCATATGCCACACACCTTCAGTGAATGAATTAAAGTAAATAATTTTCTCAATAACAGATAATATTTTGAGGTAAGCAGGCCATACATATTCACTGATAATTGACCATTTGAAGATAAGTAGTTGGACAATAACTAGGTTACAACCTAGTCTCTAACCTAGGTTAGAGAAAGTAAATATACTATATGTAATACCTTATAGATTAGATTATTTGCTATAGTATAATACACCAAGCATTTTATGTAAAGTGTGTGTGTGTGTATGCGTATGTGTGTGTGTGTGGTATAGTGTGAGCACTATGATTATTCTATTTTGAGAGATACAAAACTTACTTGGGTCATGAACTTATAGTTTAGTAAGATAATACAGGTAAGGGACAAATAATATGAATAATAGACATAAATAAGAGAAATATGAAATGATATAGCTAAATAATTATAGACAGTTCCTCACTATTCCCAAAATTATGAAGAAGTTGTGTTTCAAAAGTTTGTATATGAAGAGTCCTGAGAAATGTGGGAAAATTTGAATAAATTTATACAGAGCAAAAGAAGACAAATAAGAGCTAAAGGTTATCGTCTAAATTTTTAAAAGAAAATCAAGGTGAATTACCAAAGTACATTAATATAATTAAAAAGAGGACACTTTAATATTTTATCCTCAGAGCTGGATAAATCCAAACCCTGATATTGAATTGAAATAAGTATATTTTCTCAGCATTCCATAGTAACTTTACAAAAAATTTATGTAAGCAAAAAAATAAATAAATAAAATATATATTTTGTGGAAAGAAGGGAATAAATAAAATATTTAATTGAAGCGAATGACAAGTTTTCTATCTTATTTTATACTTCCATATCTCTAAATCTTTGAACAATAGTGGTGTTCATATTGTATTTTAAGCTTTAAGCCTTGAATGCCTATCATTAGGTTTATTTTAATTTCTTATCAATTTGAGAGGGCTTATATAGGTTATCAAATGAACATATTACCTTTTCTAATTAATATATGATTTTTTTATTAGCTTACTAGAAAATCTTTTAAATTACAGTAACTGTGCTTTGAACCCAATTCTTAAAAGTATAAAGTGAAATAATTTTCATTCAGTATGTAAGAACTATTTATTTCTATCAAGGAACATAGAACTTTACTAGCTGAAGTTTAATAAAATTCTTTATATAATTTATGAATGGGAATGAAAAATGAGTGTCATGATTTAGTAAGCATATCCAGTGATGCACTTCTTCTATTTGGATCAACATGTCTTTCGGAGTTACCTTTTTCAATTATGACATCTATTAAAACCAAATATTGAAATAAATTAAACTTAGAATTTTGAATTGCTACATCACAAAGTTTTAAATCAAGACTTTTCAAAACTAATGAAGCATTAATCTCACTAAAATATCATTATTAAGAATGTCATCACAAGAAAAATGGCTTTGAAACATTAATGAAATATTTTCTAAATGTTTCGTCTTTATCTCATCCTTTTTTATTTGTTTTGCATATTTTAAAAATGCATATATTTTAGTACAGTAGTATATATACATGCATATAATTTTCATTAATAAATATTCATATATGAGGAAGGATTCTCAAAAAAAAACTTTCTTTAGTGGATAGGAGTGTGTATTCACAAGATTTTGGAGACTGCTGGTCTAGAATACAAGAGCAAACCTGAAAGTAAATCCTTGAAATGTCTCTTACCTTTTTTTTTACACTTTTGCTTCAGTGATGACACTTTATATTTTTAGCTTTAAATTTGAAGTGCTTATCCTTAGCTTTCTGTAAAGGATTTACTAATATCTATTATGTTTTATGGATAGATTATCTGCATTATTTTCTAATGAATGTCATTTTAATAGGTTTTAAAATCAAGATAATTCTTGTATGCCTAAATTCATAATATAAACAATATTATTGCCTTGTTATATGACCGTAATTTTAAACCAATTTTAAGCTGGTATTTCACTTAAGTAGACTTAGTTATTAACTTTTTAGCATCTCTTGAAACTACCAAATCTCAATCATTTTTTCCTATATTTCCTGATGGAATATTTTAGCAATCAATATTAATAGTGAAGGAGATCTAATAAAACTAGTTATGTTAATTGCCACTGTGATTGAATCAGTTTTATTCTGCTATGAATACAAATAGTAGCAATTTTGCTGCCTGACATGTAATCAGTGAATGCCTTTACTGAGTACCTACTATTATGTCTGTCCCTTAGTAGGCACTTAATGTTTACTGAATTTAGAGGCTAGATTCTACCCCATAATAAGATCTAGAAATGCAAAGATATATGCCATCTATCATCTCTAAGTTTGTAATCATATTTAGGTCTTTCCTTAGTGTTCATTTACTGGCTTATGTAAAATAAATTTATTAGTTCCAATCCCTAATGGACAAGTAAAAGTTAAGCCACTAACTATAGGTATAGATCTTGAGAAAGGTACATGCTTTTTCAGCATAAATAGGCAGAACGGAATGAAGTGGGGTGGGGAAGGGTGACTGAGTTATAACAGGCCCTTCTACCTAATTACATGTACAGGTGGCAAATGCATTATTAAAATAGTGCTTAGTGTCTTACATTTGAAGTGAAAATTATAATTAAAAAGTATTTTCTCCCCTACTGCTAGTACTTTACCATAGGGGTCTTGTCTATCTGGTGAGATTTAATAGAACTTTTAAATGTAGTATTTTTCTATGTCAAGGAAATTTTCATTCCTGTATATTTCAACTGGTATCTTAGTACACTGGTCAAATATATATATATATATATATATACTTATGTAGTTTTAATTTGTTGAATATATTAAAACAGTTTAGTCAAATTTGACTTCTATCCCTTCAAATTTTCCTATTTCCAACTATGGAGAGCAATTTTTGCTGATATATATGTATGTGTGTATGTATATATGTGTGTATGTATATATATATATATATACACACAAACATACACACACATATACATATATACATCTATGTATATGGAGAAAGCATTTAAACTAGATTATGTCTCAAAGATTCAAGATTTAACAACCTCTCATTTTATATGCCTCTCTTCAGTTTTACTTCTTCAAAGAGATAGTCTTATTATTTATGATAATATCTTAAACTGATACTTTCATTTTTATTATAATTTAACTTTACATAGATTTTTATCTCATTTACTTGACTAATTATAATCTTCAGGAAAGGAACAGTGTCATACTTTTCTGAACTCCCCAATCCTCCAATATATATTTTGGTTAGGAACTGATTAGCATAAACCATCAGTTTTGTAAAGTGGTTGCTTATATTTGTGTTGTACATTGGACTGAAATCAATGTATATAATTTTAACTTTGAATAATATAAATTCAACTACAATATGATCACTTTGCAGCATTCATTAGTCACATTAATGGGAATCCAGTTCTATCAATACAGTAGGGATTGAGACAATGTATATACCAACTAGATTGTATGGCCAGGCAGTAAATACTATAAAATGAAATTAGCTGATGGTAAAACTTATGTCTTTTGATAAAAATGACCAGTTTTTAATTTGGGGACATTTCAAGTGACAAATATTGTATATTTTATTTGTAATTAAAATCATCTAAAATGAAGTTGGGAAGTGACAATATATGTGGGTATTTTCCTTTTTTTTAATTGGAATATTTATCTCTTGCAGATTTATTGTCATTTGACAATTATCCTTTTCTCACATACATCCCTTTGTTATTGTTGTTATATGCTTACTAGGAACTCCAGAAAGCCTTGCTGAGAAAGAGAGGCAGCTCATGGGTATGATCAATCAGCTGACCAGTTTGCGAGAACAGCTGCTGGCAGCTCATGATGAACAGAAGAAGTTGGCTGCCTCCCAAATTGAGAAACAGCGCCAGCAAATGGAACTGGCCAAGCAGCAGCAAGAACAGGTAGATGAAATGTGTAGAGATGGTCTAGTCTAACTTGAGGTGTCATTCATTCAAATATACCCTTATGTTTTTAGATAAGGAATAGTCTTTTGGGGGATATAATGACTTATGATGTTTTCCAAGCTTGCACACACACACACACACACACACACACACACACACACACACATATATGAGATGAGGAAAGGACTGGACTAATAATTAGATATAAATATATGGGGGGGTCTTAAAAATTTGTCTTCACTTAGAGGAGTGTGTATTCAAAAGATTTTGGAGACTACTGTTTTAGGATACTGTAGCAAACCTGAAAGTAAAACCTTGAAATGCTTCTCACCTTTTTAAATACTTTTTCCTTCAGTGATCATACTCAGTGCAGTTTTTAGCTTTAAATTTGAAATGCTTACCACTAGATTTATTTTAAACAGAAAATTTTATTTTATTACTATTTTTAGGTATTAAGGATAAATTAGCTACATTATTTTCTAATGAATGTCATTTTAATAGGTGGCAGGGGTGGAACATGACATGTGGGTAACTAATTAAGTAGACCAGTAGTCTTAAAATATCAGAAGAAATTGAAAAATATTTCTAGCAGTTTGTAAGAATGAGAGATTATGATGAAGAATAATACAGTATGAGGAGACATTGGTGGGTTGTGATGTATGGCATTGGAAGGAACTCCAAAACCAATGAACTAACCAATTATCCATTTGAATTTTAGATAATTCAAAAATGAATTGGTGAGAGGAATTACAATTGTTGTATCAGATAAAAATAATCCAATGTCAAGAGAGATAAATATGGTATGAATACCATATTACTTTTAAAATAAGAGGCAGTTTTCATGACCTGGTAGATAGAATGGTACACCTGGAGTATCTGGACTCAGATACTTACTAGCTATGTGAAAAAATCACTATTTGCCTTAGTTTTCTCAACTGTAAAAGATAATAATATTACCTATCTCCCACAGTTGTTGTAAGGATCAAATGAGATATTATTTGTGAAGAACTTAGCCCAGTGCCTAGAACATAGTGGGCAATATAGAAATGCTAATTATTATTATTAAAAGCAAATTGTAAAAAGTATGTTTGAGAGAGAGTGTAGAATGAGAGACAGACAGAGACTGAGATAGAGAACAAGAACCAAATGTCAAACAAGCATTATTTGCACTGGAGAAACCCTAGAATGTTTCTCAGAAAATAAAAGGGCAGAGCAAGAACGCCCTTCTTTGTCTATGAATATTCCACACCATTCTAGAAATGCTAATGATTGTAGCTAAATAAAAATAGATTAAAGATTAAATATCAGCAAAGAGAAGGTAAAACTATCATTATATACAGATGATACTGTGTATTTAGAAAACCACAGAAAATTAAATAAGAATCTAATTGATACAATAATGACTTCTAGAAAGTGGCAAGATGCAGAATAAAAGAATAAAAATTCATCAGCATTTTTATGTAGCCAATTTTTGTGTGGCTATAATGCAGTGAGGGAATTGAAGAGGAGAAGGGTGCCAGGGAAGATATTGAGTTGCTGATCATATACTTAATGCTTTGAATATAACAACAAAAATGAAAAGAATAAACTAAAACTAAATGTCATCTAATTATAATGATCAAGTATAGTCCCAGATAAAATTTTAAAAACCAAATTATCCCTTTTTTCTTGGAATAGGTAGGGCATAATGAAAAAAAAACAAAGAAAAAAATCATATCCAATATAAAAGTTAAGAAAATGTGAAGGGAAGGGAAAGGACAAAGAATACTGATAAGGATGTTAAAGTAACAATATTTTACACAATGAAATTTATCAATGTAAAATTAAATATTGCTAATTTAAATGAAAATAGTTTCTGAATTTAGTTAGTTGTATTGAGGATAAACATTTAGTTTCAATAATCTTTTTAGGGAGATAAAGAATGTACCTATGACTTCATTACTACAGGGAGTTTTGAGGTGAGGAAACTTCCTTTAGCAATGGAAGGTAACAATTCTCTGGAAGCTTATAGCATTAGAGAATTAATTGCCTAGATTATTGAAAGGTTAAATGACTTACCCAAAATCATATAGCTATAATATACATAAAAGGTGAGAGGCAAACCGAGGATTTTCTGACTTTAAGGCTAGATCTTTATCTATTACTACATACTGCCTTTATAAGATTTAATATTATAAATAAAGGGATTAGCAAAATTTAAAATGCTACATTGGTTTGATGATGGATGAATGTTGGTTTATTTTTAAAGTAAGTTTATTGTTTAAAAAAATACCCTATCTTTTTGAGGATTAGGTTGTCTTTGTTCCTATTTTTCATTCTTGCTATCTATCCCATGTAAGAAGAAATTTCAAATTATATGTTCAGTACTCTTCCTTAATGAAACATAATTGTATTGTTTTTGCATATTTTTTTCCTATTTTCTGTTGTAAAATCACCAAGAAAGGCATATATGTTGTTAGTAGCAATGCTTGCTTCTTTCATTGACAAAAGAGTAATTTTATTCATTTAATAAGTATTTATTAAACTATTTATATTAGACTTCTGATGAATTAAAAGATAAATAATGCATGCTCCTAACCTCAAGGAAGATTATATCTATCTTGAAGTCTGTCCACACTACAATACCATTTTTCCTGAATAGTTTACTATAGTAGTATTCTAGGTTTCAATTATTTTGGGCTATGTAAACACTAGCTGGCCCCAACACCTCCAAATTCTGACATTACTTACAAAGTCTGACAATTTAGATAGACGTTCATGATATTTATATCACTTAAATCAAGGTCAAGTAGGACTTTTATATAATGAAAGACTATCAATTCTTGTTTAGGAAAAAAAATTGCCACAAGCTAGGTGTCATGGCACACATCTATTGTCTTAGCTATTAAAGGGGCTGATGTTGGTGGATTGCTTGACATTGGGAATTCTGAGTTGCAGTAGGACTATAGCTGATTGTATCCCAGCTTCAATAAGGTGATCCCTTGACAATAAGGGACCACCAGGCTCCCTAAGGAGCAGCAATTGGCCCAGGTCTAGAATGGAACTTATAAAACCTTCCTTGTTAATCAGTCATGAAATTACGCAATTGAGAGACCATTGAACTTTTGTTTAAGACAAAATAAGATCAGTCCTTAAAATTTTTTTTTAATTTTTTTAAATTTTAAATTTTTAAATATTTTTAAAATAAAAAGATTAAGATTTTTTTTAAATTTTTCATGTACAATTTCTCCACAGATTGCAAGACAACAGCAGCAGCTTCTACAGCAACAACACAAAATCAATCTGCTTCAACAACAGATCCAGGTCAGAGATCATCCCACATATTCCTCCTATTTCTAAGATTATTCTATTTTATAAGTCTATATTTATTTAACTGGACTTACCCTCAGAATTATAACTTATACCCTGACTCACCAGTTATTATCTTAATACCTTTCAAGAGTCCCTATGGCTCAGTTCCATAAATGAATTGTGGCAAATCAAGAGTGCTAAATTTCTTTATTTCAATGATGTGAGAAAGTTACTAAGTAAACCTAATTAAATCCATTCTCTTAAGTTATGTTAACAATATGTCTAAAAGGCAAAAGCAAAAGAACAAAGGCAAAGAAACTCAATTTGATTGGAGATCCACTTTTAAACTAGAAGGTCAATTATCAGAGGGAAAAAAATAGCATTTTACGCTAAAGTGGCATTCAATATAATGGTCAGAGATAGGAAAATAATTTCCATTTTGGAAAACTTTGACTGTCATTGGGGAAAGATAAGCATAGGATTGTTGAGCATCAAGAATCCAATGTTTTAAAGGCTGTCAGAAGTCATATAATATAATCTATACCTGAACAAAAATCTCCTCCAAGTCATATCTGAACCATGATCAAGCGTTTGAAGATCTTAGTAAGGGATAACAGAGCACTTCCTTCTGAAGTAACCCACTGTACTTTTGGATAGTTCATATTATCCCTATATCAACCCCCCCCTTTTTTTAACTTCCCACTTCTGCCTTCTGGGCCCCCAACAGAAGAGATCTAATCTTTCATCCATGTAACACATCTTTAGGGAATGCTTTTCATGTGCCCCCATCCCATCTAATAGACATTCTCAGTTTTTTTAACCACTCTTCATTTGATTTGAACTGGAAGAGGCCCTTCACCACTCTAGTTAATCCCTTTCAGATGCTTTTAATTTTATCTACTAATAAATGAATCAACAAGAATTTTTTAAAGAACATACCTTATAGCAGGTACTATAAATCCAAAAATATAATAGCCACTGCCCTTGCAATACAGCCAAGAAAGATAGCATACACATATACAAGGATGCATAGAGTAGATACAAAATGAGTCATATCAAAATTAGGTAAAACAAGATAAATTTTGTGAGAAAGGTTCTAGATATATGGGACAGCCAATGCAAAAAAAAAAAGGTTTAGAACTGGGAGATAGAGCACTATGTATGAGAAGTAGTAAGAGGACCAATTTGGTTAGACAATAATGTTCATGAAAGTTAATAATGCGTAAAAAGACCAGAAGATTAGGTTGGGGCCAAGTTGTGAAGGACTTTAAATGCCAAGCAGAAAAGTTTATGTTTGTCCCTAAAGGTGATATTTATTGATTTGTGGAGTGACAATGGCCAAGTTTGTTCCTTAGGAAAACAATTGTGGTGGTCATATGGATGGGTGGATTGGCATAGGTTGTAAGGAGAGAAATCAATCATGAGATCATAGGAGAGCAGCAATGATGAGCTGTACAAGATAGAGGCCATCCAAATGGAGAGAAAATGTACAATGATGCAGCATGGTACATTGAAATGCACAATAAATTGGAGTCAGATCTATGGCTGAATTTAAGTTCTGACACTTGTTCTCTTTATGTCCTTAGTTAAGCCATCCATCTATTTGGGGTCTCAGTTTCTTTTGATATGCTTTAGATCTATGTAGGTGTTCCTGTGGATGAAGAAAATGATTTCTATTTTGAAATGTTACATTTGATATACCTTTGGGATATTCATTTGAAAATGTCTAATAGGAATTCAGGAGAGAGATAAGGACTAAATATGTAGATTTTTAAAGACATATGCATTACAGATGATAGTTCAATCTCTTCTATCATCCAACATGTGATCTATATTTCCTAGTCTTGGATTATCTGCAAATTGGGTAAATGTGGTATCAGTATTTTACATTGAATCAATCCTTTTTTATGAGTTGTCTTTTATCTAATTTTGACTTAATCTAACTTTACCATCACATATCTCATAGACTACATATTGCTCATAAGAATAATTATGAGACTTTACCAGTACTTTTCTAAAATAAAAGTAAACCACAGTTACAACATTCTCTTACATATAAGAAGAATTGTGTCCACAAAGTGAAATGTTTTTTTGATTCATATGGTCTGCTCTGGATAAACTATAATGTTTTTGAGCACAACTTGCTTTTCTGTATTTTCAATAACCATTCCTTTTAAAATAATACTTTCTAGAACTTGCCAAAAATTACTCAAACTCATTGACTTTATATAGTTTATGGATAATTTCTCTATGTTGTGGGCATTGATGTAATTTTCAAGAACAACAAATAGCATTTATAGCTGCTGGATGGCGCAGTGGATAAAATCTGGACTTAGAAATAGGAAGACTAGAGTTCCAATCCTATCTTACATTTTACTAACTTTTTGACACTTGGTAAATCCTTTAATATCTGTGTTCTTCAGTTTGCTCACCTGTAAAATGTAAATTAATTAATAATAATAGCACCTTCCTATGATTGTGAGGATGAAATTACATCCTTGTAAAGGTAGCACTATTAATTTCATAAATACTAGATATGGCACAATGCAAGGCACTGTGCTAATTTTTGTGAAGTTAGGTTTTCCTAGTTTCAGGGGAAACTTCAATCTAAATTTAATTAGTACAACAAAGGATAATTACCAAGGTAAACATCTAGATAAAAATAGTGGGAAGGTCTTCAAACTAGAAAGCTATTAGGATTTACAGGGACAGATACTAAAGTATAGTAGCCCTTTTTCAATATCTGCAGACATATTAAAAAGAATAAATATTTTTGATAGAGGAGAAATTCAGGTTTCATTTAAGGATTGAAACATCTCTTGACTTTATTTCTTTTTAATATTGCCTTGGACTTATTTTTGTGTTTATTTACTTCTTTATTGAGTGATGCTAACTAATCCATACTGACATTTCAATAGTTTAAGGTTTTTTTTTGTTTGTTCATTTTTTAACAAATTTTTGGTAAGGTCTCATATGCTAACTTCTGAGATCTAATTATCCACATCTGACAAAGGAGTCTATAAAAGGATTTTGTACTGCTATAACTCAAGCCAATGGCATAGACTAAGTAGGAGCTACTAGAAATTAGGGAAAATAAATGAGGAGAAAATAACCAGACTACAGAGAAAATCTTAACTACAAAAAAGAAAGGAAAAAAGGAAGGAAGGAAGGAAGGAAGGAAGGAAGGAAGGAAGGAAGGAAG
>JAJPUD010002103.1:0-168453 GCA_023553655.1 Myrmecobius fasciatus | reverse complement strand
TCAGCTTTAAACAGACGTCAAGTAAGAAACAGAAGAGAGGTCTCACCATAGACAATTTTTATGGAGAGAAAGAAGGTTCCTGATCCTGAGGTTCCTAAACCAACTTCAGAGGAAGCCACAAAGGCAGACATGGGCTGGTCCCCCTTTCACAAAGTTTTGCTGGAAGACTGCATGAGGAATCTCAAAAGAGAGCTAGATGATAAATGGGGAAATGAATTGATATCAGTGCAAGAAGCCCTCCAAAAGAGATATGATAAAGACACCAATTTACTGAAAAACAAAATTGGTGAAATGGAAAAAGTATACAATGAACAAATTGGCCAGTTACAAAAGGAGCTAAAAAAAAGGTAACTGAAGAAAATAATACATTAAAAATTAGAATTGAACAAATGCAAGTGAATGACTCAATAAGACTTCAAGAATCAGTCAAACAAAAACAAAAAATGAAAAAATAGAAGAAAATATGAAATATTTCCTAGAAATAACAACTGACTTGGAAAATAGATATAGGAGAGACAATCTAAGGATTATTGGACTTCCTGAAAGCCATGATGAAAAAAAGAATCTAAACACTATTTTCCAGGAAATCTTGAAAGAAAACTGCCCTGATATTTTAGAATCAGAGGGCAAAATCACCATTGAAAGAATTCACCTATCATCTCCTGAAAGAGACCCCAAAATTAAATCCCCAAGGAATATCATGGCTAAATTTCAGGACTATTGCACCAAGGAAAAGATATTGCTAGCAGCTAAAAAGAAACAATTCAAATATCAAGCAACTGTAATTAGAATCAAACAAGATCTGTCAGCCTCCACATTGAAGGATCAAAGGGCCTGCAACCAAATATTCCGAAAGGCAAAGGAACTTGGATTACAGCAAGAATAACCTATCCAGCTAGAATGAGCACTTTTCCAAGGAAGAAGGTGGATATTTAATGATATAGGTGAATTTCACCTATTTCTAATGAAAAGACCAGATCTGAACAAAAAATTTGACCTCCAAACACAGAACTCAAGAGAAGCATAAAAAGGTAAAAAGGAAAGAACTCTTGAG
This sequence comes from Myrmecobius fasciatus, assembly GCA_023553655.1. Lineage (NCBI taxonomy): Eukaryota > Metazoa > Chordata > Mammalia > Dasyuromorphia > Myrmecobiidae > Myrmecobius > Myrmecobius fasciatus. Next base: position 167,399 of record JAJPUD010002103.1, on the reverse strand, counting down.
AACTATATTTCTACTTAAAGATTGAGGGTATAATTTGATATTACTTTGATAATATGTAAAAGAAAACTAGAGGTGGAAAGGCTATCATACTGGGAAAAGAGGGAAAAGGTGGTAAAATAAGGTTAAAAATGAAAGGAGGTAAAAATAAGGTAAAATCTAATGAAGAGGCAAAGAAAACCTAATATAGTTGAGGGAAAGAAGGGAGGGAGATGAGCATTGTGTAAATCTTACTCTCATCAGATTGGGTTCTAAAAGAGTATATCAGACACATTTGGTTTCACAGAGAAATTTTTTATTAGAAGTGAGAGGGAAAGGAGGAAAAGAAAGGGATAGACTAATAGAAGAGAAAATAGAAGAATCAGGAGAAAGGAGTAAAAAAGGGTGAGGGGCTCTAAAGGGAGGAGGACTGTTTGGGGAGGTGGTCATCAAAAGCAAAATACTGGGGAGGGGGGAAGGGAGAAAGGGGAAAGGAAAGAGAAAAATATCATTTAGGGAAATAAAATGACAAGGAAATACAGAATTAGTTATTTTAACTGTGAATGTGAATGGGATGAACTCTCCCATAAAGCAGAAGTGGATAGCAGACTGGATTAAAAACCAAAAATATGTTGTCTACAAGAACCACAGCTAAAGCATAGAGACACATACAGGGTGGAGGTAAAAGGCTGGAGCAGAATCTGTTATTCTTCGGGTGAACAAAAAAAAGCAAGATAAGAGATAAGGAAGGAAATTATATTTTACTATATACCATAGATAATGTAGCAATATCAATACTAAATACATATGCTCCAAGTAGTATACCATCCAAATTCCTAGAGAAAAAATTAAAAGAGATGCAAGAAGGAATAGACAGCAAAACTATACTAGTGGGGGATCTCAACCTTGCTCTCTCAGAATTAGATAAATTAAACCACAAAATAAATAAGAAAGAAATTAAGGAGGTAAACAAATTGTTAGAAAAGTTAGGTATTATAGATCTTTGGAGAAAAATGAATGGAGACAGTAGGGAGTTTACTTTTTTTTCTGCGCTTCATGGAACTTATACAAAAATTGACCACGTGTTAGGGTATAAAAACCTCAAAATCAAATGCAGAAAGGCAGAAATACTAAATGCATCTTTTTCAGATCACGATGCAATAAAAATCACATGCAATATAAGGCCAGGAGAAAATAGACCAAAAGTTATGTGGAAATTAAATAATCTAATCCTAAAGAATGAATGGATGAAAAAACAAATCATAGACACAATCAATAATTTCATCCAGGAGAATGACAATAATGAGACAGCATACCAAAATTTGTGGGATATGGCCAAAGTGGTTATAAGGGGTAAATTTATATCTCTAGATGCTTACTTGCATAAAATAGAGAAAGAGAACGTCAATGAATTATGCTTACTATTAAAAAAATAGAAAAAGAACAAATTATTATTTTACTATTATTTTTTATTATTATTTTTGGGGTGGGGATTTTATTTTTTTATTTTTTTTAATTTTATTTTATTTGCAAAACATATGTATGGGTAATTCTTCAACATTAACCCTTACATAGCTTTCTGTTACAAATTCTTCCCCCCAACTCCCCAACCCTCCCCTAGATGGCAGGATATCCACTACATGTTAATTATGTTAAAATACTTGACAAATCGAATATATGTATACATATTTCCAAACTTATCATTGTTGTGCAAGAAAAATCGTATCTACACAAAAGACATATCAGATAAAGGAAACACAATGTAAGCAAACATCAATCGAGAGCATGAGAAGGTTACGTTGTGGTCCACATTTCACATCTCTATCTCTGGGTGTATATAGCTTCCTTCAGTGAACAATTGGAAGTGGTTTGAAACATTTGATTGTTGAAGAGAGCCATGTCTATCAGAATTGATCGTCATATAGTATTGTTGTTGCCATATATAATGATCTCCTGGTTCTGCTCATTTCACTCAGCATCAGTTCATGTAAGTCTCTCCAGGCCTCTCTGAAATCGTCCTGCTGCTCGTTTCTTACAGAACAATAATATTCCATAATATTCATATACCATAATTTATTCAGCCATTCTCCAATTGAAGGGCATCTATTCAGTTTCCAGTTTCTAGCCACTACAAAAAGGGCTGCCACAAACATTCTTGCACATGTGGGGCCCTTTCCTTCCTTTATGATTTCTTTGGGATATAAGCCCAATATAAATACTGCTGGGTCAAAGGGTATGCACAGTTTGATAACTTTTTGACCATAGCTCCAAATTGCTCTCCAGAATGGCTGGATCCAGAAAAAGAACAAATTAAAAACCCTCAATTAAATACAAAATTGGAGATTCTAAAAATAAAAGGGGAGATTAATAAAATTGAAAATAAAGAAACTATTGAATTAATAAATAAAACCAACCGTTGGTTTTATGAGAAAACCAACAAAATAGATAAGCCTTTAGTTAATTTGATTAGAAAAAGAAAAGAGGAAAATCAAGTCATTACTCTCAAAAATGATAAGGGAGAACTTTCCTCCAATGAAAAGAAAATTAGAGTAATAATTAGGAGTTACTTTTCCTACTTTATGCCAGTAAATTTGGTAATCTAAATGAAATGGAGGAATATCTACAAAAATATAGATTGCCCAGGTTAACAGAAGAGGAAATATTATTTAAATAACCCCATTTTAGAAAAAAGAAATAGAACAAGCTATTAATCAACTCCCTAAGAAAAAATCTCCAGGGCCAGATAGATTTACATGTGAATTCTATGAAACATTCAAAGAACAATTAATTCCAATACTATATAAACTATTTGAAAAAATAGGGAAAGAAAGTATACTACCAAATTCCTTCTATGATACAGTTATGGTGCTGATAGATAAACCAGGTAGGCTGAAAACAGAGAATGAAAACTATAGACCAATTTCCCTAATGAATATTGATGCAAAAATTTTAAATAAGATATTAGCAATGAGACTACAGAAAGTCATCCTCAGGATAGTACACTATGACCAAGTAGGATTTATACCAGGAATGCAGGGCTGGTTCAATATTAGGAAAACTATCAGCATAATCAATTATATTAATAACCAAACTAACAAAAATCATATGATTATCTCAATAGATGCAGAAAAAACATTTGATAAAATCCAACACCCATTCCTATTAAAAACACTAGAGAGTATAGAAATAAATGGGCTTTTTCTTAAAATGATTAGTAGCATCTACTTAAAACCATCAGCAAGCATCATATGTAATGGGGACAAACTAAAACCATTCCCAATAAGATCAGGAGTGAAACAAGGCTGCCCACTGTCACCATTACTATTTAATATTGTATTAGAAATGTTAGCTTTGGCAGTAAGAGAAGCAAAAGAGATAAAAGGAATTAGAGTAGGTAATGAGGAAACCAAATTATCACTCTTTGCAAATGGCATGATGGTATACTTAGAGAACCCTAGAGACTCAACTAAAAAACTACTAGAAACAATTCACAACTTTAGCAAAGTTGCAGAATACAAAATAAATCTATATAAATCATCAACATCTTGCCAACAAAGTTCAGCAGCAAGAGATACAAAAAGAAATTCCATTCAAAATAACGGTTGATAGTATAAAATATCTGGGAATCTCTCTGCGAAGGAAAAGTCAGGAACTATACGAACTAAACTACAAAACACTTTCCACACAAATTAAGTCAGACCTAGTCAATTGGAAAAACATTAAGTGCTCATGCGTAGGCTGAGCAAATATAATAAAAATGACAATACTACCCAAACTAATTTACTTACTTAGTGCCATACCAATCAAACTCCCAAGAAATTATTTTACAGATCTAGAAAAAATAGTAGCAAAGTTCATTTGGAAGAAAAAAAGGTCAAGAATTTCAAGGAAATTAATGAAAACAAAAAAGGCTGATGAAGGTGGGCTTGCTGTACCAGATCTAAAACTATATTATAAAGCAGTGGTCATCAAAACCATTTGGTACTGGCTAAGAAAGAGAGTAGTCAATCAGTGGCATAAGATAGGATCACAAGACAAACTAAGCAATAACTATGGCAATTTAGTGTTTGATAAACCGAAAGACCCTAGTACTTTTTTAAGTACTCACTATTCAATAAAAACTGCTGGGAAAATTGGAAACTAGTGTGGAAGAAATTAGGGCTTGACCCACACCTAACACCACATACCAAGATAAGATCTAAATGGTTTCATGATTTAGATATAAAGAGTGATATTATAAGCAAATTAGAGGAACATAGGATAGTTTACCTCTCAGACCTATGGAGATGGAATAAATTTATGTCCAAAGAAGAATTGGAACTCTTAATTGAACACCAGATAGATAATTTTGATTATATTAAGTTAAAAAGTTTTTGCACAAACAAAACCAATGCAGACAAAATTAGGAGAGAAGCAATAAATTGGGAAATCATCTTTACATTTAAGGGTTCTGATAAAGGCCTAATTTCTAAAATATATAGAGAATTGTCTCATATTTATAAGAATTCAATCCACTCTCCAATAGATAAATGGTCAAAGAATATGAACAGAAAATTTTCAGATGATGAAATTAAAACCACTTCTAGTCATATGAAAAGGTGCTCCAAATCACTATTGATCAGAATAATGCAAATTAAGACAACTCTGAGGTACCACTACACACATGTCAGATTGGCTAAGATGATAGGAAAAGATAATGACAAATGTTGGAGGGGATGTGGGAAAACTGGGACACTGATACATTGTTGGTGGAACTGTGAACAGATCCAACCATTCTGGAGAGCAATTTGGAACTATGCTCAAAAAGTTGTCAAACTGTGCATACCCTTTGAACCAGTAGTGTTTCTATTGGGCTTATTTCCCAAAGAGATCTTAAAGGATGGAAAGGGATCCACATGTGCAAGAATGTTTGTGACAGCCCTTTTTGTAGTGGCTAGAAAGTGGAAACTGAATGGATGCCCATCAATTGGAGAGTGGTGTTGGAGACAAAGAGACTGTTGGAGACAAAGAGGTCTACCAAACCCCTGCCCCCCAAAAGGAAGTGCATACCAGCAAGAGGTCTAATAAACATCACCAAACCCCTGCCCCCCAAAAAGTGCATACCAGGAAGCCAGATACGATCAATTATCTCAAGAAAGTTTCAAGTAGGCATCCTGCTTCAGGAAATCACGCATACACCATATCCCTCCCCTTATTCAATTTCCTGACAAATGGTCAACGGATGTTACATCCTTTGTTATATGAAAATTTACTTTGATATACCATGTATAAAAACCCTGTACTGAGCCTCAATAAACGAGCTATTCTGCCCTTATACAGAATGGTCTCCATTCTTTCCTTTCACAGCCCATCCCCAGGTTGATGCCTCCCCAGCCTTTTTGGCTCACAGGCCGATGCGAGATCTCAGGCACCCCTAGCTCGAGACCCGCGGGTCGGGTCAGAGTGGCTGAATAAATAATGGTATATGAAAGTCATGGAATATTATTGTTCTGTAAGAAACGACCAGCAAGACGATTTTAGAGAGGCCTGGAGAGACTTGCATGAGCTGATGCTGAGTGAAATGAGTAGAAGCAGGAGATTATTATACACGGCAACAACAATACTATGTCATGATCAATTCTGATGGACATGGCTCTATTAAACAATGAAATGTTTCAAACCAGTTCCAATTGTTCAGTAAAGAAAGCTATATACACCCAGAAAGAGGGATATGTATAAATGTGGACCACAACATAATATTTTCATGATCTCTATTGATGTTTGCTTGCATTGGGTTTCCTTTCTCAGATTTTTTTTTTCTTGTAGATACAATTTTTCTTGCACAGCAAGATAAGTGTGAAAATATATATACATATGTTTGACTTCTCAAGTATTTTAATATAATTGGCATGTAGTGGACTTCCTGCCATCTAGGGGAGGGGAGGGGACTAGGGGGAAAAATTTGTAATGGAAAGCTTTGTAAGGGTCAATGTTGAAGAACTACCCATAGATATGTTCTGCAAATAAAAAGCTTTAATAAAATAAAAGAGAGAAAGAGTTGAAAGGGGTTCTGAAACCATTAAAAAAAATGAAAAATCCAGAAAAGTGAAAGTTGAGTTCCAGAGACATTTTTTTGCCTAGTGCTACTCTTTCATGTGTGCTGAAAAGTGTATATATGACTTAAAAGTCATATAAACATAAGTAGAACCATGGGATCATAGGATTTTTAGTGAAAAGTGACCTTCAGCATCATCTAGTCAACTCCATTTTACTAGTGGGTCATAGTAGTTACTACTAAAGTGAATATGTACATATATGTAAAAATAATATATATTATATGTTTATTATATTGGCAGATAGTGAGCTTTAGAATTTGCAAAATATTTTACATATATATTACATTTTTGACAATTTGTTTGGCCTTTTCTTACTGCTATAGTTTAAAGGAATATGATCAATTTGTTAACTGAAATTGCAGAGGCATACTCAATGGACTTTAGAGTTCGGGACATTTTGTCCAAATTCATCATGTGTCAGGAACTGTTTTTCTGTAACTTGTAAACATGGGCATACTGAATATACTGAGATAGGCTCAAAAAATAGTCAGACAAAAATTCTTTCCATAACTTTGCAACTTTTTCTCAAATAACTGATGCTGTTTCAAAAAGTTGAAATAATTGTTTCTCAGGGAAACTTTAACTGAAACACTGTAAGTTATGAGAATAGAGTCCACTCAACTCTTTTCAGATAAATTCCCAGGGAAAAATGAATTTGGAAAATTCTAGGATTAGGAAAGATTTAAAGTAAATTACTCTGTCTCTTACCACACTCACATTTTCCCAAAGCATAGGGGAGTGTATATGGGTATATGTTATGGTATCATTCTGTCCACAAAAAGTCTTTTTTAAAAGGTCATTAAGGGGCAGCTAGGTGGCACAGTGGATAGAGCACCAGCCTTGAAGTCAGGAGGACCTGAGTTCAAATTTGGTCTCAGGCACTTAACATTCCCTGGCTGTGTGACCCTGGGCAAGTCACTTAACCTCAATTGCCTCCGCAAAAAAAAAAAAAAAAAAAAGTCATTAAGCTCCTTCTTATCTATTATCCATATGCAAAATCCAGACCAAAAAATCCCAATAGATTTACATAATAGTATTGTGACAAATATCATGAAGAGCTAATACATTGAAAATTTACTCCAATTCTCACATCAATGAAGTACTTGTGGTTTAGATATTGACAATATTCTCCAAAAAGTCTTGAAAGGGGTCATGTTATATGATTAGGAATTGATCATTATATTTCATAACTTCCCTTTTTTGGACAAAGTAAGAAATAGAGAAGAGGAAAGGAAAAGAATAGCTTGGCTTTGCCCAAAGAATGCTGAGATGTTCTTATCAAAATTTCTTCACACTTTCCTCAGAAATAGTTCAGTCCTATGCTATTACAAGAAAATAAAGAAAAAATTAGAACTATATTTTGTCATGAAAAATAGTTATCTGTCTACTATATCTATGCAGTACATTATGCCTACAAATATGTTTGATAAAAGAAAACAATATAATTAAAATAAATATGAAAGTTTAAAGAACTGACAAAAAATAATTTACTATCTTGTGGCACTCTTGGCAATCTAGTATTTTTTTTCCATCAGCATACTATGGTAGTGTCCAACTTCTTTTTGCTGGGATTACCAAGTAGGGGGTCATAGTCCTAGTAGAAAGCCTTATTTTTTTTAATATTATTCAGTTTTTGAATATAATCATTAGTTTAATGAACATGTGAATAACTTTTTGGATAGATGTGTTTCCATAAGTACAGGCAGTTTTCAGTAAGAATTTCCCTTTATACATAATGGCACCCGTTTATTTGCTTGTGGATGAATCAGGAAGTCAAAAAACAATATTACAAGGTCTTCTCAATCTACATATGCTTTTCTACTTCCATTACTAGCAATGAGTAATTGACTTTAGAGCATCTCAAAGAAATGAGTGCTTAGTCTTACCATATTAGTAAATAAGTAGGTGGTCAGCTGTTAAACTGGAATTATAATTTTAAAAATTAAATTCAAAATTTTTCAGCTTACCTTTCTACTTCAAATCAAGGAAGAGACAGCTCTCTTATAAACAGTATCCTGGGCACCTGTGCCCAATCTTAGATTTAAAAATGTAAACTATAGTATTCCCTCATTTGTTTAATATCTGCAAGAAATGATGTTTCATGTCAGGTAATTTTGATATAACTTGATAAATATCTTTTAGTAGCAAAGCTTATTTAACTTTAGCTATCAAAAATGGGAATCATTCTAAAATATATGTCTGCATTCTGTTAATAAGGACAATAATAATGATGTTTTAATGTCATCAATATGGACACTATTAATTATATGAATAATGAACAATCGGAGAAAAAGAAGTTTTAGGGCCACATATCTTCATATATCTGATAGTTACATCAGATGCAATGGATTTAAATTTCTAATCTTTTGTAATCTCCTTGTCTTCCGTGTCAGACTTTGGGTTTTTACTTCTCTTTGCTGTTATTGTAACTAACTGGTAGATCATCATCCTTTTCCAATTTGTTCCCCAGAAAGATGGGGTTCCAAGAATAAATATGAAAGACTATGTTTCCTGTGCAGTTGCCTTAAAGTCTCCATCTACTTATCTAGCAATCATCAATTAACTTTTAGAAAAGAGATTTGTTGATGAGGTGAAATACAATAGTTGTTACAAAATATTTTATCCCAACTAGGGATATATTCTCTCCATTCACACAAATGGTCTCTTGGAAGAATGGGCTCAAACTTTTTAAAATAATAAAAGTGAGGCATATATGTGGAAAACACATGTCCAAAAAGATAATTAATGACTACTGATTATTCGAAGTTCTTTTCTCCTTTCATGAATTGTGATGAAATTCCCTTGAGGCTTAGCATAGCACTATTTGGGATTGAAGTGTCAATATCTTTGTAGAGTTGATATTCTCCACTTTCATCTGCCATCTATATCCATATTTTTCCTTGTTGTCTTCTATGGATGCATTGTGTACTACTGGTCTGGTTTCTTAATAACATGATCAATGGGGGTTTTGGAGAGGAAGAGGAAAAAGTGTGTCCCCAAGAGTGATTCTTTCTCAGAACCTTATCTCAAACTATGGAACTAGAATACTTAGCTCTTAACCTCATAGTCCTTCACTGTTAGACTGAATTTACATCAGGAATAAATACTTTATATATATATATATATATATATATATATATATATATATATATATATAATCCCAATGTGACCTGATTTTTTGAACCACTCACAAGGTGGTTTTCTTTGTAACATCTTTAGCTTTTTTCCTCCAATGACCAAAAGTCCTATAATCCTTTCAAACTGATTAAGATTTTTCCTTATTCTATGAAGTTTTAGGAAAATTCCATTAAAATAAAATTTTCTCCTTAAGTTGATTGATTGAGGTAGAGGTAGAAGTCCACCCTTACATTAAGATTCAGACTGATTTTAAGGATATATATGTGCATTAGTTAGAAAGCAAACAAACATTAAAAGGGTTATCATAATTCCTATAATGTAAACAAATCACTGATATATCTATAGTAGCTAATAACTAGAATTTTTATAGCACTTTAAAGTTTGCAAAACACTTCTGAAATATTATCTCACTTAATTCTAGGAATGGACTTTGGAATGTTTTCTTATTATCCCAATTTTATTGATGAGGAAACTGAAACAAATAGAAGTTTGGTGATTTGTCCACATTTACACAGATAATAAGTGTCTTAGAGAGGATACAAAATCTTCCTTATTCCAAGTTCAACACTCTGCACTCAACATTGTGCCTTCTAGCTGTATCTAAAAGTGAAAACAGTAGACTAGCAAAATGTATATGTCTATAAGACATATGTCTACAAGAATATGTCTATATAGATCTGTGACTCTAAGCTTATGTGTACTTATATGTAGAGAGATATTTCCCTCAATTATAGATAATTTATGTATATATATTTGGGAAATGCACTTTGTGATTTTCAAAATCAATGAATCTATGATCTCATCAGTGTGAGTTTTCTCTCCATTATTGCAGCTTGTAATCTATTCAGACCCCATCAACCTCTGTATTTTTGCGCACATCCTTCCATAAATCTTCCTCAGGGTATTCACACCCAACATTCTCCTGCATGACTCTTTAGGTCTCCACTTTATGTGAATATAAATGTTGTGTTCAAGCTGTTCATCTCTTATCTTTGTTCTTTCTACATGACTAGTCTACTTCCTTTTCTGGCTATCATCTTTTTGATGATATCATTCATGATATGTATGTGGGAAGGTGAGTGTTGCAGGTTTGCACAATTTGCTCTTGATAATATGGTATAGTCTATTTAAACACAGCATGGATTCTTCCTCTGCCCTTTGGGCAGCATACAATTTTTATTATTCTGGAGATTGTGATTCCATAATTTGCAGCCATTTCACATTTTATGAGAAAAGGGAAAAATACAATACACTTTAATGCACATGGGCTCCCTATGTTTAGGTTCTTTGGCATTCTGTCAATCTTTGATTTTTTTTATGTCTGGTATATCCATGATCCATGATGACAGGGTCCAGTGTCTTATCCAAACTTAATGTTTTCTCCTCCAGCATTTAGTAAAATGCTGTACAATAGAAGTAAAGATTTGTAGAACTGAATTGAATTGAATTGCATGCCTCTGTGTTTGAACACATCTGCCTGTCTTTCTCTCTTGTTCCTTCTTCCTGATGTGTCTATTCTGTCCTTTTATTGCCAGTCTCTTTCTTTCTTTTTCCCCCTTCCATTACAACCTCAATATAGCTCTCAAATGCCAGCTTCTCTTTCACTCACTCTCCACTTTTATCCCTCCTCTCCACCCCCTCACTCACACCCACTGCTCAGCAGCCTTCTTCAGTCAGCTACCAGTTCTTTCTCCCCTACCATCAGGCCTTTTATTTTTTTCCTCCCTCCTCTATTGCCTTCCTCTCCCTAACTTAGCTGCTCTTCTTATTCATTATTCTGCTGCCTTTTATACTTGCATTGATTTTTTTAAAGTAGATCACTAGTAATAGAAGTGCTAAGTATGAAAAAAATGAAATGAGTTTTGTTTTTAGAAAATACTTTATAATCATGGTCAAGGTGTGGTATAATAGGCAGGGCAAAGCAAAATATAAGCAGAGTTATTTTCAGGTTCAAAAATGTTAGTATAATATATTATTACAATCTTTTCATGATAAAGAGTATATAGTAAGAAGCACCAGTGTCACACAATCAGAAAAAGAGAGAGAGAAGAGGAGGAGGAGGTCTAGTGCTGCAGTAATATAAATCAAGAGATAACAATAAAAATTTTCTGTTGGCTGGTGGAGGTGTTTAGGATGTGTTTTCTTTATATCTTCATCCGCCCCTAATTGAGGATGATTTAAAATTGAATGACTAGCAGTCAAAACGTGTTTGCTTCAAGCTGAGAAGAAAAATGCTGGTGTCTCTGCTTCCAAACTGATTGCGCTTTGTACACAACTGACAGCCTCAGTCACTTTGAGTGACTGATAAGTGGGAAGCTTTGCCACTTATCAAGGAATGCACACTGAAAAGAAAAGACTAGGGCTGTTTAGATGCTTCGGCATGTTCAAAATAACATCTTACATCAGTCAGAGTTGGAACCCTGAAAGACATTCAAAAATAAAGTGATACATAAAAGGCCTTGTATATGTGTATGTGTCTGTGTATCTGTCTATATGTATATATGCGGACATGTTTCTCATATGTGTGTGTGTATTGAGAGAGAAAAGAGAGAAACAGAGAGAAACAGATAGGGAGAGAGACAGAAAGACAGACAGACAGGAGAGAGACAGAGAGGGAGAGACAGACAGGAAGGAGAGAAAGACAGACAGACAGACAGATCCAAAGAGAGACAGAAAGAGAGAGAGGGAGGCAGACAGAGACAGAGAGACAGAGAAAGAGAGAGGGGAAGGAGAGAGGTAGGGAGAGACATACATAGACAGACAGAGAGAGAGATGGAGGTAGTGGAGAAGAAAATTATCTACATAGACTTTAAAAGACAAAGCATTCTTAGTTAGGGTTATAATCTGTTTAATGAGTTGAATAGTAAAATCGTTTATGAGGGCCTGCAAGAGATTCTCATCCTTTACTTAAACCAGATAAACTCGAAAATATATTGTTATAGTTGGCTGACATGATTTACATAATAAGTTGGCTTTATGCTAATGAGCATCAGGTAGTATCTAAATAAAATAAATGTCTTCTAGTTAAAGATATAGTATTTTATATCTGATGTGTGTGTCTCAGCTCTCATTTTCCCTTTCTGCAAGTGTTCATTATATTTTCAAGATACATGTTAAAAATATGCTGTCTCACCCAATTAAAACAGTGTACTTATAGAAAGCAAATTTTAAAGGAGAGGAATCCTTTTCCTGAAATTGTAGAGGAAATGTGAGGTTACTAGAATGTGATTTAACTTATATTAATTCATTGGGTACACATTTGATAGAAATGACTTTCCCAAAATTCCCTAATATTTTTACATTCAATTCTGTCCTGGAAGAGTTTTAAACAATATGGCCATAAGCTTTTTTTTTTTCAAATTCTTTTATCAACAATTTTTTTAATGTATGGATTGTAATACTGATGACTTTGCATTAAGACATCTCAGTGAGTAAATTCCCTCTACCAATACATATCTGTATCTACTCTGCCACTTTGAACCTGAGAAAAATACTGGGGCCCTAAGATCTGCAGATCTGTTCATGGTCACTAAATGAGAATGGGTCAAAAAAGGACCTAAATTCAGAGCTTCTTGCTTTAGAGGCAAGCTCTGTCACAGCACACCTCTTCAGCTTAAGTAGTGGAGCAACTATGCAATCAAATGATAGACATTGATTAAGTGTCTATTATTTTCCAGTCACCAGAAACGCAAAGACAAAAATGAAAAAACTTTCAAATAACTTTCACTTATTGGCAGGCCCTGTTCATGGAGTTAAAAGGCAGAAGTTTGAATCCATGATCCCAAATTCTAGTTATGTGACTTTGGACAAGTCATATCTCCATTTTGAATCCAAGTTTCTTATATAGAAAGTGAGGCTGACTAATACTTGTATTACCTGTCTAGAGAATTAGGAGGAAATGCTTTCTACGGAGCTTACCGTGAAGGCTGTGGTTTTCCACAGAAAAGATAAAGAAGAATACCTGCCTTTTATTCAGATCCAAATTAACCAAAACCATTGGTGCACAGAGATGTTGCATCAAGACTCTGTTGAATTCTTCTTAGAAAGATACTATTTTCAAGAAAATAGATGAAATTATGTTATAGTAGACTTTTAAAATATATTGTGCCACCTTATTCCTGAAGATTTGGGAAGTGAAATGGTTTGAGTTTTAATTGGATAAAAATTTTTCCCAACTCATACACATTCTTACTTTTTCTTACCCTATAAAAATAGTTTTTTCTTCTCTTTTTACTTACTGTACTGCTAATCTATCATTTAGTGAATGCTTTATCTCTCCTATTCTTGTAATTTCATTCTAGCCCTTCTCTTTTTCATTATTGTGTGTATTTCATATTTCATATTTTGTTTCACATATGTCATAATACTAAGCAAAAAAGGAACTTCTGTAGTTGACCACTTGAGACTCTGATTGAACCTTTCTTTGTGATAAAATGCTACTGCCTTTAAATGAATTTCACACCTAACTTTGAAGTGTGTAAATAGTTTCATTAACATGTCCATTATCTTGTTTTAATTTTAAGACCAGTTTTACTTTCTCATATCTCTCTTTTCTGTTCTTTTGCTTCTCTCCTTTCTGTTTCTTCTCACTATTTGATTCCCACCATCACCACCAGCTACTATTCCACATCACTGTCTCTTTTGATGACATGTGAGGGGAAAAAAAACTTGATACAAAAAAAATTGTCAGTTATTATTCTTTAAATACTTCTTTAAAATAATGAACCACTGTAGGTTTCAAAAAGTAAAGAAAATATATAATAGTAAGTCAGCTTAGGCTTTAGGAAATTATAGTTCAACCTATTATCATATATTGATGACTTTATGATCAACCTTATATGATACTTTACAGTTACAAAATATTTCCCAAACATTATTTCATGTAATTCTTACTATAACTCTCTAAATTAGATATAGATATTCCTCCCCTCTTGTTGTTTTTGTTCAGTTGTTTCAGTCATATTCAACATTTCTTGACCTCATTTGATATTTTCCTGGCAAAGACACTAAAGTGGTTTGCCATTCCCTTCTCCAGCCCATTTTCCACATGAGGAAATGGAGACAAATAGGGTTAAATGACTTGCTTAGAGTCACACAGCTACTAAGTGTCTGGAGGCAGGTCTGAACTCAGGAAGATGAGTCTTCCTGACTTTAGGTCTGGAATACTATCAACTATGCCACCAGTTGTCCTCCTTTCCCCTTAAAGCTGAGGAAAATTAAATTGGAATAGGTGGTGCTATGCTGAAAATCACTTGGTTGTTAAGTAGTAGAGTTGATATTTGTAGGTAAAAATAATTCTACTTACTCCAAATCTGGCACTCTTTTTAATAGGCTATGGTAGCATAAATTTTTGTTGAATGACTGATGTGAAGACCCTGTTATGATATATAATGCTAACAAAATTTAAATATCTTATTGCTGTGTATCAGAGAACTTTTAAGTATTTATTTATCTAAATATTTTAGTTTTCTAATTATATTCATGCAATGTGATTGTACTTCATGATTTCCTTTTAGAGGTCACATATAACTTGGGAAAAGAACAAGAATAATGACAGAATATCACTGAACTAATCGGTACACATTGCTTACAATGACATGGTTGACCCCAAAACTGATAAGTCCCTCTCAAGTGACCGGGCATACTATTGTACAAATTACTCAGTTGTAGAATTGGGACAAACATAAAATACAGCAAGTCCTCAATTTCTTTGACTAGCTAAACATTCTCTTTGACTTAAATCACTAGGGCCAACATCAAGCTGTTATTTATTTTCAAATAAGAAATGGAAATAAATTTTGAGGAGATAGTTAAGTATGAGGGGGCAGGGAAGAAATAGAGGAGACCAGTGAGGAGATTATGAAGAAATGAAGGGAGGCTCCCCAATTGATAAATGGTCAAAGAATATGAGCAGACAATTTTCAGATGACTAAATTAAAGTCATCTATAGTCATATAAAAATGCTCTAAATCACTATTGATTAGAGAAATGCAAATTAAAACAATTCTGAAGTACCACCTCACACCTCTCAGATTGGCTAGGATGACAGAAAAAGATAATGATAAATGTTGGAAGGGATGTAGGAAAACTAGAATACTAATGCATTGTTGGTGGAGTTGTGAAGTGATCCAACCATTCTGGAGAGCAATCTGTAACTATACTCAAAGAGCTATAAAATTGGGCATACCTCTTGACCCAGAAGTGCCACTACTAGATCTGTATCCCAAGGAAATCATTAAAGAAAGGAAAAGGACCCAGATGTGCAGAAATGTTCATAGCAGTTCTTTTTGCAGAGAAAAGAATTGGAAAAGGAGTGAATACTTATCAATCCAGGAATGACTGAACAGATTGTGGTATATGAAGGTAATGGAATATTATTATTCTATAAAAAATGGATGAACAAGTAGATTTTAGAAAGGCCTGGAAAGATTTATATAAACTGATTCTGAATAAAACAAATAGAACTATGAATCCATTGTACACAATAACAGTAAGAAGATGTGATGATCAATTATGAAAGACTTGGTATTCTCAGCAATTCAGTGATCCAAAGCAATCCCAATAGACTTTAAAAAGAAAATTTAGAGAGTGTTGTTTTTGTTTATGTTGTTTCATTTTTTATAACCTACCACAATTTGTGGCTTTTGTTATTATTAAAAAGTGGCTAAAATACTAAAATTTGTTGTGTATATAGCTGTACTTATGTGGGTAAGTATATATTCTTCTGCATCCAAAAAAAGATCTAAGGATACTGAAAGCAAATCAACACATGCTATATTCACTTCTTTTTTTGTTTTTTTTAAATCTCTCCTATGATTTTTCACTTTTGCTCTGATTTTTCTTTCCCAACACGATTTATAAAGCAATGTATATTAAAAATAAATAAACTTACTGCAATAATGAAAGAAAAAAAGAAATGAAGGGAGGCAAAGAATACCAAGAATGGGGAAGGAAAATATTGAGAGTAAAAAATTAAAAGAAAGCTACCTAATTTTTACTTTATCTGTGGGTCATTTTATAAATTAAAAAAGATATTCAGGATTTGCACAACTGTATGAAAGATTCGAATTAGAGTTATAATGCATATATTCCATCTTGTCCAGTAATATTAGTAGTTTAGTAAAAATAAAAAAAAAACTAGATAAGACTTCCTTCTCTACCATTTTCTTCTTTTATTTTTTATTCATCACAAATCTCTCATAATATGTTGGCATGAAAGAGATTTGACTAAGAAGAAAAAAAAAGGAAATCCCTTCTTTAACTAAGTGTTGCCCTTTATCTATGACTATGTCTACTAAAGGATGTCAACTGGATCACTATATTTCCTCAAAATTTCCTTTTCTTCCCACCCCCTCCATTTTCCATTCTTTATGGATTAAAAACATACACAGTTCTTCCCTATGTTTTTATACCTTATTTGTTTCATTAATTTTCAGAATCAATCAATTAAAATGTCTAAAAATGTGAAAGACTAGATGCAAAGTCACACAAATCATCTGCTAAGTTTATCTTTTATAAAGTTTTTACATGAAAAATATTAAAAATTACAATATCTTTATAGAGTTTAGTACATGTTGAAATAATATCTGAACAGAAATAGTTTAAACATTTGTAAATGTTAGTTTACAAAAATCAAACTTATCTAAGTTCTCACAGGAAAAGAAGGGATTAAATTTAGCTTGTAAAAACTTTTTTTGACAACTTTCTTAGCTTGATTTAGATTAAGCTACTGGGATCTGATTCTATCCTATCCCAGGAAAATGTAGACCTTAAGATGCTGAGTGTATTTGTCCAATCTCTTTTTCTGGTAATAAAGATTAGAGTAGGGAGTTTTGTCCTTATCTCTAAGGTTATTACTGCTGCAGGAAGAAACCAAAAATGCTTTCATGAAGGATATTTTCTTGAAATCATTTTTTCCCACTACATTTTTTTTCATAAAGCTTAATCAATGTTGATTCTCTAAAATGTTTATGATGTTTCATTTTTTATAACCTATCACAATTTGTGGCTTTTATTATTATTAAAAAGTGATTAAAATACTGAAATTTGTTGTATGTATATATATATATGGGGGAGTATGGGGGTGCATAGATATATGTGTGTATGTGCATGTTATATATATATATAGATAGATAGATATACTTACACACATATAATTTATATGTAATGTACTATTCCATTAAAAAACTTTTGAAAAGGCAAATCATTAGACTGTGCAGTAGAGATATAAAAGTAAAAATAAAGAAGTATGCTCTCAAACAAGTTACATTCTATTTAGGTAATACAGTTTTAATGGAGAAACATTTATCAAATGTCAACCGTTGTTTTAGATATTGGAAATACAAAAAGAAAACTAAATCAGGTTCTTCCCTCAATTATCTTAAATTTTAATAAGGGTAATAACATATACAAAACACATACTAAACAGATATTTGGTAAACTTGAAAAAGAATGGGATGTGTGGGAGGATGTGCAGACATTTCATGCAGAAAGTAGAACTCAAACTGTATTTTGAAGGAAATCAGGAATAACCAAGAGTTACACACACACACACACACACACACACACACACACACACACACACACAAATGTAGGTAGGAAAGGGAAAATGTATTTGTGTGTTTGTGTGTGTGTGTGTGTGTGTGTGTGTGTGTATGCTATGCCCCAGCCAAATCAGATAGGAGAAAGGGGTCAAGTATGGAGAGCAACAAGATTTGATCTAACAATGTGGGAAAAGTAGTGCTTTGTAAGAATACTAGAAAGGTAAAATGGGGCTAGGATACAGAGAGTTTTAAATCCCAGAGGGTTTTTAAAAATTATTATTCTAATAGTAACAAGAAAATACTGGATTTTATTGAATAAGGAAGAGGGCAATATAATCAAATATGTGCTTTATGAACTCATTTTGGTGGCTAAATTGAGGGTGGATTAGAGGTGGAAGAGATTAGAGAGAGGGCAACTAAAAAGAAATCCATTTCATTAGTCAAGAAAAAAAGTGATGAAGACTTGAAATGGTAAACATGACAACTTGACTGGGCCACAGTATAGTTAAAAAGGAAATATTGGTAATAATAGACTGGGGCCATGTTGGCAAGTGTTTTAAATGATTAATTAAAGTATCTATTTGATCTAAAAAGTAATAGAAAATTACTTGATATGATCATGATATACATGATATGATCATGAATCTGCTTTGCAAAAGTTATTTTGACAACTACATGAATAAAGGATTAGAGTAGGGCAAATATTTAAGATAGATGTATTAAGAGACTATTTCAATAGTTCCAGGAGAGGTGATAAGGGTCTGAATTGTAATGATGGCTATATAAGTAAAGAGGATGTATACAAGTGATATCCTAGGGATAAAAATGCATGTTTGGCAAGTGATTTGAATATGTAGGGTAAATGAGAGTGAGGATTTCAAACTGACACAAGTTAAGAACTGGTCTAACTAAAAGAATAGAGGTTCCCTCAATAAGTAAAGGAAAGTTTGGAAAAGGAAGGAAGGAAGCAAGAATTTATTAAGCAGTTATGATATACCAAGTGTGTTAAGCACTTTGCAAATGTTTTATTTGTTCCTCAAAACACCCTGGGAAAGTTAGGTACCAATATTATCTCCAACTTACAGTTAAGAAAACTAAGGCAATACAGTTAATTGATTTACCCAGGATCATATGCAGTTACTAAGTACCTGAGACTAGATTGTAAAATCAGATCTTCCTAACTAGATCCCACATTATGTCTACTACTATCCTATATCATAGTTACTAAAAAAAAATGTGTTTCATGGAGGGAAAGAAAAAAATTTTCTGTTGAATTTGCAATGGCCAGTGGGCATCTAGTTTAAAATGTTTAAAGGACAATTAGTGATACAGGATTGGAATGTAGGATGTAGGAGTATATCTGAACAGAGGTGACTATTGAATTTTTGGAAGATGATGTCATCAATTGAGAGTGAAAAAAAGACCAAGGACCAAGGCATTGTCAATTAACATGAGATGACTAACAATTAAAAAATAATAAGCAGAGACCACTCAGTCAAATAGGAAGAGAAACGAGAAAGAAAACCCAGTGAGGAGAGAGTATCATGAAGGATAATGTAATTAACAATTTCAGATGCTGCAGAGAGTGCATGAAAAATTAGTATAATAAAGAGACCATCAGATTTGACAATTAAGAAATTATTGGTAACTTTGTAAAGAGTAGTTTCAATTAAATGCTGAATTTGGAGATCACATTAAAGAGGATTTAGAAGAGAGAAGAAAGTGAACTCATTGAATGTAGGGAGCTAATTCAAGAGGTTTTGAGAAAGAGAAGTTAGAACATATAAGCTAGCAAAGATGGCAAGATGAAAAAGATTTTGGAGGATTTTTTTTGTTTGTTCTTCAAAAGAATGAGGAAAATTAGAGTTAGTATGCAGGTTTCAGGAAAGGAATCAACTGAGAGAGATTAAGTATTAGAAGATGAAAGTAGGGACAATTTGCTGGTGAAGATGATAGGAGATAGGATAAAGCACTATTGTGAGAGAAAGGTTCATCTCTGTAACAGAGACTGGAGGAAAAGAAGAAAAAAAGGGATGCATGTCAAGGAGCCATGAGATGAGAAGGTGGGAAGAGAGATTTTGTAGTAAATGATCTTGATTTTCTTGGTAAAGTATGCAAGATATTGAATAATGAAATATAATAAATTAACAAAACTTGATGACTCTTTGAAATTGTGGGATGAAAGAAGGTGTAATCAAAGATGACAAAGGGTAAGTTACTAGGAGGTTGATGTTATCCTCCATAGAAATAAGAAAGTTTTGGGGAAAAGGCAAATTTAAAGGGAAGATAATTCCACATTGTACATAATGAGTGTGAGTTGCTGACTGGACATCCAGGTGAAGATGAATGTCCTCTGGCCTCAGTTTCCTTAGATACATAATAAGGAAATGAGTCTGAAATGCTTTCCCAGATCCTGTGAACTATATGGCAATGTGCAATTCAGGACAGAAATTAAAGAGATAGCTTAAAGCCAACAGTATGTATTTGGAAATTACCTGTATTGAGATGAGAAAGCAACTTATGGGAGTCTAACCAAGTGAGACATTGTAAAGTAAGGAGACTAAAAAAATAAAAATAAAAATAGAGCAATGAAGACCATTTGTGCTTAGAGTTTGGAAGATAGGTGATTTAGAAGCAAAAAAAAATCTGAAAAGAATCTGGGAGGAAGAGGTGGTCACCATATTGGGATCGGAAGACATAAGGTGCTGTAAAGGTGGTGAGAAGAGACAGTTCTTAGGCATTAGCAAGGGAAAGGCGGAGAGAGAATACTATCTGGGGTGGACAGAAGGATTTTATTTGCCTTTTTCAGTGATACTTATAATAGTTTTTAAAGGACAGCCTCTTCAAAACTTTTGACACCAATGACTGTCACCTTCTCCTAAATATTCTTTCTATCCTTTAATGGCATTACTCTCCTACTGACCACTACTACTTTTTAGTATTATTTCCTAAGGAACTACCCAAAAGAAAAAAAAACTGAAGATAAGTGTAAGGAAGGAAAATATCTCCCAGATCAGATGTTAGAGAATGAAATAATGCCATAAGCAGAGGGATTATATTTGACTATTATTCTCTCATTTCTTATCTTTGCTTTCTGGCTTCACTGGTTCCTTCAAATTTTAGCTAAAATCCCACCTTCTGTAAGGAACCTTTCCAAGCCTCCCTTAGTGTTAGCGTCTTCCCTCTGTTGATTATTTCCAATTTATCTATCCTATGTATATATGGATATTCACATACCTATTATGCATATTTCCTATTATATCTATAAATACATGTATATAAACACTCTCACATACACACATACACACACCAGCTTTTTACATAGTCATTAGAATGTGGTTTCCCCAATTAGATTGTAAGCCCTATTTGGGCAATAGATGTCTTTATCCAAGACAAAGTGCCTTAGGAAAGATTAGGTACTTAATAAATGCTCATTTACTTGATGACTTAATAAAAAGTATTCCCTCACCTCTGACACTCATGTAAAGGAATAAAAAATGAACGAAGATAAATGTGGATTTTTGAGGTTCAACTAGGGGAGTTTAGGGAACTCATAATGAATCACCGTAATTTTTTTTTTTATGTTTGAGTTAAGATCATTTGTTGAGATTGTATTGCTAAATTTAGGTAAAAGAGGTCTACTTCTATCTAAATGTTTTCCCTCCATTATGAAATGTATTTTCAATTATTCAGTATACAACTACTTCCATGATCATTTTTCTCATTATAGTCACATGACATCAATACATATTTATTTAAATTGAGTAAAAAGAGATATATAACACAAGGATAAACATAAGCTAAAAAGGAGAAGAGGCAGTATAGTAGATAAAGTATTAGTAGCCTCTGAACATGGAACATCTGGGTTCAAATTCTGCTTCTCACACATATTCAGTATATGACTCTAAGCAAAACATTTAACCTCCCTCTGTGATGAACATCTCTTTAAAAATACAAGTTGCAAAAAAAAAAGAAAAAGTTGCTGTTCTACATTAGTAGAGTGAGTTTGCTCATTTTGGAGTTTTCTTTATCAATGAAATCATGGGTCCCTATCCTAAGAGAAAAAGGTCACATTTCTGTGTATGTGTGTGTATGTATATGTATGTGTGTGTATGTGTGTGTGTCCATCTGTCTGCCTGTATCTGTCTCTGTATTTCTTTGTCTCTTTCTGTCTCTCTCCCTCACACCCTGCTTTCTCTCTCTTTCTATCTCTTATTATATTATCCAATGATCTGTTGGACAACAGGTCCTAAAAAAACAGAGAGGAATATAAGCTAATCCTAGATAATGTAGGATTCTATTAATATATAATTGTAAAACTATCACGTTAAATGAGAAGCTGTGTTATATTCTTATTAAGTATTAGAAAGTGAATCATGATAATTATCATATTCTAAATATTTTAATAATAGTATGCCTGTGAACTTTATAGTTTTAAGTTATTGTTGGGTCATTTTTCAGCCATGTCTTATTCTGTATGGTCCCATTAAGGGTTTTCTTGGCAAAGATGTTGGGATGTTTCACTGGTCTTTTCCAACTCATTTTATAGTTTAGGAACTAAGGCAAATAGGGTTGAGTGACACGCCCAGTGTCATATAGCCAGCAAATGTCTAAGGTCAAATTTTAATTCAGGTCCCCCCTGACTCCAGGGCCACATGAATCTTCTGATTCCAATCCTAGAATTCTATCCACTGTACCACTTAGTTGCCTGAATTATGTAGTTAATATATTCCATTTGAGTTATTACTGCATTTCCCTATAAATATAGCTTATTAGAATTTTCACTGAGTGGATAAATGATTTGCTAGGAAAAAAAATTTCTCTATTTCATTCATTTGACAAAGCACATAAGAGCAATTGGTTGTTCATTAATAAGTGGCATCTTACTCCTAGTAGTGTTCATTTATCTGGTATAACTATTTTTAATGGATAACTACTAATGTTGTTCTTGGTTCTTAAATCTGTGAGGGAATCTTCTATAATAATTAGTTTCCTAGAGAGTTGTCCTACAATCCTACAAAATGATGACATTTTTTATTTGATGATATAAAAGATTTATGCTTCTATGTGACTCAAATAATGTAAGAAATATATTCATTGTTAACACCATATCATTTTTTAATAACAGAGTTCCATACTTAATAAATATTTCCAAATTTTCTATCACTAAGTTGTCCAAGAGACAATTTGGTACAATTCTAAAAGCACCATCTTTAGACGTGTAGTACCTATGAGTTCAAATACCATCTCTGTGACTATTTGCTCATATGACCTTGCTTGCCCAAGACATACAACACCTCAGGGTCTTGTGTTTCCTCATATTTAAAATACAGTTGAATCAGATAGGCTTTAAGTTACCTTCTACCTATAAATCTATGATCCTGTTATTCATGTTTTTGCATATATGTAAATATATAATTTATGTTATATGTGTGTCTATCCCTAGATTTCTTGTTTCCCAGTCCCATTTTATTATTACCATATATATTTTTTTCCACTTTGTGACCTTGTGCTAATAAAAAACATTTTTATAACACATCCTATGAGATTTTACTACATTAAAAATTGTTAACTAAAAGTTAATGAGATTTGCCATTCTCAATGTATTTTTGGTTCCTAAAATTGAAATGTAAAATGCATTTTTTTGTAAATTTAATTGCAATTTAAATGTGCATGAGAATTTTTTCATTTAAAAAGTATAACAAAAAGGCCCTTTTTTAAAAGCAAAAACTGTTTTTTGTTAACAAAAATTATTTTCCTTAAATTTATCTATTTTTGAAGTTTGGATTTTTATTCATATTATACCAATTGTCTTGAAGCAGGGCAGAACTGTAGAAGAATTGATTTAAAACATTTTATGGATTATTAAAGAGGTCTGAATTTCATTCTCCAAAAAGAAAAGTTTTACTCCATTATACTTCTTATTAGATTTGGAAGAAAATTATAATCTTCCTAGGGAGAAAAATTTTTCCAAGTTATTTGTTTGTTTTAGTTACTAAGTGCTGAGAGATTGAATTCAATGAAGTATTTCAAATAAATCTTCCCTAGAAGTTAACATAGTTTGCCTATACTTTCCCTGAATTCAACTGAAAGTTAATTTAGTCAAAGCAAAAATATTTGTTGTTTTTGTTCAGCCCTGTACAACTGTTTGTGACCCCATGAATTATACAGTCCATAGGGTTTTCTTAGCAAAGATTCTAGAGTGATTTGCCATTATTTTCTTCAGTGGATTAAAGCAATAGAAGTTAAATGATTTACCCAGGATCTCATGGCTAGTTTCTGAGGCTGAATTTAACACAGACCTTCCTGATACCAGGCCTCGTACTATGTCTACTGAACTACTCACCTATCTCCTTTACTAGAGAATTAATGTTTGTAGTCAAAGAACCTAAGAATTAATTAAAAGGCAAATTTTGAAATTTTTTGTGATTAAAATGAATCACTTTTTTTTATTGGAGCCTGAATTTTGGAATAATTGGGAAATTTTTTTCAATTATATAGACTGTAAAATCAATGGAATAAAATGTAAATCATTAGCTAAATTAAATTGGATTATAATTTTTAGTTAAATCAATCTACTGAGCACTGCTAAATGGAAATGTTTACAAGAGAATGAGAATTATTGATAATTCTAATGACCTTAGTAGGAAAATGGATCCTGACCAGAAATATAGTCAAGATATATCTGGAAAGTTTACTACACAAATCTAGATTAAGGGTCAAAAACAACTAATTGCTACTTTTAGAACTAAAGAAAAAAATGAAAGAAAAAGCACTTTCAATAATTATAATTTTTTTAAATGCTAATTTGATATATTATCATTACTATGTATAAATAGTTTAAATATATAAATGTTTATATATGAGATATTTAAATATATATATAAACATTATTTTATATATACAAATAATAAAGATAATGTACATAATTATCATTTTAAAATAATAATTATTATAATAATATATTACATATATACAAATACATACACATAATATGTGTGTATATGTATCTCAATGTATACCTGACCATTTATCTGGATAGACATGTATAATGTGTATTGGTGTCAAGCTGGGTTTACATGATGCTAAAACATCTGGTGAATTTAGTCAAATACTTAATCAAGCCAGTTTGCCTTTGTGTAGACAAAATATCCTAATGACAGACTATGTTTTTGACTGAACTGACTGAGGAGTATTTGGACGTACTGGCAATGTGGAGATGATATTAGAATAAATCATTTCAATGCTGACCTGTATAAGGTATTAATTTAAATAGTATTTTCATGATGCCACTGATATTAAAATAGAGTTCACATTACAAACCTATATTTTTATGTTTTTTATGTTTAAGTAGGATATTATTAAAGTCACATTTTAAAAGCCTAGCTTGTTTCTCAGTAAAGTATAATGCTAACAATGGTTCCTGGATGCTTTTTTTAAATTTTTTTTTAACAATTTCAATGTTCTTTAAGAAGCTGGAGGCCTGGGGCCAGACATTAGAGTTACAGAGGTGGGAGAGAAGGGGAGAGGGAGCAATGGAGTTGTAACTCCTATAAGAAAATGTCTTCCTTTTTTTCTTCTCTGTGTTCAGGCTCAGTGAACGAAGAAACCTGAGTTTAACTTTCTTTGATGAATCCTTCTCTGACTCCCCCAAAATGAAAGAAATCTTGGACAAAGACTAGTAAGGATATCAAGGTCATCCCTGTATCATAAACATGCTGGGGGAAGTGGTTGTAATGTGTAAGAAGACAGGAAATGTATAAAGAATATTTGAATGACAAAAGTAGGATTTTATATTTGATCCTGGAGATGATAGGGAGCCCCTGAAAATAGGAGGAGAGTTGACATCATCATATTTGGACTTTAGGAAAATCAATTTGACAACTAAATGGAAGATGGATTAGGATGAGGAGAGACTTGAAACAGAGAAACCAACTAGAAGACTATGTGATATGATGTAATCCTGCACAAAGAGATTGTCACTGGCAGAGGACAGAATGAGGGTACATGTGAGAGATATTACAAGAGTGAACTCAGCAGGCTATGACAACAGATTGCACATTGGGGATGGAGTATAGATTATGACAGAATGAGAAATCAAGAAGGACAACTAGATTGTAAATCTGGAAAAATGGGAGGATGATGGTACCTTCAACAGTAATAGGAAAGTCAGTAAGAAAGGAGGTTTGGGAAGGGAGAGATAATAAGTTCAATTTTGAACATGTTGAGTTTGTCATCCAGGTTTAGATGGCTAATAGATGGTTGTAAGACTGAGGATCAGCACACAGGGTTGATCTAGATAAGATCTGAGAAACATCTGCATGGAGATTATAATTAAGTCCATGGTAGTTGATGAAATCACTAAGTGAAATAAGATAGAAAGTGAAGTGATGATCCAGGACAGAGACCTGTGAGCAGTTATGACCTGAATGAAGATCCTGTCAAAGAGTTTAGAAAGGAGTTATCAAATAGGATAGGAGGTAAACCAGAAAAGTCCAAAAATCTAGAGAGGAGAGGAATATCTAGGAGATGAGAGTATTAAAAGATTCAAAGAATGTAGAGAGGACAAGCAGGATAAGAACTGATCATAATTCCTTGGTCCTTTGAAATGTGATTTATAATTATGTCAATTATGTATGCAGAAAAACACTATTTTCACACACATATATACACTTAATCCTATAATTCCATTTGAAACAACTTCTAATATGTTTATAAAACCTAATATGAAACTGTCTAATTGTTACCCACTTATAAGAAATAATTTATATTGACATTAACTAGGAGCTGACAGATTAAAATTTCTTTTTAAAACTGTTTTTCTTAGCTAATAAGACCTTGAGACTTTGTAACACAGATATCCTATATTATGAATATAGTGAAAGATTATGTGCTTTTTATCATTTGTTTAAATTATTTAGTTAATATATTGTTTTTAAATCCATTTTATCCCTATTTCAAATCATTCTCTTTTTATCCTCCAAAATAATATAAATAATTTATCCTTTCATATTTTAATTCTTTCTCCAGCTAAAATTAAGATATAACATTTTCTATTTCTAGTATAGTCTAAGACATTCTGAATATTTAATTACCCAGTGAGATTCAGATTTAAAACAAATGAGGTTATAGATTAAATAAACTTCCAGTTTACTGTATATGCCTAAACTGTTTTTTTTTAATTGTATGATAGGTAGAATTTATCCAATTATTGACCAAAATATCCTGTTTGTTTAATTTACACACAACTTAGTCTGGCCCTTTCACTTCAAAATAGAGAACAAATATTGAAAATAACATTTCATAGAATTGCCAAGAATTGGCAAAGATGATAAAAATGACAATGTTTTAAATTCCTTTATCTAGTTTTGCTGCATCAGAGTGGTTTTTTCCTCCTTTGTCTTTTGTTTACAATATCTTAAATTGTTTTAAAACAGTTACACAGGGGATTATGTCCCTTGGGGATGTTCCATTAAATTTTGAATATCAATCCCATTCATAGTTATTTCAACCATGGCATTAATCTCACTTAAAGCAATAAAAAGCAAATAGTAGCAAAAGGCAAGATGCATAAAGCATTACTTTAAACAGTTAAAAAAAAGATGTTAAATGTTTCCTTTCTAGGAACTCCTGCAGTTTTTGATACATTTGTGTGCAACTGAGCAAGAGAAAAGTAGCAGTGGGATTATTAGTGGAGATAGAAGCATACAGGGAACATGAAAAGGAGAGCGCTTCTCATTCTGGCTTTTTTTTTCCTTCATGCAGTTAAAAAGAGAGAATCGTTTAAGTGAGCTCCTGTAGATTTTATTGGTTTCTTTTCTTAGGTAAAGTTACCAACAGGTTCATTCATAAGGTGATCTTGAAGGTTGTTTTACTGTCACTGAGCTACAGTTAAGGTGGTTTGTAAAGGGTACCACCCAAGTATAAAGATGCCTGGTAGGAGAATAAGGCCTTTGCAAAGAAAAAAAAAAAAAAAACTGCAGCCCATCAGATCTTTCTTTTTCAAACCAGATAGTTTCCCCCTATGGGAAGATTAATTACAGTCAGATTGGGAAGACAGCCTTACTGTGTGTGTGTGTGTGTGTGTGTGTGTGTGTGTGTGTGTTTACTCCTCCTAACATTAAAAAAGATAAAGGAGGTGATTAGTGTGCACAAAGCCTCTGATCAAACTAGCACTGAGGTTTGTGACAGGAGGTTCAAACATTTTATGGATCACTGGTGCTGACAGGTAGATCACACAGGCCTTAAACAGATGTTTAGTGAGAAGATGAATGTATAAGATCTCATACACATAGAGCTCTTTTACTTGGCCATTTTAGCCTGTGAAGCATTAAGCACTGCTTTTTTTCCTCTTTTTCAACTGGCCCACTTTAAGTGGAAAAGTTACTAACAAGCTTCCATTAACGCTGAGATTTAAAAAATAATAATAATCAAGATTAAAGAGAGCTATGATTTGCCTATTATAAAACTTTCTTTAAGAAAGAATGACTGCAATTTACCTATCCTCTAAAATGATTTTTAAGGGCTAATGAATGCTCCCACTTTAATGAAATATATATAAGATGATCAATTGAAATGGGAGAATAGAATAGGTGAATTAAAATAAATTTAATCTCATGGCAGAAATTGTTTATGTAACAATTTAAGCTTTACATTATTTTCCTTTCCTTCCTTTCAAATAGGTTATAGGAGTATACCACTCTCCTCACTTTTTTCATTCAGACCCAAGTTATCAATGTTAAAGGAGCATTCTATTGTAGAAAATTGCTCTATACCATGTCATTTGTAGTTTCTACTCTTAGAATTGTGTGTAAGGCTGGGTATTATGCAGATGGGTCAAAATGAGAAGTTAAGACAGGTGATAATACACTTAATATATGTCAAAGGCAGAATCTAAATTTTCCTGATTCTAAAGTTAACCCCCGTTTTTCTGTATTTTCTCTTAATACAAGTATTATCTCCATTTTTATAAACGCATCTCTGAGAGGTTAAACATGTGGTGACTTAGTAAGGATGTAGGTAAGGATTTGAACCCCAGTTTCACTATATCATACCATTCTTATTAAAATAATAATAGCTAACATTTATAGCACTTTACTTTTACAAAAAGCTACACACACATACAAACACACATATATAAAATTTTCTATACTTGAATATTTTCTCCTCATAAAATTAAACGTAGTTTCTCAGAATTATAGAAATATAGTAAATAATGACAGCTTTCTACAATATACAACACTAAATTATTCTTTATAAATGATTAAAATAAAAATAATTCAGTTCTAGCTCAAATCACAAAATTTGAGTAAAAAATTAGGCATAAAAATATTATAATTTTCCTTCATCTGAGTCATATAGATAATATAATCAGTCATGGTTCTCTCTGTGTAGAGAATATAATCTAAATCACAAACAATATCATTGAAATAAATTATCCAAACACTTATTGCATATTTAGAATGTCAGCTCTTACTATCTAATTCGTTATCTATTTCTCATATTATTCATTTATTAATGAATCACTGCCATATAGCAGCAAAATATATTATATCCCTACCTCTTATCAAAAATATCCTTTCCTCAATCATGTTCAACTCCAACCCCAAACCTTCCAAATTAATGTATATAGCTAATCTAAAAGCAATCAAAATGATAAGAGTTTTGGTTATGTAGAAGAAAATCATAATGATGTTTATATGGGGGGAAGAGATGGGAAATATTAAGGGACATAATAAAGAACTATACTGAAGAAAGGGGATCCTCCATTCCTAGACTCTAAACTAAACTAGGAGCAAACAACCATACACACACACACACACACACACACACACACACACACACACACACACACTTATACATAGGTATAAGTATACAGAAAGACTCAGAGCACAATGATATACAAAAATATCCTAGGTACCCAATCAAGTGTATATAAATAATTAAAAACATTGTTAGAAAAAAAAAGCTATTTGTTATTTAACCAACGTAATTTTAAAAATTAGTTGACAATTTAGAGAGAAAAGGATTTGCATCTATGTCATATAATATATCCCTATTTTAGTGGGATAAGGGAAAGATTAGCAACTAGAAAATGCTTTCCTGAAAAGGAAGGAGATGAAAGGTGATGGTAACTAAGCCAAATCTTGAAAGGAGTTGGTGATTCCAAAATGAAGAATTGAGGAGGAAAAGCATGTCAGAAATGGAGAATGGTCTATGCAAAGTAGAGAGGAGATAGAACAGGAGGTATACAGGACACAGCAAGTAGGACATAAGAATGAATGATGTG
Source organism: Myrmecobius fasciatus (assembly GCA_023553655.1). NCBI lineage: Eukaryota > Metazoa > Chordata > Mammalia > Dasyuromorphia > Myrmecobiidae > Myrmecobius > Myrmecobius fasciatus. The sequence goes on along the minus strand of JAJPUD010002103.1, from coordinate 137,358 downwards.
GGATCAATGTGGAAAGTCAAATGGAGCTAAGGCAAGAAAGGTTTTAAAAAACGGACAAAGGGATTTGTCCTTGTTTGATCCTAGAATAACAGGAAGCTCTTGAACTTTTTCAATCAACCAATAACTCAATAAGCAATTAAGCACCTATTATGTTCTGGGTAATTGAAATTGAAAGAGAAAAGTGAATGTCTCTCTTCTCAAGGAACTTATATGCTAATGGGTTAAACAAGATGCATGTACATAGGTACATATGATGAAAGCCTCAATTGGGATGATGGAATTGTGAGTAGAGAGAAGGGGAAAAGTGTGAAAGATATTATAGAGAAAACAATAAGATTTGGCATGATTCTGAAATATGAGATTGAGTATAAGAGAAGTCATGCATGGCTTTGTGCATGAAAAGCAGAATAATTGAAAGAATAGTGTTACTCTTAACTAGTAATAGGGAAATTTGGATGAGGATTAGGTTTCAGGGGAAAGACAGAAAAAGATTTCTTTTGGATATGTTGAGCTTAAAATATCTGTGGAATATCCAGTTCTAAATGTTGAATAGATAATTGATAAGGCAGGACTGGAGCTTATGAGAGAGACAAGAACTAAATTTATGATCTGGGAATTATCTGATGAAATAAGATTATAACTGAATGTGTGGAAGGGTGATAAAATCACTAAATAAAAGAAAAGAGAAAAGGGCCTTAGGAATATGCATAGTTAGTGGGTATGATATGGAAAAAGCTAAGAAGACTGAAAAATAAAGGTTACACAGATTGGAGGAAAATCAAGAGAGAGAACATAAGAGAATATCTTGAGCATCCAGAGGGAAATGAGCATCATAAGAGATGTTGAACTACAGTATCAAATATTATAAAGATGCCAAGCAGAAAGAGGATTTAGAAAATGCCATTCAATTTGACAATTAAAAGATCATCTCTAGCTTTGTAGGACAGAGTTTCATTTGACAAATAAAATCAGATGCCAAATTGCAGAATTTTAGAAGAGACGTAGAGGAGATTAATACAAGCAATGAATGGGCAGCTAGGTGCCACAATGGGTAGAGCACTGCATTTGGAATCAGAAAGACTTATCTTCACAAATTCAAATCTGACTTCACATACTTACTAGTTGTATGACCCTGCAAGTCACTTAACCCTGTTTGCCTCTGTTCCTCATCTGTAAAAATGCACTGGAGAAGGAAAAGGCAAACCACTCCAATATCTTTGCCAAAAAGCCCTAAAATGGAGTTGCAAAGTCAGACATGACTGAAAACAAGTAGAAACAATAATTGTTGACCTCTTTTTTAAGGAATCTGGCACAGAAACAGATAGATATAAAACAATAGCTAGTAGGATTTTAGAACCATTTAAAGATGTTTATAAGACTGGTTTTAGATAGCGTAGAATCTACGTCAGTATATGGAGACTGAAAATTAAAAGAATAGTGAAGCTAGTTATCTGGAAAAGCTGAGAAGTGATGAAATTGAGGTTAGACAGAAGGTGGGTACCATCTCCATCAGAGACTAAAGAAAGAAACAATGAAGGATGATGCCAAGGAGTTGTAAGGACAGAAGAAGGAAAACATGACAAATAACTTGAATTTTCTTGGTAAAGTATAAGATAAAATCCTTAACTGAGAGGAATGGGAGAAAAGTGTACTTTGAAGACTTGAAAAGAATAGAGATAATTTGGAATAGTGTTTGAGGAGAGTAGATTATAAATATCAATTAGGAAGTAGGGAATAACATTTAATTTGTTTTGTGTTTTAGGATTATCTGTTTGGTAGCAATGTGAGAGACAGATTAGTGATGGGAAATATTGAAGCCTTAGGTATAATTGTTTTTTTAAAAAAAATAGCAAGTAAATGTCAATCCAAAGTAAATAAATGGTTAAAGATTATGGAAAAATTCAAAATGAAGAATCACAAACTATTTATGCTTCTTTAAAAATACTAAATATCAGCAATAATCAAAGAGAAATAAATTAAAATAACTTTTGATATACTGCCTCAAGCCATTAAATTGGCAACACTAACTGAAAAGGACAAAATTTTTATGATGGTTTGTTTATGGGGAAAAGGGAGCACCAGTTGTAATAGAAATAACATTTCCTCCCATGCAAATTGGACTTATTTTAATCTAAAAGGTAACCCAATTGTTTTTGAGATTTAATAATCCCAATCATTGATATATTACCTGGTAACATCCCTTAAGTAAAGGAGAAAGTCAGGAATCTCAGGTTTGACATAAATTTCTGACCAGGTGAGACAGCTTTGTAAATTTGGAAGAAGAAGTGTTGTATTCTTCCCATGCAATTAAGAAACCTCTTTTTGCTAGCTGTTGGATAGTTTATGCATATCCTATTTAGTTCTAATCCACGCCTAAACCACTGAAGCAGCATGAGTTATTCAGTGTCATGCAAATGGAACTCTAGTGCAGATTTATAGATTTTTTTTAAGAGAAGAATTCTTCAGTATTCAATAAGATATAAAATCAAGCATATCCCATGACTCAACAATGCTATTGTAGTAACAGCAGTATAATAAACCAAAAGAGTTATCTATTCAAAGATGCTCATAAGAGATTTAAAATTATATGTAATTGGGGGGAAAAAGGAAAAAAAACAACCCAGTACCAATGAAGATGTCCAATAGCAGAAGAATGGTCAAATAAACTGCATTTCTCTAAAGTAAGTATATACTGTCATGGAATTAATACTGGCAATTATGAAAAATACAAAGACATCTGGAAATATTCTTATGAAATAATTCAAAGGAGAAAAATCAGAGCCACAGGAATGATGTATGGATCTAGAATGAGCTAACTATGATCAAATGAGAAAATAAATGAAAACGAATGGACAGTTTTGAAAAGAACTTAGAATTAAGTAGCTAAAATGGTGTTATGACATTTTATATATAAAAGTTAATTTAAATGTAAATTATTGCTAAAAAGTTTATTTGACTTGACAGTCAATATTAAGTTTCTAATAAAACATTATATGGTATTTGGGTATATAGATACAAATATATGCACATATATACATGATGTCCCAAAAATCTGATGCAATTTAAACTTTTAAATCTAAAAACTACATTAAAAATTTTGGAACACCGTGTATAAACACATATACATATTAAGATAAGAAGGAAGGAGAGTTTGTTTTTTATTCAACCTCCCTCACTCCTCTCCTTTTGTTGTTGTTATTGGTAATGATAAACTATTAGTAAATCCAAAGTAAGCATTTATTTGTTCATCTATTTGAATACAAGAAAGGCAAGGCTTTATATTCAGGGCTAGGGGACCTTTGTCCTCATGGACTTGCAGTTTCCTGTGAAGAAAATCTAATTTAGTTGTTTTGAGGGAAATGCTTTGTTTAACTTTAAAGAGGTATAAAAATAAGAATTCTTCTTTTATTTTGGTATGCTGCTAAACTTGTTTATAAATCAATTCTACATCTTATAAGTAATGAGGGGAAATTTTTGTCATGTGTCTGGAGATTCAATTTAAAAATCAGTATGTCCTCTTCTAATTTAGTCTGTCCAAATATCTGCTACATTTCAGTCACCTTGAAGGATCTGTTCAGTTACAGTTGACTTCTTAATGCCTCCATCATCTGCCAGAAATTTTTTTTTACTAGTCTCATTCTCTGCCCTTCAGCTTTTTTAGTTAATGATTGTTTTAATTAATTTTTTTCTTTTAAAAGGAAAGATTGAAGAGTTGTTTGCAAGCAACTTTCAGAATAATTTTTTACCACTAGTGTGGGACTGCCTGTTTGAATGTTTCCAAGAAAGTATTGTTCTTCTGTGACAACAGGTCAGAAAGACTCTGCATTAATTACACTAACATATGGTTATTAACAGATTCTAGCTCAGGGAGCAATACTTTACAATGTTATCTTCCACATAGTCAGATGTTAGCCATATTGTCAGTGCTGGCAGCTATTGTTTCACTCATTTACTTCACAGAGCTAATTACTCCCTAATAATAACTTTACCTTGGAGTTTTTCACTTGCTTGTGCCAGCAAACCTGTTCACACTACATATGCTAATTATTGGCACTTATTCATTATGTTAAGATAGCTTTAAGTTCAAGCTGTGCCGCCTGGCTTTCGGTATGGAGCCAGCTGGCTGCAAAGTTCCACCTTTTTTTTTTTTTTTTAAACTAAAGTCATTAAAAGTTTTAATATGGGCCCATCTTGTTCTCTTTACAAGATTCAGTCTTTCAGGAATTCAAATGACTGTGCAGTTACCCACGGACAATTGCACATTATAATAAGAAGGCCTTTGGTTTCTGTAAGAAATTCACAAAGCTTACACCATAGGTTTTTTTCCCCCCAGATTAGAAAAGGTGTAAGTGAATTCTTTCAGATTTTAACTATAAGCCATTTCATCCTCTTGGCTATAATTTACATATACATACAGCACATATTCATACACATACAAACAGACTTTTAATTTCTTTTCAGGAGAAGTTGAGCTCATTCTTTTTGTTTGTTTCATACATACATTAAGAAGGAGGCTTTATGGAATTTTATTGCACTTGAAATGTTTTATACCCTCTTTCTCCACTGGCTTTCAAAAGTGTATTTGTCACTATACACAGATACTTGTGATTTATTGGTAGGGCCAAATGTTGTCTTTGAACTGAAGTCAGGATTCCCATTGATATCAGTGGGAGTTAATGTTTAAGTGTTGTTTTCAGTCAAAGTAAAATATGGTTTTCCTAGTTTTAATGAAGAAATAGCTTCATTTGGCTTATATCCAAATGTAATTAGATATAACCACCACTAAGAAATCTTTCAAAAATGTCTAAATAGGCCAGTTTTGATGAGCATGTATCAAAAATAACTTGTCCTTTTTTAAAAATGTTAAATTTGTCAAAGGTCTTGTGAGACCTAGATTATCCTGATTTATTAATGCTAAATAAATCCAAGATAAACATTTACTCAAGTGGTGAAAATAAATCTATTTTTATTTTTAAAAAAGAAAAGTTTGTTCTGGTATTTTATTTTGATGTTTAATTTTTACCTTTAAAAATTGGCTTGTTTTTAGATACAATTATATTTAAATGACTTTTGCTTTACCTAAAATATGTTTCTGTTTTCATTAATTAATATTATTTAATTTATAATCAAATTATTAAAATCTTTTTTCCCAATAATTTTCATATTGTTTATATATAACTGTTTAATATGAACTAAAGAAAGCCTCTGCCATTCAATTTTGAAAAGACAAATTTTGGGAAAATACAGATAATTTAGTGAGTGACAGTATTAGCAAGTAAAGCTCCTCCTCCCTTATTCACTTTCAACTACTTTTCTATCATGGTGCCTGGCCAAGTGTAAGAAATCACCCAAGAATAGTTTATCCTACAACTTACTGAATAACCTGCATTGAACTTTAGCAATTATTTTTTTTTAACTAATTGTCTGAGGAGCTTCATACTTAAAGTAATCTTATGATGATATGGTTAGTTAATAGAGGAAAGATAAGTTTTCAGGACAATCATTGATTAAGGACTCCCACCCAAATGATGTATATTGAGGCTTTTTAAAAAAATTTCATATGCAGTACAATAATTCATATATTAGACCAATTCTGCAAATATTTATTGTCTCCTCTAGGCAATAGAATTCAATGATAAAGAAATAAATTACTCCACATATTTAAGGAGAATATAGTCTAGTCAAGAATAAAACATGTATAAAATCATTATAAAATAAATTAGAATGTAATTAGAGCATAGGAGGAATTAAACAAAGATTCCTTTGAGGAATGAATAATCACTTCTACCTGGAGGAATAAGGGATAGTTTCCTAGATATGGTTGCCCTTGAGAAAGACCTTGAAATAAGAGAGAAATTTTACCAAGCAGAGAAGTGATAAGATTTTGCTTAAATCACAAAGGGGATGGTATATACAAATATATAGATGCTAGAGAGGGTAGAAAGAGAGTATGGAATGGTCTTATGGTCAAATTTGTCTGGGTTGTAGAGAACATAGAAGAAAGTATTGTGAAATAAGTTTGGATAAATCACTTGGATCAGATTTTTTTTTTTTTTTTTTTTTTTTTTTTTTTTTTTTTTTTTAATTTTATTTTTTTTTTATTTTATTTGCATAACATATGTGTGGGTAATTCTTCAACAATAACCCTTACATAGCTTTCCGTTACAAATTTTCCCCCCAACTCCCCACCCCTCCCCTAGATGGCAGGATATCCACTACATGTTAATTATGTTAAAATATTGGCAAATCGAATATATGTATACATATTTCCAAACTTATCATTGGTGTGTAAGAAAAATCTTATCTACACAAACGATATATCAGATAAAGGAAACACAATGTAAGCAAACATCAATCAAGGAGTATGAGAATGTTATGTTGTGGTCCACATTTCGCATCCCTCTCTCTGGGTGTATATGGCTTTCTTCAGTGAACAATTGGAGGTGGTTTGAAACATATCATTGTTGAAGAGAGCCATGACTTGGATCAGATTTTTAAAATATTATATTATAAGTTTCATATATGGATGACTAGAAGCATGGTGGTACTATTAAGTAGTTCAAGAAAATGCTGTCAGGTATTAAATGAGTGGAGTTTCAGGTTCCAGGAGAATACCCATGTGGAGGTGTTTAGCAAACAGCTGAAAATATGAAACTAAAGCTCAGAGAAGAGCTTTTGCTTAGAGATATAGATTTAGGAATCATCTGGACATTGACAATAATTGAAACCATGTGAATTAATAAAATTGTCAAATATAATGTATAGAAAAGAACACAACTGAAGTCTGAGCCTTGCAATGTTTATCATTCATAAAGGGAGGGAGGAAGAAGGAAAAATCAGACAATAAGTCTTCAATAAGGGAGGTAGTAGATCAAACTAGAATTCTGTGATGGAAACCAAGGGAGAAAAAAGTATCAAGAAGGAGTAGGTAGTCACTATGTCAAAAACAGTTGAAAAATTAAAAAGAATGAGAACAGAGAAAAAGCTATTTAATTGGAAATATTTATATCATTTATAAAATGGCTTTAATAAAATGAGGCACTAGAAATCTGACTGCATGGGATTTAATAGTAAATAAATGATGAAGAAGTTCATTATTTTTGTTGAACTGAAATTGAAATAAGGACTATTAATGTAGACATAAAGATCACTACAGGTCATACCTTGACTTAGTTTTTAAAAGTCATATTTATGTTTTATTATATTTTATTTATTTTGTTAAATATTTTTCAATTGCATTTTAATCTGGTTCATGATGTACTTGGGGAGTGTTGTGAGCTATCCTGTGGGCAATGTGGCTTTGACACTCTGGTACAGATTAGACTTTCTAGAATTTTGTAGATGAATGGGAAAAGAAAAAATTTTAGGAGTTTGGGGTAGAAGTAGCAGAGTCAAAAAAAATAGGACATATAAGAGTCAATCAACTCTAAATAGCCAATAAGGAGAGAACCATTGTCATATCTGACATTCTAGACATATTCTTTTTTTATTTAGTCAACTATCAGGCAAGATAAGATGACAGACCAGTAATCTGTTGTTGTTGCATGTATTAATTTCTAGGCCAACCTAACTATGAAAGGTAACTTTGCTGGTAGTTAATGCTATGATTAATACAAATGGGCAAGGCAAATACCAGCACCATTAATTGGTTCCGTGAAAATATGAAGTGACATGAAACAACTTTATAAGGGCAATTAGTAGTTTAAGTACAATGCTATGAATAAGTAACTGGATTGAAAAATGTTTAGTATTTCACAATGTTACATTGGGATTTGATTGTAATGTATTAATGATATTATTGAAAAGCATTGTATGGAAATAGACTATGCTTGTTTTAATGAAAAAAAATGCTATTTACTACAAGTTTACCCTGAAAAATGATGATTCATAAATATAATATTTATCTGGTAATAGTAAAAGTTTTGAACTTTCTACATCTTAAGAACCTTTCCAAATAGGTGTGATTTGGATTCACGAAGTGGCATAGCAGTATATAATGAAGCATTTTGTTAATTATATTTTTGATTTACACATATTTACTTACTTTTTCTTCTAATTAAGAACAATTAAAAATAAATTGCCCAACTCTTTTTAAATGTGGTTCCTGGTATTTTTAAGAGTTCTCTAAAAATTTAGAAAAAATCTCATTCTTGGTATAAAGGATTTCATTGTTTTAAGAGACTTCATTAGATGTTACAAATATCCTCAAAAGTCTAATTAATTTTAACTAATAAGACTTCCAAAAATAAAATGTAATAGTTATCACAAAATCAATCAGATGATAATATGAACTAAAGATATATACATATACAAACACACACACACACACACACACACACACACACACATTAGGGAACAACAATTAAAGAGATAGTCCAGCATACAGCAATCTGGCACTAGAAAGAATGTCAATTATTTTACTATTAAATTTTTTTTATAAATCCAGTGTGGTTTTGTTGCGAATTCTAAAGAAATTAAAAACAACCTAGGAAAAGCTAAAATTTTGGAGTGTTGGCAAATGACATATGCTTTGGGCAAGCAATTTGGTAATTTGGTGACATTTCTTTCTAAAAGTGAAAAAAAAAGTTATCTTTCTCATTAGGGCATCTGGGAATAAAAAAACAACAACAAATAAAAATGATAATTTACAAAACTGAAATGCTACTTTAATTTTATATAATGCATTCTCGTTAAGGCATTTATGAGTAAAAAAAACAGCAGCACAGCAAGTAATGATTTACAAAACTGAAATGCTCCTTTAATTTTATATAATGCATGTGTTAAATCACTTAACTGATAGATTTGTAACATCATCAGGACAAGGGCTCTATCTTTTATTTATTTTATACCACCATAGCACCAATCACAAGAGACAGAAAATAAAAACTTTGGGTTTGTAAATTTTTGAGTAAGAAATCATTACTTAATAATGATTAAATGAACATTTCATTAAATGATTAAATGAACAGACTAAATGAACATTTAAGTGAGATGTAATATGAGGGAGTATTAATGTATATCTTATTCAAACTGACCCAATTTTTATTGCTCCATTCTTTAAAAAAGAAGTAAATTATTTTGAAGTGCCATCTCAATTCTCATACTTTCCATATTCCCAATTTCTCCCCTCCTTTGTTTGTTTTTTTTTTTTTGCTATTTTTCTCTTCTAATACTTTCTCCTCAAAACTAATACTATTCAGTTTAAAAAGTAAGGTCACCTTTCCTCAATTTAATCTTACATAAAAGAAAAATCATGCTTTTTTTACATTTTTTAGATGATACCAAACAGACAATAAAAGATGAGGTGAAAGATTGATCAAAATCATGGAGGATGGACTTAGATTCAAAATAACTTAAGGAAATAGGAAGAAATATCTAATTACTAATTTGATATTTGATTTTAGGTATATAAAAAGTAACAAAATAGAATGTTAATTAATATTTTTATCATATTTTAGTGGAAAACAAGAAAAGTGGGTCTAAAATTCAATGTGAAGGATTTAGGTAAAATAGAGAAAGCATTTCTTAAAAGGGATCTTATCAAAAAAAATTCAGTAGGTTACTAAAATAATTTTCCCATTCTCTTTTCATTTAGCCTTTTTCAAAAAAACGTGCATTTTCATGTAGATATTATGGTTTAACTTTAATCCTAATGAAAGTTTGGGGGATAAAGTCTATTATCTCATCATCTTTCCCTAGCTCTCTTATTCACTCAGTTTAAAATGTAAAACAATGTGTTACAGAATCTGAATTTTTTTTATTCCATAAAGGAGTAATCCTAATCAGGATTTACCCTAATCAGATACAATCCTACAGTCCAACATTACCATATATAAATTTTTGAGAGTATGCTCCCCACTGCTACTGTGGTGAGTTCTTTCCACATCCTCAGAAAGCACACAATTCTGTTATGGACACAACGCAGGGATCATAGCTTCAGGGAATATCTCATTTTCTGACTAAATTTGGCCATGACTAAAATAGAATAAAAGCAATAATTGCATAGCTAGTGTCTTAGAGGGTACAAGAAAAAGGACTGAGCAATATGTTGATATTTCATTTATTTGTTTTTGTTTGTGAATACCTTTTTTTAATTTATGTATGTTGGGAATAAATTATCTTTGAAAAATGGCTAAAGGAAGTATTCTTTTCCATTTTACTGCATCCCCAGAATCTTGAGAAATGACTTTAGAGTTAAATTTGAGACTTTCATTCAGAACATCCTTGAGAACCAACTGGATGTTACTTTCTAGTGAAGAATATATGAGGGATATTAATAGTGGTATACATGTTGTTTACTAAATTTACTAAAAATAGTGCTTAAGAAATAGTAAGCAAAGAGTAAAACTATCACCTGAGAAAGTACCAGGTACACAAATAGGTTTGTTCAATCCTTTGCCCTTACTGCTTCTCTCACATCACCATTTCCTAGCTTTGATGATGAATATATTCAACTATCAGATGATTCTCTTGAGTTTGTTTATTTATTCATTTATAACTGGCAGGATCAACAAGTTACTTTGGTACTTATTGAAACAGCTCATAAGTAAAGTGAAAGATTTTTAGTGTTCCCGATATTAAGTATATCAAAAACCATTTGATTAACTGGAAATGTTATTTCATGATTATTTAATGACATAGTATAGTTGAAAACTTATCAGTGATGTTGTCATTTGTCTGAAAAATAATCTTCTAACTGCAGCTTGGTTTTAGAGGTGACTGAACATCACATTAGGGTCTGAAATGGATTGTTGAATTTGTTATGTCAGGACACTGAACTTCATACACCTGAAGGAGCATACAGAAGGCATTTGCAAACAAGAATCAAGTGCAGTTCCAGAATAATTGTAGCCAAATGGATCCATAGAAAGAGTTCCTGTGTGTGGAATCTGAATGCCCAGCTGGTCTTAGAAGGATTACCAGGGTTTAATGGACAGCACAGATGGAATCAATACTATTGTCCAAAGTATTCTAGGGCAGAGGCTAATATAAGAAGGATGATCAGTGGAAGGCTGATTGGAAAGTAAGAATCTTCTTATTTGGTTTAAAAAAATATGAGAACTGAGTCTGTTCATTCTAGGAGTTTAGGAGAAATAGTTCCCAATGCTTCCTTTCATGGTTAATAGTCATTGTAAAGATGGCCCAGGTCAGATATGGCATGCAGCTGTAGAAGTTCTTACTGAACTATTATAAATATATTATGCTATTCTGTACACTAAAAAAGTTTTAGTGGATATGGAGTACTGCAATTGTATAAGCTTTCCATTATGTGAGTAACTCATTTAGAGTGTTACCATAAGATAGTCATGCAACACATGCCTCCTATGAATGAATGAGTCACCTTGATCAACAGCCTAATGACGTACCACTCTGAAAACACTTTGGTGTGTTTAAAATGAACTACATTCTAATGAATTAATCTGCTAAAAGTTTCATTTGGCTTTAAATTACTTAGTCTGAAAAATAAACATGTATATCTTTAGTTTTTAAAATGTTATTTGATTATTTTCTTATATCTTAGTAGTCATAACCTTATATTTATTTTATAAACTTAAAACATTGTGAGACCATTCATTTGAGAAATAATAACATTTAACAAAATAGGGATTTGCTTCAAAAATTTTGTCCTGTTTTCAGATTCACGACTGACTTTTCTGCTGTATTCTGTATTGATCAAGATATGCAGCTGTTTTTCATTTAATAAAGACCACACATGAAGATATTTTTCTGTTGCTACATGATGGTATCATATATCCTTATGTTCACAAAATATATGAAAACATTTAAATGCCATATTGCTGCCTCATCAGAAGTTAGTGCAGCCATCCTTGGTAAAATAGCTTAGTTCAGTCTTAGGAGCAAGTTGAGTTTTCCATGGTCTCTGGGTTATGGTAACCCGTAATTGAAAATATGACAAAGACCTTATAGTGTGTGAGACCACCTGCCCCAAGTGACTATTTTTCATGGTCTTCAACATTTGTTTCCATTGGAAATGCACCTGGAAATATAATAGGGAAAGTTGTCTATTCAATACCACTTTCTTCAGTTTGTAAAGGTAAATAGTTTATCTTACAAGGATCCTATTCCATCATAATGAAAATAAAGGAACATTTCAAGGAAATGATATAATTTTGGTGATTTTATAGGAGAAAAAAATGCAAAAAAAAGTAATTCCTACAAATATTACAAGATTTAGAAGTATAGGCACCTCCCTGCCCAGATTTGTTTTTTAAATAAAAGAGGAATAGATTTTTTTTGGTAAAGGGGATTTGATGTTTGAATCATTTCCTAATTTTCTTTTGAATAATTAAAATCAATTTCTGAGCCCAGTATTTGTAAAGTTTGAATGGCATTCTAAAACCGCCAATTGGCATTGCTGAGTAGTTCTACTATTTGTTGCAGTTTTGCTTTGGGGAATATTTTTATATTCTGGGAGAAGCTGTTCTAAAATATGTCATCCATTTCATATTATCTTTTCTTAAGCTGTTATTTCTGTGCTGCAAAAAATAAATAAATAAATAAACTTACTGGGCTACAGGCTGGTCACAATATCTGAAAATTGGCCCATAGAAAAATAAACCCAGAAATGACAAATATGTATATATATACATACATATATATACATATATGCACATGTATATGTATATATCCAATTTTTTTCATCCTGAATTCAATTGGCTGGCTCATTTCTGAGCACAAATTTTGTACCAAGTTGAGCTATTCTCATTCAGAAGATCCTTGATGCTATTTTTTGCTTCTCTTTTCATAAAATGTACCCTCCTCTGTGCTATACAACTTTGCCCTTTGATTCTAACACACATCAATGCATGGACTAGAAAAATCAGCTGCTCTCCTGGTGCCTTATTAATATTAGAGCACAGAATTAGGTTCTGAGACACAAAGGGCACGAGGCTGTGCTTTATTTCAAGATCTGCCATTGCCATAGAATGTATAAGGCTATGATTAAATGACCTTACAACAACTGGCTTTTTTTTTAAGTAGGAAAAAACAGTAGTCTATCAGTTGTTTTGTCCACATGACATCAATCAGTCTGTTCATTTTTTTCATACTGAATTGACTAAACCTGTGGGTTGTTTTGGCATTGAGTAGACATTGGCTAAGCTATTTCCTAGAAATAAGTTTGCAGTAAGATACAAAGTGTCATTTGACCTCCTACTATATAATGCATGACCAATCACATATTTTAGATGTCTAGTCACCTCACTTAACTTTATTGATATTACTTATTCATTTAACCTCACTTTCAAGCACTTTTATAATTGTGAAATCCTCCACTACATAGGCTTGACTGTCTCAGTGTGTTACTGACTAGTTCCCTTTTGATTTTTTTTGTTTAATTATTTTTATTACTTTCTTTTTCCATAAAGTTTTTTGTTATTGTTGTTGTATAACTAGCCCTGCTGATTACTGAGAATTTGAAATTTGCATTCAAAACTTCTCACACTGTTATCTCCCTATAGGACTATCATAAATTCTGGTAGAAACAGAAATGCAGGGGGGAAAAAGTTATATACTCATGAGAGAAAAACATAATGAAAAGAAAAGTTTAATTTTCTTTTGATTTCTCTAACTTTATCCAGAACATCTATTCCTGTGATGGACACTTCCAAACTGACCTGAAGGGTTGTTCTATTAATGCTGAAGAATTTCATTGCCTATCAAGATGGGTCATTTTCCTAGCCCAACATTATTCTTCCACATTTAACCTTTTTAAGCCTACATTCAATGATGTTTTAAGAGATAGATGTTGTTAAGAGTGTTTTCTATCTTTGGATATAAAGTACTCTATAATGTAATACCCATACTATATATTAGAGAAATAAATAACACTTCTAGTTTGTTTTTAGAATAAGCAGCATACATGTAAAATATTATGGTTAATATATATATATGAATACCAGATAATATTAAATAAAATAACATAAAAAATTTTAATAGATAAGGTGAAATCAGCTACTTCCATTTCTATTTTTAAAAATGAAAATCCTAACCAAAGGCTGAAATTAAGTAAATTCCTCTGTTAGGAAGATTATAGCTTAGATTATATATTAGCTCACCAATGGTGCAGAAACATTTAGCATTATTTTAAGCACTACAGGATACCCTTACAATTAATTTTTAATTTATACTTTGAATTTTTAGTTCTTGTATTAGCTTTATATTAGTTTCTTACTTTATATTTCAATAGTTCAAAAGATCCATATCCTCACAGCTGTGGAAACCCTTCCAATAGTACCAGGAGTCTTCCTCTAAATATCTATTACCTAAATAAAGAAGCACAAAAGTTTAGACTAGCAACTCATCTCCTTTTCTCCCTCTACATATTTGGTGTTATCATTACATTGTTTCCTGCACACAGTTCTTCATTTGTTCTATGGTTTAGCTTATGTAACCTACCATGAAGTTCCTATTGCCCCTTGAATCATCCAAAATGTTTATTGAAAGGATCATTATAAGAACATGTATTTAGAGACCATTTAGGCAGGTTCCTAATTTTACATATGAAGACTTTGAAAAACAGGGAGATAAATTGAGTCACCTAAGCCTCCTACAGGCAGGAAGTGAAAGGAAATTTTGATCCCAGACTATCAAACTCCAAACCAAACTCCAAACTCTATAAGAAGTTATTCAAATGATTGTGTTGTTCCATGATTCAGAATGTTATTAAAAAGATGTATGAGAGACTTGCAAAGAAAGTTAAGATTATGAAAGTAAGGTCCATTTTGCCAAATGCAATCCAGCTTATTTTCTTCCTCATGTGAAAATTTGGGCTTATTTTATTTTCCAGGTATAGAGTCTATTCAAGAGGAAGGTACTGATGAATGTTATATAGGAAGGTTTCCATCCAAATACCTCTCACAATTTGACAATAAATATTATTTATCTACTAGTTATATGTGTTGCGTTGTATATGTATTCATATTTCCTAAATGACTAGTTAGGCAAAACATGTTAAAGATTTTGAGCCTCTCTCTTCGGAATCACTGCAAAATCTGTGCAAAGTTACTATGTCACCAGAAACAGGGATGTCTAGAAAATTCTTCTCTAGATAGTATATATTCATATACATACATACATATATATAGGGAGAGAAAATCTGCATTCTATATATATTTATATATATTTACAGAGAGTATATATTCTAAATACATATTATATTTAGAATATTTTTTTTCAATTTTCTCTCTACTGAACAGCTTCCATGGCAGTAGCATTCATTAATGATAGCAAGCAGGTAGGTAGAATTCTGAGTTTACAAAGCTTTGCAAATATTCTTTTATCTTAATCTCACAACAACAGTGAAGGAAAGGAGGAATGTTATTGTGAGGATCAGCATCCAGTAGTATATCCCTCTTGGAAAGATATTATAATTAGACCATAAACTAGACTCAAAATTATATAGGAAAAAAAGTAAACTTAATTGCATTTGGGAAAGTGTACATTGTTTTTAGTGATCTTAAGTTGTTTCCCAAGCCTATTATCAATATTCTGAATCATGAGATTCTACAATCTTCTGAGGAAATCTTCTGAGAAACTTCTTTAAAGAAAAATGGAATTGATTTGGAGTACAGAGATCTGGCCTCTTTACATACTGATTCTGGGAAGCAAGGCAAGTCAATTTATGTTTCTCAAAGTCTTCATATTTAAAATTAGGGGTTAGCCTAGATTTCTCTAAGGTTCCCCTCCAGTTCTAAATATATGTTCTTATAATGATCCTTTAAATAAAAATTTGGGGAGATTCAAAGGATAATAGAGAGATGCATGGTGGGTATATATAGACTAAAGCCTAGGACAGAGGAAGAACTGTGTGCATGAAGCTATGTAAAATATATCAAAGATATGTAGGAGCAGAAAAGGAGATGGGTTGATGTTATATGTTTTCATGTTCCATTATGCATGTAATATTAGGTCACCTAGAGGAAGGCTCCTGGTATTATTATTATCATCCCCTTCTCATAGATGAGAAAACTGAGACAGAGAAATTAAGTGACTTCTCTAAATTTACCCAACTACTGGCTGAGATTGCACTTGAATTCAGGTCTTCTAGACTACACGTCCAGTGCTCTATTCACTGAGTCACCCATCTTCCTTTAAACAAAATTATCTTTATTCTTGTCTCTATCATAGAACATCATGTGATTAATCATATGCATTGGGAAAAATCTTGTTGGAGTAGAGCCTTAAAAGCTGATTTTTTTCTAGGAAATAAATACTTTTTTTAGTCAACAAACAATAAACAGAATTAAATCTTGTAATATCTACAACTTTTACTTAATTCAATTGCATTCAGAATGGACATTTTTAATTGGGTAAATGTAAAGATGAAATTTACATTATAGAATACCAAGTGACCTTAATATATGTATCAATATAAATGAGTAATTATTGATGTCGTCTCAATCACCTTTTTATTGGAAAAAATACTATCATTTTCCTAATCATTTGATCTTAGCCTCTTTTGGACACTTTTGAGAATTGATTCCTCAATACCCTCAATATTTTGTTACTTTCACCACATTCTCCATACATACCTTGTTTTAACTGCTGTTCCAATCTTTATCTAGGTCCATTTCTCTTCATTAGGCAACTCTAACCAACAATTTTGATATGAGATTTCAAATGTAATGATCCTAGTATATTGACAGATAAAATATTTTTCATAGGAATTTTTATCTTTTTTAATTTAACTTTTGTTTGCCTTCTACTCTCATTTTTAAAATAAACTGTGTTAATTCTATCTCACACCATGTTTTCTTTAACATCATTTGTCCAGCAATTTTTCCAGTTTAATGAGATGGTATTTCTTTGTATATTTCATTATTATCCTCAATAAGAATGTACAATTTTACAAATAAGTTTTGATTCTAAATCTGTATGGTCCTTAATTAACATATTTCTTGCCTTGGTCAAAAGATCAAGTATTTGCTGGCCAAAGAATTTTCTAGAGCTTTGTGGCCTTGTTATTGTAGCAACTATTTTATCTCAGTTAAACTTCTACAGAATATAGTTATAGTCTGCATTCTCAATTTTGAGTCAGTAAATAAGCAAGCACCTATTCTGTGCCTAGCAGATAGATCAGGTTGTAACTGTTTTGATGAATCCTATTTATTCTTCTTACTTCTGTTGTTTCTGACTTGGTGTTAATTTTAAACTTTGTTGTAATAAGTTTATTTGGACAGACAGAAAGAGACAGAGACAGGGACACAGAACTTTGGCTATGTATATATGTATATAGCATACATGTCCTACATATATGCATGTATATGTAAAATATACATGTATAAACTACACATATATATATGTATTCACATGCCCATATAACATGTGGAAGGCCATCTCTCATTTCCTATATTCTAATTATTGCACATTCTTAACCCAGAACAAACGCCCTCACACCCTCTAACCTTTACTATCACAGTTAATTGCATGCTTCAGCCTAAATGCTATGTGCTCTATATGGCCTTTTTTGATCCTCCCAGCAACAAATGCCATCTCATGAAAAATTAGCACATATATATTTTGTATACATCTTGTATATGCTTATACATATTCATATTCTTCTGTTATAGAGTATGTAAATACACACACATACACATATACAGCTGATTCAGAAATGGAGAGTTAGCATGGGAGTCAGGAAGAACCAAATCTAAGTCCTACTTCTAACACACATTGACTGTGTGACACAAGATACATATAGTCAATCCCCCACATTCACTTGTTTAACTTTGGTGACATCAAGTATTTAGTGATTTTATTAGTTACTTCATTTTCTCTTCCAGGTTCAAATTCCACATGATATGCCCACAAGTTTGGGGAGTAACTAATATCCCATGAAGTGATTCACTGGTCTTGTTCAGCCTACTGATGTAAAGAGCTCCCAGTGTATTCATTGCATATTTTCACTGTTTGTCTTTAAAATTCAAGTTCTGTTCTGCACTTATGGCCCCAAAGTATAGGCCAAGTCCTTTGATTTCTAATTCCAAGTCTGCAAAGACAGTGATGTAGCTTAATGAGGAAATAAATATATTAGAGATAACTGCTGTCAGTATCAAGACATGTTAATGAATCCATGATTCATTGATTTCACAAAAAGGAGAAAAGTATTTATGGTACTATATATTTCATATGTTATAAAAAGTGAATATTATTTGAAATCACTGTTTTATTCATTATTATTATTATTATTGTGATATTAAAAAATTACAGAATTCTAGAAAATTACTGGCAAGAAAAAATGTTTTCTATATTATCTTTTTTTATGTATGGAACTTTATAAGTCATTTCAGTGTTACTGTGTTAGGAAAAGTACATATTATTAGAAAAATTAAATAAGTGTATTCAAAAAAGTTATTTTCAGCAATTTCTATTGAAGAATTATAGTTTTGGGTGGTTGTAGGAATATAAGCCCTTACTTCCTATAGGTTCAATATATCAATATTTAGGCTTTTGATTTTCTTGCAGTTTTCCAGACATGTTATCTCCATGAAAGTTGGAGATTGATTATAATTTATTTAATATATTAATGCCTTAGGAAGATTTTAGGTTTTTTACGGTGCAATACAAATGCTTATTGATGCTGAGAATAGAAGCTCTTCCCTGGGTTCTCCCGATACCAATAAACCAAAAGTAAAAGCTAGCTAAATAGATAGATAGAAACAGACACACATACTGACTATTTTATATATCTATGTATAGATATGCTATAGATATACACATACATATTTAAAATCTACTTAATTTTTTTTCTGATTTCACGTGGTACTTGTTATATATAGCAGTTTATTTTTGTGAAATTTGTAAATCTTTGTACTTTTTCATTTTTTAATTCTAAACCATATTTCACAATGTCGTTTTCTGCTATTCTTTCATATGCCCATTTTTTCTTTGAAGTTGCATAAATTTGAAATATATGAAATATATAGAAAGTTTTTATCAAGCTGTGGCCGAATTGTCAAGCTCATAATCCTTTGCAAAAGTTGTTACATATAATACACACACACACACACACACACACACACACACATCATATATAATCTCCCCAGTCCACCTTCCATACCGCTGACAAACCCTCCCTTTCCATCACTCTGCCTCTATTATTGAAGATGCACAATAGGGACAACACAGGACCCAAATCTCTTCTGCATGTTTTCCTTTGCTCCATGAGTTGCCTACTGCCCTCTCTGTCAAACTTATCTATCTACAGTGGTCCCCAGAAAACAGACACAATTTGTTGATGGAACTTTACATTAAGTATTTCTAAGTCAGTAGAATCTGCTAGACCTTCTGTTCTATTTGCATAGTCTTCAAAAACCTGGGTCACCTCTGAGACATGATGCAGTATCAGAGTAAGCCATATGCTTTAAGCTGACTGCAGTGATATGTGACTGAGTACTCAAAAACTATTATTCCATTTATTATAATATCTAAGCTTGTTATACATTATATGTATGCTACATATGTGTATATATGCATATGCATGCTATATGTAAAATATTTATAGATACATTGTATGTCTATATATTCGATCACAATTTTGTATCCATTTTAAATGTGCATTTTAAGTAGGTATTTATGTATATGTATATATATATATATATGTATACACACAAACATGTATATAGTTAAAAGTTTTGAACAAATGAAGAAATCCAAAAATGAAAGCTTATAACTTTTCATTTTGTTAAGTAGATCTGAAAATTCCTTGAAAAGATGAACTAGTTGAGCTGAAGTGAGTTCTACTACACTAGAAACTTACAGGGGATCTAGCAACTGCCTTTTGTGTAAGACAATAGATATTGTGAATATTCCTCTTCCTCTCCAGGCAGCTAGCTAGTTTGGTTAACCAAAATTGTTGAGTAATTGTTCTGTGGTTGAGAACAAAATGCTGAATTAAACTGTTCCCAGCACAATAATTGTGTGATTACAGCATTTATGCTGCTGGCCAAAGGAACAGTCATTAGGTTTGGAAGACTTATCAAAACCACAAGTACAAAAAAAATGCAAATCACATGTAAATTGTCCTCTAATACCTATAGTGGCATAGAAATTCAACTAAAAGTAAACTATGATTCTAGTTAAAAAGGAGAAAGAAAGGTAGAAGTCTTCATTGTACATTTACTACAGACATGAAATTAGAAGGGAAATGTTGAAAATGCATATTCTTTATTTTTTTTCTCTTTCTATGCATTCATTATGGTATCCTGTCTTTTTCCCCATCAGCCAACTTAATCTCCTCAATCTGCCTCCTTCATGTTAACTTAGACATTGTATGCTCAGTGTGCACACACACACCCCCTTCAAAACTGTAAAGAAAACAACAGATTGGTATAGTTTGAGAAAGAATAAGTAAGGAAACAGTCTATATAGCTATATATCTATCTATCTGTCTGTCAATTGCCCATAGAATTTAAAAATTATTTTCTTTCTCTTTTGTTCTTTTTAATACTGGTAACATGTGCTACTGCACTTGGGGGACCTTGACTTATCATAGCATTTTACCACATTTACCATTTGCAGGATATTGTCTCCATAAGAACCAGGGCTGTGTTTTTTAACAGGTTTGGAAACAGCCTATGCAGAAACCTAAGCAGTTTAGTAGTGGTAATACCAGTAACAAGAGTAACATTTTTAATGCTAACTAAATATTAACTAATGTAAGCAAAGTATTTTATGAGAGATAAATGAACTTGAAATAATATGTATATAACACCTTGGCACTTCTCCAAATCAAGTATAAATTATGATGGAATAGCCTAATGTAAACTATGAATAGAAGGCCTTTAAGGAACTTTCTTAGAGAGCTTGATTAATTTTATTTTATTTTTTAAATTGGATAGTTAATGGTACAACTGAACTCTATTAAGAAAATGGCTGAGGGGATAATCAAAAACAAGGCTGAACAGCTGAAAGTCTGAAAAGAGGTCTTTATTATGCATTTCCCTTGACGGTAATTAGAGGCTATCCAATACTTGAAATATGTTTACCACTGAAATTTCCACTAACATTTGGTCTTAGTTTTCCTAACTCTTTGCCCATCATATTTAAGAATCTGTTGAATTTTTAAAAGGAAAGTGTCTGCGATAAGAAATCTTAGGGGCAGTATTTTTTTGTTTTATTAATTTAGGCACAGCACAAACATACACAGCCTTATACCATTGTAATTTTAACCTACAGCATATCATATATTTGTTATGTTTAAAGTGACTTTTCGAGGTATGAGATTAAGGAAACACTAGGAGAGTAATCAAAGGATTCAGGGAACATTTAATATTGAATAAATTGTCAAAGTCTTCAAGATGTAAAGATTTTGAATAGCTTCCTACTACATGATACTAAATAGCCTCTAATTTTTGTTCACTACCCACACATTAATTAAAACAAAGACAGAATTTTAATTGTTCCAATTGTCAAAAATACACCAGGAAAAAACAAAGGTATGTTTAGGCATAATTACTAGCCAATAATCAAATTATGTTATTTATTAGAAAAATAGAAAGGATCAATTTGTTGGTGCTCTCAGGAAAACAAAATTCAACAATGCCAAATAAAAGATCATCCCATAAAGAAGCTGCTATTGGTAATGAAATGTTGATAGCTTTTTTTCTTCATTGAAGGAATGAAAATACATCATGGTGATATGAGTGATGTAAACACTAGATTATGGTAGGCAGCAAAAGTTGGGGTTCAGTCAGGTTAAGAATTCACAATGACTATTCTCTTTGGCAAAAAATAGATTTATTTAGGGAAATAGGTTACAGACAAAATGAAAAGCTGCAGCAGATACCAGAAATGGTAAATATGAAAAAGAGATGGGAGAGCACATGAAAGACAAGTTCTTCAGTGAAACTCACAATTACCCAGTAGAAAGGAAGCACCCCATGAGGTTGGGGCATGTCCTTAGCTAAACTTGGAAAGGGATTTAGCACCCTAAAATAGTTAGCTGTAAGGAGAAATAGGGTTGCGAAGCATGGTAGAGTTAGAAGACATCACATGGCATGAGGGGAGTGATAAGCAGAAAGACATCACAAGGCAGAGTGCTGTGGCAAGTTAACCCAAATGAAGGCAGCAGCAAAGCCACGGCCTATAAGTAGATTTTATATGGAAAATTTAATTAAATTTAATAATCAGGGACATTTGGGATTGGGATTTCTGACTTGGCATGGCAAAGTGAGACTGCCCAAGACCCATGCAGAAGATAGACCTCAGAAAGTCAGAACTTGGATTTCTGACTGGACAATCTCCCCAGAGGGGGGACCATGAGGCTAAATTGATCTATATCAGTGCCTTCTCCCTTCCTGAGTATTTTAATATATTCTTTAAGTAGGGGAAGGATCAGCTATTGCAGTTTAATAATACAAAGGCAAAATGTATAGAATGATGAAACTTTTTTTTTTTAAATGGAGAATTCTGTGGAATTTGTTAAAGGGTGGAGGGAGCAATCTTGAATTGGTCTTCCCTCCTCCTGGATTTCTCTGCTTGAATTTATTGATCAGTTGGGCCTTCTATAATCAAGACCATTTTGTACTTTCATGTAAGTAAAGTTATGAATATAATTAAAGAACCACATGTTGTATTAAAGCCTAAAGATGAAAAGTTAAAAAAATTAGATAAAACCTAGGAAATTAGAAATAAAAATGAGGTAAAAGGGGGAGTTTAGTAAAATATTGACAGAACCAAGAATATGACAGAATTCTTGTGAGAAGTGGAACTGGTCTAAATCTAATGTATATAGATCTTTGAAGAAAACAATCATCTAGGTGAAAGGTAGTAATAATAATAATTACATCATTTAAATACACTATAAAAAGCTTGACAATTTTTATCTTATTTCATATACATAATTTTGGGAGGCAGATATTATTATTATGATTCCCATTACACAAATGAAATTTAGTAAGATAGGGTTAAGTGGCTTGTCTAGATTGATTCATCTAGTTAGTGTCAGAGGCTGGATTTGAACTCTTATCTTCCTGTATCCAGGCTTAATATTCTTCCTACCTTACTAAGCCATCAAGAACTCCAGATCTAGCATTCTATCCCTTATACTAGCTAGCTGCCTGGCAAATCATTCAGATTCCAGGTGGGGAAGGGAATTACATTTAAATAAATCAAAACAAGCTTCTAATCAGTCAAATAGTAAATTTAAAAGTGACATTAGAAATTAATATTAACCCTAACCCAGCATGGGACTTTGAAAAAAAGAGAGAATTGGAAATTCATTCCTTTTTCACCTATATAATATGATATAAGGGAAGGGAATAATATGCATTTATATAACTCTATGTACCAGGCACTATACTAAACACTTTATAAGTATTCTCTCATTTGATCTTCACAACAGAGGTTGTTTTTTGTCCTTCATTCTTGAAGAGGATCATAACATCAAGGGCATGCTGCCATCACATGCAACTGAATTGGATTTAAGTGAGGGAGGGCTGTGCAAAGTCACCTGGCTCACTTCCCCCTCCAGAGTCATCTGAGTCCAGTGGCAAGATATAGATCAGGACTGGAGATGGCTCTGGATGCAATGGGAGTCCATGACCTTTTTAGAATAAAGGCTTCAATGGGTTAATTTGCCTGAGGCTGGACCCATTCAGTGCTTAAGACAGGATAGGAATTGAGGCAAAGAATCTTCTTTTTCATGTAGTCCCCCACAAAAAAACAAAAACAAAAACAAACAAACAAACAAACAAAAAACTAAATAAATAATTAAATAGCCCCCTTTTAAAATAGGTACTATTATTGTCATCATTTTACAACTGAGGAAATTGAACAATAACATATTGTGACTTGTCTAAAGTCACAGAGCTACTAAGTGTCTAAATGTCTAAATTTAATCTTATATATCCCTGAAGTCAGGACCTCTTCCTGCCTAGTGTGCCACCAAGAGCTTTCTCCTAGTGTTTTCTTTGACTTATCTTATGTAAAAGCTGCTTATGTTTCCATAGTATGTGATATGAATAGCCTCCTAGAAGGAATTATTAGTCCATTTATTTTATCAAACTTCCCTAATGACCTATTTCCATCAATGTATAATTCTTTATATGATTACAGTTATATTCCTTACTTGACAAAACAAACAAATGTTAAGTAATCAATTCAGTTTTTAAATTCAATAAATGTTTATTAAACACCTAGGTACTATGCAAAACCAGGAATGAAACTATTTCCACCACATAGAACTAGTACTTTACTATCTCTTCCCCTAAACAAAACTTGTAATGTAAATTTTTATATGTATATATGTTTATATATTTACATATATGTACATATATAAAATATTCAAATTATCATAATTCAAGGTAGATTACAATATGGACATTCTATTGCTTTAGATAAAATACTAAAAGAAAAGTTGAGTGGGAAGAGATTATTTTGAGATTGAAGAATGAGAGAGGTGTCATGAGGGAAGTGGACTTTCAGTTGGATCTTGAAAGTCTTGCTCTAATTCAAAATACCATTGGCATAAACATTAAAATTAGCCAGTTTTCCAATTATATGGCTGCTATTTTGTACAAAAAAGCAGTTGTCTTTTAAAAAAAAAGAGGCAAAATGATGTTCAAAGGTGGCAAACATTTCTTGAGTTTAATTTTGCACTGCATATATTTTATTTGGAAATGACAAAGTAAGCATCGACTTTAAAACAGCAACTGTGATGAAGCAGGAAGAGTATGAAATTAGAAATAAGATGATTTCATTTCAAGTGTTGCGTCAGTCCCTTCCTAATTGTGTGACCTAATCTCCTCCTAATTGCATTTCACTTAAGCTCTTGAAGTTTCATTTTCCTTACTGTAAAATGGAAATAATATTTTCAGCATTTGTCTCAGAGGATTGTTGAAATAAAACCACATAGCATATGTAAACCATAAAGCACTTATGAAGGTTGTCTACTGTTTATTTTGGCATTTATAATTATTATCAATAATCTAAAATGAATGTATGTATATAATTCTTTTAAAAATGGGAAGGATAGCATAGACAGTGGGGTGGTCTCACAATCAGGAAGATCAGTCTAGGTTCAAATTCTAACTCTTCTACTTTGTGACTCTGTGACCCTAGAAAAATCAGTTAATCTCTAAATGTTTCTAAGAATATTTTTTTAAATGGTTATTGACCCACCTTGGCAGAGAGAGTGTACTCATAAGGAACTTTCTACATTTTTTTTAATGTTTCACAAGTATAGATAGGAAAAAAAAATCATCCTGAATTTACATTGGTTTTGAATCCAAAGCATTTTAAGAAGTTAGACACCAAGAGATTAAATTCATTCATTCATTCAGAAGGCATTTATTAAATATCTTCATATTAGGTCCTATGATAAATACTAGGGATACAGAAAAGAAAGAGTCACTTCCTTGAACAATCTTATAAGAATGAAAAAAAAAACATATTCACGTATAAGTAAATTATATATGTAGGTATCCATGTATGTACACATACATAAAGATATATATAGATACATATAAGCATATATGTGCATATATAAGTAAATTATTTATACATAAATATATCTCCATACACATATGCATGTGTGAGTGTGTTTGTGTAGGTAGGAATCATAAAGTGTTACTTCAGCTGAACCATAAGGGGAATTAGTGTTAAGAGAAGGTTGAGGAGAGTAAATCCATTCAGCAGCCTATGCAACGGCTGAAATTAAAGAATGTTTTGTATGGGAAACATACAGTAAATGAAGAAGAATAATGTTTAATAAGCCAGAAAAGTGTACTGGAGCCAGATTGTGAAGGATTTTGGATGCCAAACCAGGAAATAGTTTTTTAAAAATCCCAAATACAATAGTTATTGAGGCTTCTTCTAGCAAGGAAGAAACATGGTCATATTGTTGCTTTGGGAAGAGCAATTTGCCAACTGTATAAAGAATGGTGACCTTGAGAAAACAAAGTTGAGGAAAGCAGCTAGATTGAACCAAGTATAACTGAAGAAAAGTCACTCTGGAGACAATGTATTTGTGAGAAATTAAGGGATTGATATACAAAGTATATGAAGGAAAAGAAAATACCAAAAGTGTGTGAAAAAAATCTTAGTCCATATTAATACAATTTTAAAAGCAACACAGAACGTTCTATTGGGATATTTTTCATTTAGCCAATCCCCTTACGTTAGTCCCCTATGAATAAATCAAGTACATTCTTGATGAGGGTATTAGCAATGTTCAACAATGGACAAAAACTTTGCAATTTGGCAGTTGATGGAAATTTTGCAGTTGAAGGAAGTATGATATAGAGGACAGAATGCAGGACTTGCAATTGAGGTGGTTTGAATCTTGACTCTGACTTTTACTTCATGAATGACTGAGTAAATTGCTTAACCTCCTTTTGCCCCTGTTGCCTCATTTTCTCAACCATAAAATAAAAAAAAAATTGTAATCAATGGCTTTTAAGTCTTCTTTTCCAAAGATCAGAATCTATAATCCTATGATGCTGTGTAGAGAATAGAAGATCCCACTATGTCTAGTATTTAGTAATTGTTAAAATAAATTTCATTCAGTAGAGCAAAATACCTCCTTAAAAGGCTTTTACAATAACTCTTTCATCCAGATTAAAATCCTTTAAGATTCTTTAAAACATATAATAATACATAATCCTATTTAGCAGCCTCTGAATATAAAATCAATTCATAAAAAAGAGAAATGTAGTCTCACCAAATTGTTTTCACTGTGACATAAGAGTTTGTGTGGAATCCATATTGAAGAAAGATTTTCTCTAAATTCTTAGATTCTTCAAGTGATTCTGTTAGCATAAAATATTGTGTTGTTTGTATCAAGCCTTGAACCACTACATAGCTACTGGGAAGAGATTGTTCATGTATACAAGAAAGATCAAGTGGATGAAGAATTTTTGTTGCATAGGTTATGAAACACATTTCAATGGACAAAACAAAGACTGTGTTCATTACATGTATATCTGGAAGAGACAATGGAAATAGACAACTATTTTGGCCTAAAGTTCGGCAGGTGGGAGTCAAGCAAGCTAAATCATGTCAGAAAAAATAAGAAGTCTATGATTCCTCTGGGGAAGAACAAAGGTTCATATCTTCAATGCTGATCTTTTTGTTGGAATTGCTATATGGAAATAGGTCAAAGAATATAGTTTAGGAAAAATTGTAGCTGATAATCACACCTTAGGCAATAGGGAGACATATAGTGGAAGTACATAGGCTATAACACATAACTAATGAGGAATGTCAAAGAAGAGCAATTTTAAAAGGTATCATCAAGGAACTATATAGTAGAACAAAAAGATGAGTTGATTATATGGCAAATGCTTCTCATGTATTGGGCGGCTTTCCTATGGTAAATTCAAAACAAGCATCATGGGATGGAGAGATATGGATATGGTGCTGTAATCTGCATCATTGCAAAGAATTTACAAATCACTGAGATCACAGATCAACTTAGATATGTTTAAGAAAGGAGGATGGATTAATAAGGAGAAAGATTGGGGACAATGAGCCAAATCAGGAAATAATTACAATGTACCTACCAAAGGTGATAAAGACATGTTAGGTGGGCGTCTTATTAATGGAGAAAATAGAAAAGGATACAATTGATATTGTGGTAGAATCAACAGGATTTGGAAATTAAAAGAAAGTGATCCTAACCACTACCCCCACTTTTTCATTAATTTTCAATGTCTCCCTATCTGCCTACAAACATGCCCATGTTTCCTTCATCTTAAGAACAAAACAAAACAAAATTTACTTTATCCAAAAATACCCAGTAGTTATCATATCTCTCTTCTCTCCTTTTGAGCCAAACTTCTTGAGAAAGCCCTTTAGAACCAGTACTTCTATTTCTTCTTCTCTCACTTAATTTGAAACCCTGGTTTCAAATTGAAAATCAATTCAAGTTGAAAATCTGGTTTCCAATCTCATCATTCAACTGAAAATTCTCCCTCCAAATTTGCTAATGATTTCATATGGCATCCTTTACTCTTGTGGTACTTCTTTTCCCCCAGTTCTCATACACATCTGACCACTCATTCTTTATCTCCCGTGTTGGGTCTTCTTATAGATGATGCCCATTAACTATTAATGTACTGGGGGCAGCTAAGTGGGGCAGTGGATAGAGCACCAGCCCTGAAGTCAGGAGGACCTGAGTTCAAATCTGGTCTCAGACACTTCCTAGCTGTGTGACCCTGGGCAAGTCACTTAACCCCAATTGCCTCAGCAAAAAGCAAAAAAAAAAAAAAAAAAAAAAAAAACTATTAACGTACTGGAAACTCTTCTCTTTTCCCTTTAGGATATCTCATTTGGCAATCTCATCAGCTCCATTGAGTTTCATTATCATTTTTGTAGATAATTCTCAGATCTATTTTTTTCCAAGCCTGATCCTTCCCCCTGATTTCCAGTCTTACAGCTCCAATTTCCTATTAAACATCTCAAACTAGATGTCCCATATTTCTCTCAAACTCAGAACTTCCAGATTAGAACTCATTATCTTTCTCTAACCCTACTCCAAATTTATTAATTATTGTTAAGGGTACCATCATCCTCCCAATCACCCAGGCTCACAATTTCAGCATGTCCTTAATTTATCTCTAATAATGACCCTACATATCCAGTCTGTTGCCAGGTTTTGTCATTTCTACTTTCATAGTGTCTTTCATAATGTTCCTTTCTGAATAGCTGCTCACTTCATCCCAAGTCTATTGTAAGGCTCTTCTGGTTAATTTCCCTGCCTCATGTCTCTCTCTCTCCCCTCCAATTCATGCTGCCTTCAGCTACCAAAGTGATCTTCCTGAAGTAAAGGATCAACATGTCTTTAGACTACCAAATCACTTGTAGTGCCTCTTATTAAACTTTCAGAATATAATATAAAATCTTCTGTTTCCCTGTTAAAGTCCTTCACTTCTTGACCCCTTCTTAACTTTCCAGTTTTCTAATACTTTACTTTGTTCACTTAGTATACAATCAACAGCTTTTTCCTGCTTGCTTTTCCTACTACATGACCCTCCATTTCCTGATTTTATATCTCATTGCTGGCTGTCCTTCATGCTTAGAATGCTTTCCCTTCTGTCTTATGGATTCTAGGGCTTTCTTCAGAACTCTGATCAGTCCTCCTGCAAGCTAAGTATGATGTGACCACCAAAACAAAACAAAACAAATAATTGTATGTTAAAGTACATTAAGATATGCATAGCTTTCATGAATATAGAGACGATAGCCTCAGTGAACTGTCTTTGTCATACTGTTTCTGTATTATTGTGATGAGTTTTGACTGCCATGGTTAGGAAATACTTTACTAAACTGAAGAGGGACAACTATAAGAGCAATTGGACAAGGGATGGACCTTGAATAAATATTATGTGAGGAATGATTAAAGGAAAAGAATGAACTGGGGATGTTTATCCTGGAGAATACTTGAGGGAGGGGAGACACAGGGAAATTGTAGCTGAGTATATATATATGAAGAACTGCCATTTAAAGAGAAGTTATACTTTTTTACAACCAGAGGGTACAGAATCTATGTAACCATTTTTAGGTACATTAGAGTAGGATTCTTTTCATAAAATATATGAAACTTCCATTCCCTTCCAACTGTAATATTCTATAAGACTGAGTCTAATATAATCCACGTTTATGGATCAGAGTGCAGGGAATAAATAATGGGGGACCACCAACAGAAATAGGGAAATTAATAAGAAGGTGAGGTTGATGAGAAAGATAATATGAGTTCTATTTTTAACATCTTAGATTTGAGATACCTCTGAGACAATTGGGTAATTTTTTTTTAATTTTTTTATTATAAACAACGTGTAAATATTTCAAAATAGGAAAAATAGGAAATAATTTTATTAGAAAGTATAAATATGCTATATATTTTTAAAAAGAAATATGTTATTTAATAGTAATAATAATGAAAGCTAACATTTATATAGCACTTACTATGTATCAGGTACTGTGCTAAGTACTTTACAGTATTATATCATTTGATCCTAACAAGTCTGGGAGTAAATGCTATTATTAGCTCCAGTTGTAAAATCAAGAAACTGAAGCAAACAGAGGGTCAATATCTTACACACCAGAGTCAAGCAGCTAGTAAGTGTAAGTTTAACAAGAGAATGGCAAAATTGCTCTATTTATGATCTCCACCTTTTATCTTATAATATTTTATTGATACTATTTCCTGTCACCTATGACCTTCTAATGTTTTCTTGACTCTCTCCAAGTGGTAGATGTCCTTTGTAATAAATATGCATAAGTAAGCAAAAGAAATCAATGTATTAATTATATTTGAGAATTTATGTTTCATTCTGGGGATCTAGTAAATGCCTCTCTTCCTCTACTGGGACTTCTTTTTTTTTTTTTTTTTTTAAGCTTTGTATTTGCATAACACATGTATGGGTAGTTCTTCAACATTGATTCTTACAAAGCTTTCCTTTACAAATTTTCCCCCAAGTCCCCTCCCCTGCCCTAGATGGCAGGAAGTCCACTACATGTTAATTATATTAAAATACTTGACAAGTCGAATATATGTATACATATTTCCATACTTACCTTGCTGTGCAAGAAAAATTGTATCTACATGAACCAAAAAAATCAGAAAAAGGAAATATAATGCAAGCAAACATCAATAGAGAGCATGAAAATGTTATGTTGTGGTCCACATTTAGTATCCCTCTCTCTGGGTGTATATGGCTTTCTTCACTGAACAATTGGAACAGGTTTGAAAATTTTCATTGTTGAAGAGAGCCATATCCATCAGAATTGATCATCATATAATATTGTAGTTGCCGTGTATAATGATCTCCTGGTTCTGCTGATTTCACTCAGTATCAGTTCATACAAGTCTCTTCAGGCCTCTCTGAAATCGTCCTGCTGGTCGTTTCTTTCAGAACAATAATATTCCATAACATTCATATACCATAATTTATTCAGCCATTCTCCATTGATGGGCATCCATTCAGTTTCCAGTTTCTAGCCACTACAAAAAGGGCTGCCACAAACATTCTTGCACAGGTGGGGCCCTTTCCTTCCTTTAAGATCTCTTTGGGATATAGGCCCAATAGAAACACTGCTGGGTCTAAGGGTATGCACAGTTTGATAACTTTTTGAGCATAGCTCCAAATTGCTCTCCAGAATGGTTGGATCCTGTTCACAGTTCCACCAACAATGTATCAATGTCCCTCTACTGGGACTTCTAATTCTTGACCTTTCAATGATCTCCCATACCATTTCCCCTGCACTAGTCATTTGTTCCTCTTCTTCCCATCTTGACTCTCTGGTGAACCAATTTAATTCTATCCTGTCCTCTTCTCTTGAATTTTTCTCCCCTTTATCATATCATTTCCTTATCAGATTATGCCTCAGCCTTGGCTCACTCTTACTAGTATTACCTTCTCACCTATATCATCCTGATTAATGAAGATGGAAAAAACTATGCAACTGTTACTGAATCCACTACAAAATTATGCTATGTAACATAATTGTAACTTAATGTAACATATTGTAACATAATGTAACTTAATTGGGCCTCACTACTTCTAGGCTATCCTATTATATCTCTCTAATCAGCTCACTTACTCTACAGCACTCTATCTCTCTCTCCAGCAGCTCTTCCAAATCTTTTCATCCCTCTTCAAACTTCCCATGGATGCACTTTTCTTTCTCTCAACTAGAATCTTACTTCCATAATCTAAAGAGAAAATTCATGCCTTTGGCTATGAATGTCTTCTTTTCCACCCTTTCTCTATCTGTTATCACTTAGATGTCTTCTGCTACTTTTTATTCCCTTACCTTATTTCACCAAAAAAACAAACAAACAAAAAAAAATAACACCTTTACTTTGTTTCACATGATGAGATGACCTTACTCTTTAGTAAGGCTAACCCCATTACCTGTCTTAGGTAACCCATTTCATTTCATCTCTTCCATTGGATTCTCCACTCGTGATCCCCACTCTTCCACTTATTTTCAATCTCTCTCTCTGTCTCTCTCTGTGTGTCTTTCTTTGTCTCTGTGTCTCTGTGTCTCTCTATCTCTGCCTCTCTTTGTATCTCTCTCTGTCTCTGTCTCTCTCTTTCTCTCTACACTCCCCCCCCCCCGCCTTTTTTTCTAGGACATTAAACATGCCCATGTCTCACCAATCCTAAAAAAAAAAAAATCCTTTGATCCTTCCATCCCTGCTAACTATTGTCCTGAATCTCTTCTATCTTTTTAGCTAAATTGCTCTCTCTCTCTTTCTCTCTCTTTATATATGTGTGTGTGTGTGTGTGTGTGTGTGTGTGTGTGTATAATCCCTTTTTCTCTTCTTACTCTCCTCTTAATGCTTTCCAATCTGACATCTGACCTGATCTCTTCAAAATTACTAATGATCTCTTAGTTGCCAAATGCAATGGCTTTTTCTCAGTCTTCATCCTCCCTCACTGCTCTGCAGCCTTTTACACTGATGATCACCCTCTCCACTTTGATGCTTTCTTCTCTCTTGGTTTTTGAAATACCAATCACTCCTAGTTATCCTCCTACCTCTCTGAATTCTCTCTCTCCTTTGCTGGCTCCTCCTCCATATCACATCTCTAATCACTAGTGTCTTTCAGGATTCCATGCTGGGCCCTTTTCTCTTCTCCCTTTATGTAACTTCACTTAGTGATTTCATTAGCTTTTGTACATTTAATTACAATCACTATATTGATAATTCTTAGTTACTTTTCTTGCCCCAATCTCTTCATTGATCTCTAATCTCACATTTCAACTCCTTTTCAGTCCAGTAGACACCTTAAACTCAATATGTCTAAAAGAGAACTTGTCATCTTTCCTCCTAAACACTAACCCCACCCACCCACCCCCACCACTACCTTCCCTAAATATTGTGAAGGGCAACTCCATCCACCCCGCCCCCCTTCACTTGGACTTGCAACCTAGGAACCATCCTGGATCCCTCATTATCTTACTCTCCATATTCAAGCTGTTGCTGAGGCCTTCCAATTTCACTTTTGTAATATCTCTTAAATACCACCCCTTCATCTCTTTTGATACTGCCCCAGCTCTACTGAAGGCCCTCCATCACCTCATTCTTTGATTATTTTATTATTCTATTGGTGGATCTCAGTGTGACTTTTTTGGAGCAAATGTCTAATAATAAGTTTACTAGGTTATACGTCATGTACAATTCAGCATCTTTATAATTTCAAATTCAAACTTAATAGTTTCAAATTAATTTACAGAAGAATTCTGCTAATTTACAACTTTGTCAGTAGTGCATTTGTATATCCATATGAACACAATTCCTCCAACAATTATTATTTTCCTCTTTTTTTCATTTTTGCTAATCTAATGGACATGACATATATTAAGATTTTTTAATATTTGTCTTATTAGTGATTTAGAGAAAATCTTCATATATTTATTGTTAGTTTTTATTTATTAATTTGAAAATTACTGGTTCTTATGTCTTGAACAATGCTTATTAGGAGGATAGTATAGATGAATAAATAGAAAGACAGATCGTTAAATAGATATAATTTATATACACACATATATACATATATATATGAATTCTTTGTCTTACATAATAAAACTATCAGGTAAAGATGTTATGAAAATATCTTCATCTATTTATTTCCCTTCTGATTCTAACTCCATTTTCCTTATGAAAAGTTTTTTTTTAATTTTATACAATGAATATTGTCCATCAATAAAAAAATTAGTATCGTCTCTATCTTTGTTTATGTGAGAAATCTTCCTACTATTTTTTGTGAACATTCATGATTTCACATAATTCATAAAAGAAAGGTATCTACTGCCTTTCTCCTCTAGATGTCCTACTTTTTAAAATGTTATAACATGACTTTATATTCAAGTCATATATCCATTTAGATATTATTATGGTATACGGTAGCAGATGTTGCTTAGACTAGTTTCCTGTTTTCATAAATCTGTAAATTAAGTGTTGCCTTTTTAAATTATCATATTAGCACAATCCAATCATGAGCAATTAATGTCCCTCTAATTAACACTTGTTTTATTTCTATTTTTTTTTAAAAAGTATTTTATTTATTGTCATTCAATCATATCCAACTCTTTATGATCTATGCTACCCATGGAGGGTTGGTTTTTTTTTTTTTTTTTTTTTTTTTTTTAAAAAAAAAAAAAATTTTTTTTATTTTCTTCCCCCGGGGGGGTTTTTTTTTTTTTTTTTTTTTTTTTTTTTTTGCAAAGATACTAGAGTGATTTTTCATTTCCTTCTCCAACAGATCAAGGCAAACAGAGGTTAAGTGATTTGTCCAGGATGACATAGCTAGTATGTGTCTGAGGCTGAATTTAAAATCAGGCCTTTCTGACTTCAGGTCCAGCACTATCCACTGAGTTATCTAGTTGTGTTGAACTCATATAATTCCTGAGGGTATATTAGAAGATAGATGTCCAGATATTCAAAGGTTACAATATTTCAGCAATATTATATAATGAACTAGTGAAATAAAATACCTCAAAACAATAACACATTGCATGAGAAAACCATTTAGAGGTAGATTTTGTAATGAAATTATTTGGATAATCCATTCCTAAAAGTGATTATCTGCAATATATTGCACTTTGCCCAGGAAATTTTATGTCCTATTTTTCCTCTGCTTATTTATAACTGACATAGTACCATGTGAATAAAACAATGTGAATTTTTGCCAACAAAGGAAAAAAAGCAGTTGTGTGAGTAGGCAATCACACATGCATGAACCAAGATATTTTATTGTTTAAAAAAGATAGAGGAAAAAATCACATATATTTTTGGAAAATATGTGAATTTTTAATAATTTTTTTTGTTCAAGCAACAGCTGTATTGTTTTGTTTTCAAGAAATTAAAGAAATTTCAATCATAAAGTAAAGCAAGCCTCAAGCTTCAGAGATTATGATCAATACCCTTGTTATCCTTCAGGGTATGTTTTCCAGCTAAGTGCTCTCAAAAACAGGTGCTATTTATGACTGGTGTAATACCCCCAAAGATTTTAGTTTCCTTTAGCAAAGAAAACATCTGTCTGTTCCCCAACAATTATTCTCTTAGTAAACAGTCACCCTGTCTTGTCACCCTAAATAATTATCTTATCATCTTAGAACATAGAGATTAAACTGAATTACAGTAAACAAATGTCACTGAATTTTAATATAGCTATTTTATTTTTTTCATTATTCTGTTGGTTGAAATTAGACAAGTTGAATTCTACTTATTAAAAAAGTGTACTGGATAAGAAAATGCCAAATATACATGAATTATCCATTTTTAAAGAACAGCATATTTACTGAGAAAATGTGGAAATCAATTGTTTATTGCATTTAAAATAAACTTCATTGCTTTAAAATTGAAAAGGAAGACTTAATTCTATATCATTTTTAAATGGTTATATCCTAGCAACAATGCTAACAAACACATCATGTAAAAGTTAAAATGCAGTAGTGAAATGAGCCATATAAAGGAAGAGTCAGTGACCATATAATATTTCAGTTTCTATTATATCTGGTAGCAATCTAGTTAAAAAGAAATGACAGTTGCCCTGAAGGAAATAAAGTGGAGATATTATTGTAGTAGTAGTTTGGAAGGAAAATTGCACTGTGTTTTGACTGGATTATTTCTAAATCCTTGCAAACTATTCTCATGTCTCTGCAGTGCTACTTCTTCCCCCACCCCTTATACAAATTGAGTTTATATCCTCTGATCTCATAGGGCCCAAGGGCCCTTTTGTGGCAGGGAGGAAAAGAGGAATTAGAAAAAGAAAATATGACAGACAGTTTTGAGGGAAAAAAGGGTAATTTTCCTTGTGGGTCTATTCCTAAATGGGAGTCCTTCCGTGCAATATTTTGCTTCTGTTGAGCAGTCAGTCAGAATCAAGTGTAGGATTTTGCTGGATTGTGGGCTTTGGCACTGACAGGTTTTATTTTGGAGGGGAGAGAGCACAGGGAGGTAGAATGTGGGGAGGTTGGTATTTTAGCTATATCAGCCCTGAAGGCAGAGTTAGCACTTGCAATGGGACAAAAGTATTCACAGTCATCAGAGAACTTTGCAGTCAGCTTCAATAACATCATTCCTTTTTTCTGCTTTTTTTTTCCTCCTTTTTTTTTTTTTTTTTTTTTTTTTGGCAGCCAAGCTCTTAGTAGAACCATCTGTCTTTCTATTAGTATTTTTGAGTCCTGTTTTGAAGCCACTTTGCTTGGCAAAGTCACTTTCATCCTTGGAAACGATTTTTAAAAAAGTTCTGTGGCTCTTTGCCGAAGAAGAGTACTATGTAAAAATCCACATGGCTGTTCATTTTTGTTCTAAAAGAATATGGCTACTTTGTCTTTGTCTTGAATCAAATAAAGCAAGAGGTGGGACAAGCAGGGTGTCTAGTGGGGAGTGAGAGGTGTGGATCAAATTTTAGGCAGCAAATTTCAAAATAATGCTCATTTTTATCTGCTTCTATTGCTATATAAATGCTTTCTCAGTGAGATTTCTTCAACTATATTAGTACATTAATTAGAAAGGAAATTACTTTTCTACTTAATTTTCATACCATTTTTTCCCAAGAATGCGTCAACCTATTGACAAATATGCCTTACCTTTTCCATTAAGTATAAAATAACAGATCATTAGTGGTCATTGAAGATCCCATGACACTTTTTTTTTTCCTAATATGAGAAGTTAGCATCCTGATCCTGGCTTAACTCCAATTTGGGTAATTATATATTGCCTACCTAAACTCCCTTTGTGATCTCATTTGGATATTATATTCTTCATTTTCTGGCTGAAACTGCTGTGTAATGTTGCAATGTGCTTTTAAACAGCTGTCACATTCCCTACTGAAGGTGGCTGAATTTCAGCTGTGGGTGAGCTGATCCCCATGGATGGTGTGTGTTTAAATGCTATAGCACTCAAAAGACTAACTGCTTTAGAAAAGTTTGCAAAAGTTTTAGTTTTAATCACTTTTAATTGTTTCAAGCTGAAGTAAAATTACCTCCTGTTAGCTGAAGATTTGTAAATTTAGTCTCAGTGCAATTTTCTAATTAGAAGGCAAGGTGATAATCTTTACTTTCCCCTCCTCATACCTGCTTTCTAAAAAGAAACTTAAAACATTTTATAATAGAAAAAGCAGAAAAATGTGAATGCTATTTACTCATAAAGATTTTAATTTTTTCCATCTACTTTTATATTGGTGTATTCTGTATAAAATAGTAGATTTCCAAAGTGCAAAGATTATATACTGTGTACATCTTGAATAAAAACAAATATTATGTGTTGATATTAAAAATATCTATATTATAAACTTTTTAAATGAAAGGCCCTTTCTAATTCATCTTCAGTTTTTCTAACGTTAGGGAAAATGTTTTCCTCCTTCAATTCTATCCCCTTTACATTAAGAAAATCAATTATAACCTTTCTTTGACTGAAAACATTGTAAATGCTTATTTTTCTTAATTAGAAATTTTGAAGATTTCATTTTATTGTGCTTGCCTATTTGAAAATTAAATGTTAGTTAAGATTTGAGAAAAGGGGGGAACTCTGAAGATTTACTGAATATAATGCAAATTACTCCGATGGATCACCAATGATTGTGTGCATGTTGAATTTTTTTAGATATATAAGAAAATCCTTTGCTCTGTTTCCATACTTTTTAAAATAGCTTCTATGTTCCTTATTAAAGGCAGATAATTTTCAGCATTTATTGACTGAAAATAAGCTAGGTTTAAAAAAATTATGTGTTTTTTATTCCATTAAGACATGAAATTTTACATAGCATTCAAAGAAGTCCAATATCAGTAGAGATATTAATACTACTCCCCCCCCACACACACACACTCAGTATTTTTCAGACTATTATGTTTAAAAATGACACATTTTAAGAAAGATGTTGACTAAACTACATCCAGAGACAGATAATAAGGATGGTGAGGTCTTTGGAAGTCTGCAACATGTCATATGAAAAAGAGTTGGGTTGTTTAGCTTGGAAAAAAGAAGACTAAGTGTTGACATGACAACTGTCCCTACATGACAACCGTCCCTACTACATGTAGGGCTGTGATTTGGAAGAAAAATTATACTTACCCTGTGTTCCTTCAGAGAGTATAACTAGGACCACATAATTGATTTATTCATTAAACAACCGTTTATCAAATGTTTGCCATATGCAGAACACTGAATTATGCACTAGAAGAGATACCAAGAAAATTAGACAAAACTTTTAACTAATTAGAGCATTATAACAGTAGACTATTGCCTTGCAAAGGAGTGAATCCAGTAGAAATGGACAAGTAGAAGTTAGATGACCATGTATCTGGCATAATGTAGAAGGGTTTCCTCAATTTGGTGGGAGATTGAACTAAGTGACTTCTAAAGTCACTTATCTTATTATTCTATAATTAAGGTGATTACACAGTTTGTACCTGGAATAAGAAGTTCCATTGTAATAAATGAACTAAATACCTTCATTTTCTTTAAAGGAAAAAAAAAAAAAAGAATTCTCTCTTTGATTCGTTTTCTCATGTTCAGCAGGTTCAAGGTCAACTGCCTCCATTAATGATTCCAGTATTCCCTCCAGACCAGCGAACACTGGCAGCAGCTGCCCAGCAAGGATTCCTTCTTCCTCCAGGCTTCAGCTATAAGGCAGGATGTAGTAAGTACTGTTGATTTTCCATTTGGGAGTGGGTGGAGGGTGGGTTTACACCATTTGCTATTAATGCCCCACCAAGAAGTGAGCTCACAGATATATCACATTTATTTTAGAAAGTATATACTAGTAGGGTGTGGAAAGGAATTTAAGTTAATATTAAATAGATCATAAATCATATATGTTTATTGAAGAGAAGATTTATACTGTGTTATTTAGTTTCATACCTCTTTTGTTATTATTCAATTAGAACTCATCATTATGTTTTCAAATTATTGATGGTTTTAAAAAAAATTATATTTATTCAAAATAGTAATATGGCTCCACAAAATGCTCTGTACAATTTATGCACATACTTTATAATAGTTTATATTTTTAAGTATATATTTTGAAATAAATTTGGAAAAAATATAATTTAAAAATTTGAAATAATTAACATCAAAATTACACATTAGATTAACATGCTTTGATGAATCAAAATGCACAATTCAAAATCTAAATGTGACCAAACTATTTAATTTGAATTTAATTAAACTCAAATATGACTAGTCAGAAGAGTATAAAAATGATGCATTTATAATAATGTGAACTGATAATTACAGAATCCTTGTGAAATTAGATATGATTTGTACCACTCTAAATTTTAGAATTAAACAAAAGTATTCAAGAAATTCTAGTAAAATTGAACTCATATATGGTAATAAGTTGCAACCTTATTGTTCTATTTTTTAATGCGAGGGTAGTTTATGTCTTCTAGAATGGAATGGGAATCTTGGCTTTGGCAAGGAAAATGAATGCATGAAAGACATTCATTAAGGGCTTATTATATTATATATGCAAAGAACTAAAGAGAAAAAATGAAAAGCAAGATAGTGCCTGCTTTCAAGATGCTCACATTCTAATTAGGGGAGATAGCACATATAGGAAGGTTAGTTTCACATCAAAAGAAAAGGCCTAGTGATCCATGTTGCATAGCAACAGGGTGGAAGACAAAACCTAAGCACACTTGGGATGAAATGGCAAGTCAAATGCCAGTACTTTGAGGTCTGCTGAACATAGCATGGTCCTTTTCTATTAGCCTTCATTGTGTATGTAGAATTGTATATCTAGAATTCAACACTAATTTCAACTTTGGCATTAATGCAGATTCCTATGTCAATGTTTCCTTATTTCCATTATTTCTGACTTATTTCTTCATGTTCTTCAAAAGTTTTCCAGCATTTTTATAAGTATATTATTTTTCTGTTTTTTCATGTTACTGTGTTACTATTCCTGTGTTCCTATCACTTCAAAGAAATATGGTGTAGGTGTCAGAAAAAAAAATTAATATTATTTTGGAGTTAGTGAATTTTAGTACTGCTAGTGTTATATCAGTTAGATTTGTGACTGTGAGCGTATGTTTTCTCATAATTCTTTTCCAATGTTCCCAATCTACTTTGGGTTATGTTTATTCTTAAATTTGTCTAACATTATGATATGCACACTGAACCGCAAATTGGTTGATAAATCCACAAATTTTTCTGTGATAATAAAGTATTGTGAAATTAAAGGAAGTGGATAGAGGGGTAAACCTGAAACCTCAAAGACTTAAGGATGAGCTTTTTCTCTGTGTTACTTTTATAACCTCAGGCAAGTCATATAATCTCTTCATTCCCCAGGGAAACTTTCTAAAATCATAAATTACCAAGGAATTGCTGATTTGGCCTTGTGGAGGGGAGTTGCTCACCAAGATGAAATCACAGATCTGAACTTCACTCTTCTCCCCTATCCTTTTCCTCTCCCCCAAATACAAGTTCTATTTTGTTTTATTAAAAATATTTTAAATTAAATTAATATAATAAAATAAATTAATATAATATAAATTAAATTAAATTAAAATTTTAAATTTTAAATAAATAATAAATAAATAAATTTTTCCTAAGGAGGTACTATTTATTTTTATTAATGATTTTCATTATCCATTTTATAGCAATAATTATGAAGTCATTGTTTAAACCATCAATCATTTCAATCAGCAGTAGCAATACCTATGTGCAGACTCATTTAGTTCTTCCAGTTGTTTTCTTTCTTACTAAAACCCTTAC
This sequence comes from Myrmecobius fasciatus, assembly GCA_023553655.1. Taxonomy (NCBI): domain Eukaryota; kingdom Metazoa; phylum Chordata; class Mammalia; order Dasyuromorphia; family Myrmecobiidae; genus Myrmecobius; species Myrmecobius fasciatus. Next base: position 96,662 of record JAJPUD010002103.1, on the reverse strand, counting down.
AGAATAATAACCAAAGAAGAAAACCTCACCATATATGAATGCTACCCTAACAAGAGGCCTAAAAAAGGTCAAGAACACTTTTACTTCATTCCCATCAAACAGATTTAATTTGTTCTGTGTCAATGCAATGTGGCTTTTTCCTGTCTAAAAGTTGTTAGTATGTTAAGCATATGATGTTCATATGGTACCTCAGTATTTAAAATTTTAAGTAATATACTGTCTTTTTTGTAACCTTGGAAATCAAACAGAATAAAGTCTCTGCTGCTCCTGGCAAGCTAGGTACTAGTAGCATGCCAAAGTCTAGAACTGAGCAGAAGCCAGTAGAAAAAGGAAGCTTTGCCCTTGTTGATTCCCTGGCACAATTGACTTGGTTTGAATGAGAAGCTGAGCTGAAGTGAAAAGTAGTCAAGAATTCTCTTTAATCACATTTTACATAAGGAAAGGGATGAATAAAAAGATCAATGGTAATATATACTATTTTATACCTAGACCTTATGCAAGATATGTAGAATTTCCTATTGATAATTGCTTTAATTAATGATAATACTGACTGGTATTCAGTATAAGGGATACCAACAAAATTTTTAATGTCATTGTCAAGCTCCTGACAAGCATGTATCCACAGTTTAATCATGCTTTTAATCAAAATCTAAGTGGGAAAGAATATGGAGGATAAAAGCATTGGTGTAAAAGTAAAAAGATAAGTTCAGGTCACTTTTCAGCTATTTGTGGATATATAATTTACTATCTCTGAGATTTAGTTTCCTCTCCTATAAAATGGGGACAATTAGACTTCTTATTCCTCCCTAGTTTATAAAATGTCATATTTTTATTAATAGAAAAGTATAATATAATATGTTATTATTATAATCATGAATTTTCAATTTCTTTTATTCCTCTCATATATAATATGATGTGTTCATCTTTTTGGAACTATGAAGAAATCTTGGAATCACCTCAAAGGGAAAAACAGGTTAAGAAGCAAAGCAAACCAAAGGAATGCTAGCATTTCAAACACATAAATGTTTATATTTATTATGTGTACCCCACCTGCTTCCAAAAAAGATTTGAAATATCCTTTTAAACTTAAAACGCATACAACTTGGGCAATTAACAAAAATTTAAGGACAAAAATAAGTAAAAAGAAGCAGGAAAATAGATGTATTAAATCCTTAGGATACATTCATTTATATGTCTAGGAACTGAATTAAGTTCAGATTCACCTAGGGAAATATAGTGTTTTGCTGTTGTTGTTGACAAGAATAAAGATACTTTCCTAGCAATGAACTCTAGAGATGAAAAAAATATATTACATAGGTGCTTACTTGAGGGACACAGTATAATAGCCAATGTTTTTATCTATGATTTTTCAAAAGAAATTGCATTCTGAGGGGTATTTCTTATACCAACCCCATAAAAGCTAGAGGCATAATATTCAGTCTTAATTTAATGAAGGCATTTCTTGTCATCCAGTAATACTGTACAACTTTCTGAGAATATAACATAGGACTTCAGTTTAGAGAATCTGGATAAGTGGTTAGGCCCAGTGGCTGTAGGCATAAAGCTATCTTGCTTAAATATCTAATGTCTTTTTTGAAATTTTTCAGTAGTATTTTATTTCTACAAATGCATGAAAACATAGTTTCAATACTCATTTTTTAAGACTTTTTGTTCCAAATTTTTCTCCCTCCCTCCCCATCCCTAAGACAGCAAGTAATCTGATATAGGTTGAACATGTGCAATTCTTATAAACATATTTCCAACATATTTAATATCTTAAGGAAGTTTTTAGTATTTGTTGTGTAACAATGATTACCCTGGCCTCCACTACCTAAAAACCAGTCATGTTGCATTTTAGCATTCCTCCCAGGTTCATCTTAAGGCAGAAGTGTCTAACATTTGCTCCTGTCTATAATACTCCCAAGTACAGACCAAACCAAATTAAAATCTAATCAGGAGCAATTTAACAAAATAAGTGAAAATACAATACAATATAAGAACATAGGTAAGTGATGTCCATATGTAGTTTTCTAAGTCAATACATGGAATACAGGGCTTCTTATGTAGAGTTTCATACCCTCTGTTTCTAATTTAAGAGAAATACCTTAAAAGAACTCGAGTATCCAGTCTCTCTGCCATTGACTGCAGCTCCCACTGATTTATTTCTTCAGTTTTAGGGGTCTCCTACACCCTAATATGATTTTATTGCTTAACAGATTAATATTTACATAATTGATACAGGAAGGACAAGCATATTAACAAATCCTATAACACCTGAGAGAGGGAGAATAGTCCCCCCAATATTACCCTAGTGTTTATAATGGTGCAAAGAAATACCCCTCAGAATACAATTTCTTTTGAAAAATCATAGATAAAGACATTGGCTATTATACTGTGTCCCTCAAGTAAGAATTTATGTAATATATTTTTTTCATCTCTGGAGTTCATTGCTAGGAAAGTATCTTTATTCTTCTTATCACACAACAATAAGCATTTATAAAGCACTATATGCCAAACATTGTACTAAGCATTTTACAATTATCATTTCATTTAATAGTGAGTGGGATTAGATTCACAATTTGGAAGAGTACTACCAAGTTCCAAGTCAATTTAAGCCTATTGTGTTCAAGAGTTAGATACTTTGATTTCTCAAATCTCCTTTCTTGGGCTGATTGAAATATCTGATCTGCCTTCAAGGCTGCCATGGCTCATCTTGAAATGGTCCCTTTGAGCTTTGTGTTCGATTCTGAATAGAACTACATTTTGATAAACTTCATAAAATTAGTTAGTTTCAAAATTTGCTCCTAAAGTTCTCAATAAATTTGCCTGTTTAATGGAGTTATTTAGCATTGTTCATTTAAGTTTTTTTTTTAAATCTGTCAAATGCATTTTCAAATTTAATGTGATATAGTTGAGCTAATTTATTTTTCTAACAACATAAGCCAATAAGTTTGTTTCATCATATTTCAGAACTCTCAAGATCATTCCTACTTAGAGATAATAAAACAAGGCTCTCAGCATTAAGAATGATTGCCTTTTTATTTTCTATTGCTATTTCAATATTTATGTAAACTTTATAGAAATTATTGTGATAAGAACTTTACAGCTGAAAGAAATTCAAGTGAAGAGAGATGATGGAAGCTCATCATTTTAAAAAAACCTTTATGTGCTTTCAATTTTATCAAGTATGAAGGAATGACAGGTTTTTGTTTTTGTTTAATTTTTGCCTAAAATTTGTCACCACTTGACTTGTTCTTTATTCTATACTATGGTATGTAGGCCAAAGTTAATGGTTTGTTCAATATTATCAATGGTGTCAAAAACTATTGAAAGATCAATAAATGTTATGAAAATATTATAATAACATTATATTTTAGACAAATAAAGATTAGTATCTCTTCATTTTATATCACATAAAAGGAAATTTATGGGGACATAAGTACTTTAAGTACATCCTTTTAAGTAATATTAACATGGAAAATGGGCTAGTAACACAAAATGAAAAAAACAACTTTTTTTTCTCTTCCTTACTATGTTAGCAATGCAATATAATTTCTTGTCTACATCTTTACAATAAGAAGAAAAAGGAAGCATCAAACAAGTGCTTACCCTAGTCATTATGCACTTCACCCAAACTCAGAAGGTACTCATAAGATAATATCAAGCTCTATGGTTTTCTACTAACTACCTCTTTACCAGATTGCCACCTTTTAATAGATGATAGCACTTTTCTACTTATTCTAAGAATGCCATTTGTATGTATTCATGAACTAGACTCCAAAGACACCAAAACATGCACTAGTTAATAAACAAAAACAAATCAATAATTTCTTTCTTTTCTATTCCCTGCTATATTTTAAAGGAGCCAAATCACATAAACATAATATGATAGTGCTGACCTCTCAAACAAACCTCTCAAACTTTTTTTAAACATAGCCATAGGAGAAAAGAAATGAAAATTCAAATATATTTTAAATAACCATCTCATACTCTTGATGTCTATATTCCTTCTAGACTCAGTAATAATACTTATTTTGGTCAACAAATAAGCCAACCTAAGAATTTCACACAGCATGTTTAGGTACTTAGATTCACACTTCTCCCTAGACACCTTCTATTGGAAGGATGCAGAGTCTTCCTCAAGACTTTTCCATTCATGGCTATAACTCTAAAAAGATCAATGTCCTTTGTGGTGTTGAATTCATGACCTAGAGTATCTTGGTTGGTCTCAGTTTCGTGTAGTGGTTCAGCCATTTCAGTCATGTCAGCCCATTTGGAGGCTTTCTTGACTTTTCTTGCTATTTTCTTCCCCAGCTTGCTTTATTAATGAGAAACTGAGGCAAGTAGGGATAAGTGACTTGCTGGAGGTCACATAGTTAGTAAGTATCTGAGGCTTATTTGGAATTCATGAAGATAAGTCTTCTTGGTTCCAAATCCAATGTTCTACTGTGCTACTTAGTAGATCTCTTACCCAAATTGTTGTTTCTCCAACTCCAAGATAAGCACTACCCTCTGGTCCAAAAGTAAACTATTCCCATTTTACTTGATAATGGCTTCCCTAGAATGGTGACAGCTCTTACTTCTTTTGCTGCATGCATTCATGAATTGTCTCACAATTCTGTGCTGCCCTAGTAGAGCATAACTTCATTGTCACAGTATTATGGCTTTAGAGTAAGGATCAGAGGCTGCCACAGTGTTCATTATTATAATACTTTAATAGAAATATGAGAGGCCCTACAAAAACAGTTTGCATTTAATTGACATAATAACATTAATATTTTATTCTCATGATTTTATTTTAATTTCAAATTATAATCATATATCTCAGAATAAAATCTCACAGTGCTTTTAATCTAAATGTATTTTTAGGCTAGCTAAGCAATAAGATTGAAATCAGAGGTGAGCTGGTAAAAGTATCAGGTCTCTGGTGATAGAAAGGGTGGATGTACACCACACACTTTTAAGTTTAAAATGTATTATTAACACTTGCTTCATCACTGTTTCTTAAGACTAGACAATCAAAAATAAAAAATAAATCAAACCCTGACTTGTTTGACAACTTGTAAGGTGTAAATTCTCATGCTGAAAATTTAAGTCAGTTCTCTTAAACTGATCTGAGTTAACATGAGATCAGCAATGATTGAAATAATCTGATAACAGGAATATTGTAGAAGTTGAGTCTTTAAATATAAATTAAGAAGAGAATTTTAAAATTAATTTTCCATCAAACTAAGATTTTATCTATAGTCATGTCAAAACCTCTGGCTAAATTAGTCAATTCAGAAAATTGAAGTAAGAAAACATCATTCAGACGGATGGTAGTTATTTGGCAATTCAATTCAATCAAAATAAGATAGCTTTATTATAGTTATAGCCTGTATTAGAGAGATCCCTATTATGTAATAAAAAGAAAAATGGATGTGAAGTCAAAAGATCTGGGTGCAAATACAAGCTCTGTCACTAACTGGCTGCATAATTATGGGAAATCAATTAACCTCTTTGTGCTTCAATCTACTTAGGTGAAAAATGACTACTACATTGTGAGGGCTGTTGTGAGGAAAGTACTTTGTAAATCTTAAAGCCTTAGGTACACGTAGGAAATTCTTGGAAATTGTGATTTGAAATTATTTCAGATTATTTCTATTCTTACTGGAGAAAAAAAGTGCAAATTTAAATTATGTATATATATATATATATATGCATATATATATTATATTTGATCATTCTTATGTACTGAACCTTCTCTAGTGAAAATTACAACCTCTCCATCAAATTCACTGCCTGCTCTCAGGGAGATAACATTCTAATAGGGGAAGACAGTGCATAAAAGGGAGTTGACAGGAGAAGGTAGTGGGATGAAAATGTACACTGCCTGAAAGAGACCTTTGTGGAAAACACATAGGAATGTTATTGGCAAATTTCAAAAACCTCAGATCAAAGAAAAAAATTTTGCAAGAAACAAAAAAAAAAATCTGAGGGCATAGTGGTGGTCTGGAAAGAGTCAAAAGCCAGAAAGATAATGCAGCATTCTCACCATATCAACTAGTCAACTATTTTGTTGTTCATTTGTGTCTTTGCTCTGAGTTCACTGATTCCAAGTCTTTGTCATCAACATACACCTGTCTTATATTTTTCTAGTCATTTGAGTAGTTTATAATTCTGATTCTTTTGAGAATAATGTAGTGTATAACCATATAAAGTTTAATTTTGTAACGTGTTCCAAAAATTGGCAATATATATCTCTCTATATATAAATATATACATAGTTTATATATATATGAATGTTTTTATATATTTGTATACATATATAAACACACATATATGCAATTTGGAATTATTGAAAGTACTGAGAAATTTCCTATAATAATTCAGCCCAGTTTCTTCTGGCAAATCAATCTGGAACCAAGTCATTTTCTACCTATAATATTTGCCCAAATATGGGTGTGTTTTGGTAGTTCAGTGGTTCCCAAATTTTTTTTAACATGAGCATTTCATGCAGAGATGCAGATTATAATGTATTTATGCTTTCTCAACCTATGGTTTTCTGCAAATCTTCAACAAGGTAGCCACCCAGTATGCTGTAGACCTCTTACATCTTTGGATATTATATAAATACTATTAGAAAAATGAGTTATGTATTAGTTATTTTCTCTCTCATACTTATTTGACCATCTATCTTGGCAGGTCATACGTCTCTCAGGTAGTGTCCTTTATAATGCTTCTTTAAACCTTCTTTGATAGGTTATATGTTTCAACCTACAAGTGTTTACATGCATTGCCTTTTAGGCATTCTATAAGTTTAATTCTTCAGGAACTAGTATTTTGTAGTTTGTTGTCATAAAGTATCATTGGCAGAAAAGTTATGAAATGGTGAGCCTTTGTTTCATAAATAGTTTAAAGAGAGGAAAGGTAAATAAAGTAATTTACCTTTGCTATCCCTGGTTTTTTTTTTGTTTGGTTGGTTGGTTGGTTGGTTGGTTGTTTTTTTTTTTTTTTTTTTTTTTTTTTTTAAAATATTGTAAAGACTTTGTAGCATTTCAGAGCTGAATAAAGTTAACGCAATATCACCTTCCAATAAGGTCATTGAGTCAAATATGACTCCGAGTTTGCCAAACAAATTAATTACAAGGTTGTTAGTGCCCTTGATACAAAAAAAGAGGATTGGATTTGGGGAAACAAGATAAGTTTTTTAGGCATTTTGAGTCTGAAACCCCAGTTCAAAAAGGAAACTTGGATTGAATATATAAAGTTTTGATTCAGCTGCATAAAGGAGATATTTGAACTTGCAAAAGCTAATGAAAGCTAATAAGATCTAGCCTTGGGGTATACCTACAGTTGGGTGAATAGTACATGGATCATGATGCTGCAAAGAAGTAAGGAGCACTCCTCTTGGTGGGAAGAAAACCAAGAGAGCAGTATATTGAAAACTTAAAAAAAAAAAACCTGTGTCAGTAATGTCAAATGCTATAGAAAGATTAAGAAGGATGAGGACTGAGAAGACACATTTGATACTAACAGTTGGACTGAGAAGACACGTTTGATACTAACATAGAACTGTCTTTCTTTGCATGAAATTTTCTGTCACTAGCCAACCCCTTAGATGAATATACATCTTCTAATTTAAAACTTTATTTTTAATTGTTGTTAATAATCAGTCAATAGACATTTATTAAATACCCACTATGACGTGGGCACTGCACTAAGTACTGGAGATACAATAAAAATTTAAGATTGTGCTTGCTCATAAAAAGCTCATTATATAATGGGAGGGACAATGTGAAAACTACTATGTATTAAGAGGATGAGGAATGACTTTCTCTAGAAGGTGGAATTTTAGTTGAGTCTTGAGGAAGGTAAAAGGTAGAGATTAGGAAGCAGAATATTCCAGATATGGAAGATAGCCAGTGAAAATGCTCTGAGGGCAGAGATGGAGTGTCTTGTTTGAGAACTGATAAAGTGGCCAATGTCACTCAATAGGGGGTAAAAGAAATGAGGTATAAGAAGACTAGAAAGGGTGGGGAAAAGCAATTTATAAAGGACTTAGAGAGCTGAATAGAATTTATCTTCAATCCTAGATGCCAATAGTCTATTGATTAGGGAGTGAGAAGAACTGAATATGTTCAGACCTGAAATTTAATAAGATCATTTTAACCCTCGTGACCTTTCTCAAACCTCTCCAAAATAAGAATTTGTGCAATAAATAAATACTTTATTTAGAATCCTAGAATTATATAGACTTCTAGAGCATTCCACTGGAGAGATCCTTTCTAGATGACATGAAACCACTGAGAACTATTTATCTTAGTCTATTCATTAATCCAGTTCTGAAGTTCCCTAATTATATGTGTCCATCCTATATCTCTGTATCTTTTCCATAACAGGAATATGCTCTCTTTAAGTATAAGTAAACTAAATCTATAAGCATTCGCCTTATTACCAGTTTTAAAACTCTATCAAAAAGGAATTAGGATTACTCTGAAATGGCCTATTCTTCAAAAAACAATGCTGTTTCCTCATGGTTACCATTTCCTTTTGTAGATGTTTACTAACCATCTTTTTAATAATATATTATAGAATAATATAATATAAATTCAGGAATCAAAGATACGCTCTTCTCTAGTTATGCTAGATAATTATTATTTGAGCTATTCCAGAACATCCCAAGAACCTTTGGGGAACAGTATTTAAAGTGAGACACTACTCCTTCCCCCTAAGGCAAGGAAGAGGATAAAGCTAATCCTAACCTTAACCTCACTGTGGCAATGGAAAATAAGGATTGTGGATTGGTGGGGTGTGAGAAAGCTGAATTCTGCTGTAGGATGTGAAATAGAGCAGACTTGCTGATGGAGACATTAAACATCCTAAATCAATAAAACAATTCAAGACTGTACTATCCTGTCACTGAAAGTAGAAATTCTTCAACCAAAGGTTCAATGACTGTTTCTTTTTCAGATATAGAGTCAACTCACTGGCCACTGTAATCCCATTGAACTCTGAAATTTTGTGATTCTGTGATTCCCCTCTAGAAAATTACAGTTTCTATTACAATTCTACTTTATAAATACTTTTTTGCCTAAAGCTATGTTGGCATAGCCTCAGGCACTGGAATCATTTTTAACGTCTCTTTCCTGTTCTCCACAATCTATCACGATCTTTCACATACCCCTGTCTGTAGTTCAGCAATCACATCTGCCAGGTCCTGTGGTACCTGATGGTGTTCATCTGTGGTGGTTGATGCGAATTCATTAAGGGCAATGAGAAGGCACAGTTACTATCTTCTTATAGATCTTATGTATTAACTTCCTATTATCCATTTTTATTCTGTTCTTTCCAATTCAAAGGTTATTCTCCTTAGAAAACAGAAGCAACATAAGAACTGAGTAACTCTGTCTTCTCTTTGTTGCCAGTTTTCACTGTTTAATCCACACTCTTTTCTCTCTTTTGTTAACCCTTTTCTCCTTATTATAGTTTTTTTTTATTATTGTTGCTCTTAATTTTCCTATCCAACCTCAGTTAATTTTGAACTTTCATTCTCTTAGCATTATTCTTACAGGGCCACAACATTCTTTTGTATTCTTTATATATTTATTGTATTCTTACATTCCTTGCTTTCATCATTTGTGTGTGTATATGTATATATATAACATATATTATATACATATATATATATATAATTCAAATCATTGAGATCTCTTTATTTCCACAATAATCTCCTTGAGCAACTCTTCTTTTCCTTTTTATCAAAATTGTGATGGTCTTTCATGTCTCTTTAACTGATGTCCTCCAAAGAATTCTACAGGAGTTGACAGAATCCTATCCTCCTTTCCTTTGAATGCTTTGAAATCTGCTCTCCTAAAAATCTAGGAATTTATCAAATTATAGTCAGGATTTTTTTCTTCTCTCATAAACTCTAAGAGACAATGGTCACTTTCCTCACAAGATTCTTATCACTTCCAACCCAGCAAACAATTCCTCCTTATTAACAGAATTAGATCCAGAAGAAAACTCCTGCTACTTAATTCCCCTACCTTTTGAAGCATGAAATTATCATTGTTATTCAGAAGTTTCAGTCATGTTCAACTCTTCATAACCCTATTTGAGATTTTGCTGATATAAATACAGGAATGGTATACCATTTCCTTTTCCAACTCATTTTACAGAAGAGAAAACTGAGGCAAATAGGATTTGGTGATTTTCTGAGGGTCACACAACTAATAAATGTCTGAGGTCAAATTTGAATTCAGGTCTTCATGATCTCAAGCCTAGGATTAGCCACTGCACCACTTAGCTACCTATGAAGTTATCATTAAGACAAATCAAAATGTAATCAACTGCTTAGCTTTTGACAGAATTCTAGCAAGTTTTGATGATTAAAGTCCCTCATCAGAACTGAATCATACCTATATCTTCATCTTCTACCTTTCATTTTTTTTCTCCTGTGAATTTCTGAGTGTCTCTGAGAAAAAAGGCAATTTTCTTTCTTGCAATTTTTAACATATCTCTCTGCTTATCTCCCTTCTCCACCTCTTGTAAAGTTTTATATATTTATTAGTGTAACAAATAATTTGAGTTTTTATCAGAATTTGCTAGGTGGCCTCCATTCCTGGCCAGGAACCTGTCATTCTTATATTTTAAGGTATGATCCAGTAATACAAATACCATTTCATAGCTTTTAATACCAGTGAAATAATACAGTTTTTCTATGGATTGTTACAGTCTGTGGCTGAGAATATTTCTTCTATAGTCTTTCTAGATGAGATAAATAGTGTGCTAAAATGAAAGAGTGCAAAATGACTGTATTTATAACTAATTCTATAATATTGCTTTATATAGAGACTCTCTATGTGTGGTCCACAAAAGTTCAAAAGGGTCCCTAACATTTTTTTAGAGTATGTGCGTATATCTTTTTCTATTAATATTAAGACATCATTGGCCCATGAAAATACTTCCTTTTTTACTTATATGTTTTTTCTTCAGCCAAAAGAATATATTGCAATAGAATGAATACAGGAAAAGATATGAGAATCCAGTTGTCTTCTCTGAAACTAGACATTAAAAATTTTGCAAAAACAATGTCATACTTTTTTTAAAAATGAGCAAAAATGTTTTTATCTAAATCTTATTTACAGAGTGAGTTTATTACTTATTTTAAATTAGTCAATCAATTGAATTAGTAAATAAATTAATTGATTTAATAAATTATTGAAAATAAATTACATTTTAAATTAATAACAATTTCAATTACATATGTGTATGTGTATATACCATATCAACCAAAGTTCTTGGGTGTCTCAAATGATTTTTCAAAGTATAAAGAGTTTCTAAGACCAAAAAGTTTTAAGAATTGTTGCTCTAGAACAATGATCAACAACAATGGGGTAACTCCAGTAAAATAGGGGTAAAAGATAATTGCTCCATTTCCCAATTATTATTATTATTTGCTTTTTGCTGAGGCAACTGAGGTTAAGTGACTTGCCCAGGGTCACACAGCTAGGGAATGTTAAGTGTCTGAGAACAGATTTGAACTCAGGTCCTCCTGACTTCAGGGCTGGTACTCTATCCACTGTGCCACCTAGCTGCCCCCCCAATTATTATTTGACATAGCATAAAAATGTTAATTATAGGAGTAAGTCAATGGGAAGAGACTTCATTTTCAAACTGTATAAGACACCTAGAAAACCTGAGATAATCTGCAAAAAAAAAATTAATTGAAATGGCTGATTGTTTTTGTGATTAGATAAAAAAAATTAAGTGAGCTCTTCTATATAGTACTAATAAAACAGGAAAAATGAGAACAGAAATTGTTTTTAAAATAGCTACAAATTATGTGAAATAATTTATAATACTACATGTGAGACATCTAAATATAACTATTAAACAGGTTTTTTATTTTTTGATTTTTTTGCTAAGGTAATTGGGGTTAAGTGACTTGCCCAGGGTCACACAGCTAAGAAATATCAAGTGTCTGAGGTCAGATTTGAACTCAAGTCCTCCTGACTTCAGGATTGGTGCTCTATCCATTGTGCCATCTAGCTGTCCCTTATTAAATAATCTTTACCAATATTAGGGAGTCAAATAATTAGAGAGTTACCAGTGAATGCCCTTTAGGCTGGAACACACAGAGAAGCTAGTCACAACTCAGAATATAATGTGAATTAGCAGACTAACACTTTATTGATCATGTTCACTTAATTATTTTTCTTTGTCACAAGTGATAGTTGAAATTAATGATGTGAAATATCAATAGAACATTTAAAATAAGAAATTGATAAATTGATCAAATGAAATAAAACTGTTAAATATGTTGATATACTCACCAAAGATGGGAATTTAAGTATGTATTTTTATGACATGTTGAAATTAGATGTTATTATTGACCTGCTATTTCATTCACATCAATAAAATTTTTTTCATGCATCTAACAGTCCCTACTAAATATAAAATAAACTGTTGTGTTAGGGTACATACTGATAGAGCTTCAAAGTATAATAATAGCTAGCGTGTCTGTAAGTGCTTTAAGGTTTGCAAAGTACTTTATAAATATCTCATTTTATCTTCACCACAAAACCTGGAAAGGTAGGTGGTATTATTATCCCAATTTTACAAATGAAGAAGCTGAGACAAATAGAAGATTGTGTGATTTGTCCTGCCCTCATTCCCTCTTGTGATTTCAATGACTACATCTTTACAAATTATTCCCAAATAAGTATCTCTAGTCCTAATTTTCTTCTGAGAACCATATCTGTAGTCTTAGCTTTCTACAGGATTTCTCCAAAAGAATGTCCTATTGGTATCTCAAAGTAAGATTGTTCCAAATAGAGTTTATAATTTCTTATAACCTTGTTCCTCTTTCTGACTATAATATTTCCCTCTATGGCACCATCATTTATCTTCTAAGTCCAAAGTAGTATGGTGTATTCGATTTGTCAAATATTTTAACATAATTAACATGTATTAGACTTCCTGCCATCTAGGGGAGAAGGTGAAGGGTAGGGAGGAAAAATTTGTAACAGAAAGTTTTGCAAGGGTCAATGTTGAAAAATTACCCATGCATATGTTTTGCAAATTAAAAGCTTTAATAAAAAAAATAAAAAATAAACAAAGTAGTATGGTGAATGTTGAGGATACAAAGACAGATACAACATAGAACCAGCTTTTAAGATCCAAACTTTGAAGATTCCTTTTTAAGGAATGGAATGCTGAGGAAGATTTGGGAATAGAAATTTAGATTTGAAAGTAATTTGCAGAGATGTGCTTTATGAAACAACATTGTTAGCTGTGATTACTGAGGGAGAAAATATATATTAAAAAGATCTAGGGGCAGCTAGGTGGTGCAGTGGATAGAGCACCAGCCCTGAAGTCAGGAAGACCTGAGTTCAAATCTGGTCTCAGACACTTATCATTCCCTAGCTGTGTGACCCTGGGCAAGTCACTTAACCTCAATTGCCTCAGCAAAAAGCAAAAAAAAAAAAAAAGATCTAGTGGGGGAAAAAACTTGGAAAAACACTGATTTTAAAAGATTGAAGATTGTAAGTAGTAAAGAAGATAGGGATATCACAGTGGTAGAAGACCTATTAGAATTCTATATCATAGAAATCAAGAAAGAAATGGATGGCCACCAAAGTTTAATGATAGAAACAAGACGAGGACCAAAAAAAGACCTTTGGATTCAATAGTTGCCAATAATGAATGACCTTTGATAAATACTGTATCATGGAATGCATAGGATAAAAACAAGTAGTAAGGCGTGAATAAATATTTTTAAAGAGTTGTCAACTTGTTTACATTTATAACTAGTTCAACTATGTTGACTACTTTGACAGTTATTTCTATTTAAAAAATAAAACTTGTCAAGTGGAGGGCAGAAGGTGGAAAGGGAGAAAATGGACTATTTTTTTTCTGGATTTCATATTTTACATTCTCTTTTTTGATGCTCATATTTTTAAATAAATTTGCTTTAACAAGAATGCAAATAGATCATAGCCATACTTCCATAAAGGCAAACAAATGGGACAGCAATAGATTAATCTGACACTATTATCAATAAAATTTGAAAATCAAAACATCTCCAATGTTTTAGAAATGTTTAGAAATGTATCATACTAGTGTTTATTTTGAAAGAATTAGTTGTTAGCTAAGATATTCCTTCATCTGAAACCTCTAAATTTTCTATCCCTGATACATATGGAAATGATAAATAAAATTACTAGTTAAATACAAAATGACAAAACCACTGGACCTCTTCCATACTTCACAGTAGGATTTCTGACCAACCAAGTAGTTAATTCAATTTCCATATCTGATCAAAGATCATTATCACTCTGCCACACCTAAATAGGTTTTCCCAGATAGAGAAAAAGTAATTATTTGTGGGTTAAATAGTAGAGCACTGTTGGAAACATTTTCTTCATTAGATACAAATTTTATTTTTTGCTTCTTATTAAAAGTTCCAAGTGAAAACATCTCTGGGTTTTTGACACATCTCCCATTCTTCTTTGTTATCTATGTTGGAAAAAATAATAGGATTTTAGGAAACATTTTTATTTCATGGCTATCTAAAAGTGGAGAAAAAAAAACCTCATATATTCAAATATTTGCTTTTTAAAAAATCAGAACTTTTTAAAAAAATGAAAAAAGTCACTTATTAATCTAGTAATTCACTATTGTTAATTGACTAATTTTTAAAATAGTTTTATAAAGTTACTGATTACAATATTTAATTGTTTTTGAAAACTGGCTTAAATAAATATAGCTTAAGAAAGTTAAAATATTCTGTATTTGCTGTTCATCATTTTCCTGAATGGTTATTTCCTCATTTAATAAAAAAGAAACTCTCAACTAATTAGTTCCTCATTCACTACAATTAATGTTTAGAATCTAAATATTATAAATTTCATTAAGCATACTTAAAGATATATTCCTCTTTTTAGTTAATATCACATATCTCATTGTCAAATGGGAATATCATATGGGCTCTATTATAATCTTTCTTGTGCAAAGGGTCCATGTGCCTGGCATTCAAGGAGGCTACATGTTAATTTCTGATTTAACTGTGTCAGCTAACACACAGGTCACTGACAGTCAGGGTTAGAACAATCATTAAATCACAGGCTAAAAATCATTGACATGGTATGCTTTTATCAAACTAGCAAAAATAGGAAACATGTGTTGTCAAAACCACATACTATAGCTTCTTTGTAAAGAAGCAAAAAGAAGAAGAAATCTTATTTTCAGGCTTCTGTGTGAGTATGCATGTTGCATAAAAAATGATTTTTACAAGCTCCCCTATCCCGTTTAAAAAAAAATTGGCAAATGAGTGGAGTTATGAGTGGGTTTTTTTTGTTTTGTTTTGTTTTTTAAGTTTGGCTTAAATTCAGAAATGAGTAAGCTATGTTTGCTAGGGTTCAGTTTTTCAAAGAATTGTTTTTGAACTAAAGAAGCCAAATCATTTGGTCAGTAGTTCTGAGGAAAATTTTGTCAATGTTAGACTTGAAAAGGTGGAGAATAGGGTAGGAAGGGGAAAAAGGTAAGATAAATTAATATTCATTATTTCATTTTAAAAATACATATCTACTCCATAAAATAAATGATATAATAAATTAATAGATTGGTAAATACTTAGGTTAGACTTTGCAAATTTCTTTGGCATAATACATATAAGGTCTTACCACATACTGGAGCAAAGATGAGACAAATTATCTGTTCTAGATGCTCAGCAAACTTTGAGGTAATCTTTGATTCACTTTGAATTCCTGGGAATCCTGGTCTCTATTTAGAAAGGAAATGGGTTCTCTATTCTCACATTCAGTCTTATTAAACTCCAACCCCAATGTTCTAGGGATGATTTGACTTAGAGCTTAGATATGGCTCACCCCTAGATTTTCCCTGAAATAGGGAGTAAAAAGGTACTCAGTGCTGAACATGAGTCAGGTATGAGACAGGTAATTTATTCTCCTACATAAAAGAAATGCTAAACATAAAAAGAAACAGCATGCTTTAATGGTATACCTTAAACAGGATTCAGTAGCTTAGCTTATAATTACTGTTTCTAACTACTGCAAAGCTAATATGTAAGCCTAATCAAAATATAAAACAGTTTATAGGACTATTAATGTTATATTTCATATTAACTCTGCTCTTTCCAAACAACTCCAAGTATATGTCTGCTGATAAAACTAGCAGTTTTTTGTCACTAACTGTTCTCTCTAATTAATAAGTATTTGCCAAGAACTTTTACTCTGATATCATTTAATCCTAACTCAGTAGGCTGTCTGCCACTCATATTCACAAGGTTTTCTCCATTGTAAGACAATCCTTATTTATCATGAAAACATCATGAAAGAAAGAAAAAAAAACCACAAAAAGGGAAGCCCAAAATTGAGCTCAGTCTCAATGAGGAAGGACATATGTGTTAACTGTTACGTATTCACTGCCTTCCCACCCACTGTATAGGGTATCTTCTTCTCCCTTACTTGGGAAGAACCTAAACATAATCCTGATACAATTCCCATCTGAAAAGGATGACAGAGGATAAGTAGTCAGTAGGTTTATTCTGGCTCTTCAGCTCTTCCAACTTCTTAATTAATAAAAAGATCATCAAAGTGAAAGCCTTTTAGCATTGAGTCACACATGACCAGAAAAACAGGAGCCAGAGAATAGAATCAGACAGAAAGAGGAATATCACCTCTGGGTATATTCCATGGGATGGTCCCTGTAGGCCAATTCAACCTTGCTACATTTATAATTATTGTGTTTAAAATCTTTTACACTTCTTATGTTTCCATCAATTTGACTATAAAAAGTAAAATTATATGACAATAGAACCAAGGATAGCCATGAATAGGCAGGTGAATCTGAAGGATCATTTGATAAATCACTCAATTTTGTTTGCTCAGTTTCTTCATCTGTAAAATGAGCTGGAAAAGGAAATGGCAAGCCACTCTATTATCTTTGCCAAGAAAATGCCAAATGGGGTCAGGAAGAGTCAGATATGACTGAAAAACAACATAATAGTTGTTTTTTGTTTATTGTTATGGAAAAGTTTTTACATATTTTATGATATTTTATTTTATGTTTGCTATAGCATATTTAAGAATATACACTGTAATTTATGTTATATTGTTTCTTTATTTCTGTTTTGTGCTTTTTTGTTCATATTAAAACTTTTTATTTCTTTCTGAGTTAGAATTTTCCATGTTTGACTTTGAAATAAAAGGCAAATTTATTTTGGAAGAGCTTAAGGAAAACTATTCAAATGGTTATGATCTAGGCAAGAGTAAAAAACAAATTACATTTAACTAGTTGAAGGTCAGTTTAAGTAACCTAAAACATGGTTGAACTTTAAAAGTCAGACTTTCCACTTGTCTAACCTGCATTAAATAAGGTTTTAAAAAGAAATTTCCAAAGCAAAGCTGCTCTGAAACCATAGTAAAAGAAAACCATTTAGATAGATAAGAAAGAAAGAAAGGAAAAAAGGAAGGAAGGAAGGAAGAAAGGTAGGAACGAAGGTAGGTAGGAAGAAAGGAAGGAAGGAAGGAAGGAGGGAAGGGGAAAGAGAGGAAGAAAGGAAGGAAGGAAGGAGGGAAGGAGGGAGGGAGGAAGATAAAGAAAGAAAGATACTATTAAGCATAGATGGGTGCTATGCAAAATGGAGGTTTTCTTAGCAGAGATACTGGTATAGTTTGCCATTTCCTTTTCCAACTTATTTTACAAATGAGAAGACTGAGGTAAACAAGGTAAAGTGACTTGCCCAGGGTCACACAGCATAGAACTACATGAATAAAGGCTGAGATTGAGCAGAATTTATATGAGGAAGTGAAGACACTGGCTTTAAGGAAGTAGTGGTGAGTGTTGGAATGAATTAAAAGGGGAGGTTCCTGGAGGATTTGAGGCTATTGCAGTTATTTTAGATATGTAATACTGGTCTCCACTAAGTTAATTGTGTCCATGGAAAAGAAAGGGCAAATCCTAGTGATATTTAAAAATAAGAAACAATAATAGTCAGTGACATTGAATAAAGGAACCAGAAGGGGAGAAAAGAAAAAAGGTTAACTACAAAGTTTCTAAAGTGGGAAATTAGAATTGTTTCACTGTACAAATAGATCTCTTGTATATGCAGGTAGATATGTTCTCAAAATAAACATATGTATTTTCTGAAAACTTCCATCATAATAGGTTTGAACAACTATCTGAAAACCAATTGGATTTCCATGCAGGCATTTGAAAAGTACTGGACCAAATTTAGTCCAGCTATTTATTTTTCTTGACAATATTAATGTGAAAATGTCCTTTAAATTTTTTTCCCCAATTCCATGCAATTAAGTTAGTGGAATTAAATTAAGATAAAGATCTTTGTAACCTAGATTTATACCTTGAACAGACCCGGAGAGGTTATCTAGTCAAACACCCTCCTTTTATACATAAGAAAATTTAAGGCCACAGGGTTGAAATAACTTTACCCAAGATCTTGCAGTAGTAGAATAGGGATTTGAACCAAAGTCCTTTGAGTCCAAATTCAGTATATTTTCCAATATGTATACTTGCTTTCTTAACTTTAATTGCTTCTAGTATTGTTACTATTACATGTCAATAATTTTAAGTTTATTTAAATTATTAAATATGTTTTTCCTCCCTTAGGAATGCTAAAGAAATAGCATTTCTCATTTATTTTGCTTTGGTGACTAGATATTACGATGTTTTTAAAATCAGTCACTAATACAGAGACATCCTAAAGTTACTCCATGTTTTAACTTTGCTTGATTTTGTCTAAGTGCAGCCAACCTGCAGGGAAAGGAATGTGCTCCATTATCTCTTCAGCACTAATCCTGTCTCCTCATAATGAATATAAGGTAGCTGCAATCAACCAGGATCACTAACCCCCTTCTCCTTATTTGAAACCCCGGTCAATCAAAATACTTAGAGAAGAGTTGAGAGGTCACTAATCCCACCTCCTGTGACTACATGATCCAATCAAAATATCTTTTCCCTATTAAGGAAGATGCTTACTCCTGGCTATAAAAAAGTTCTCCCACCCAGACATGCTGCTTTGATGTATTAATCAAATGACTTTTACCTTTCTTCTCCTGAGTTTTGTCTCTTTAATTAGAGTGAAGGCCAGAACATAGAATTTTCCTTTTAACATGTATGTAAATTGAGTAAGCTAAATCACATCTTAAAAAATGTTATTATTCTCTTTATTATTATTTAATGTTGTGTTTTTTGAATGACTCACTCATTTATTAGTAAAAAAATTGAGCCTCTTGCAAGTGGTCTGATAAGTTATACTGGCTGGGGGCCCAAAGACATTAAAATTGTGTTTTGTGAATTTTAAATGTCACTATATTGTAGCTTCAGCATTCACTATTTGTATCAATTGACATAAAAAGTTATTTTTAAAGAAATCAACACCTGTTTCTTGTTTCCTTAGACACTTTTGCAAAGCACTTCTCTGAAATATGGAAGTTGTCAGTTGTATTATTTGTAACATTTTGTTTTAATTTGAATTGACTTTCAGCTATTAAAAATCTGTCTTTGAAAGAGACTATGTAGAAGTGGATGCTTGATTCAGGGGAATACACAGCATTCCGCAGAAAAGCTTTTTTGTTGTTGTTAAAAATGCAGTGTGAATCTTGGTGGGATTTAGTTTGTTAATGTTAAAGTCAGTTGAGCTAAGTTCATTTTCTGGATAAGACTGTAAATTTGCTGTTCAGCTGCCGTGATTTTATCAAGGTTGTAAGGGTTGTGTGTATGTGTGTGTGTGTGTTTTTTAAAGTGCAGACCTCTGATCAATGTGCACCCCCACCCCATTTCCCTAAATACATCATGAAAAAAGGATGAGGTTTCCGCCTTAATTGCTTGTGCCTTTTATTCACATTCCTCTCTCAGCCAGAATTGTGAAAAGAGTGTTAGTAAAAGGCTGCACAATAGAGCTTTTCATTAGGCCTCAGCAAGGCACACAAAAGAAGGCTTTTGGAAAGAGTGAATGCAGGAGTTTAATTTGCAGGTGGAGAGTAGATAAAAGGTGCTGACGCCTCTATTATTCTCTTACTTAGGTGACCCTTACCCTGTTCAGCTGATCCCAACTACCATGGCAGCTGCTGCCGGGGCAACCCCAGGCTTAGGCCCACTCCAACTGCAGGTAAGTCTGGAAACAATGTGGAAGAGGCAAAGGTTAAGTAAACATGGAAAACAGCTTTCTTGTCTATTATCACATTATGGGGAAAAAAATGGCTAGTGATTTTGTCTGGCCCATTAAAAAAAATTACCTTTATCAGTCGTCAGCAAAAGCTTAAGAGATGTCTCATTTTATTTGTTTAACCCTAATACTATCTACCAAAAGTTGCATTGTTGTTAGTTTTACATGTTTTAATGTTATTTTTAACCTGGATGACCAATAATTCTGCTTTAGTTATTAATTTTGATCATTCTGTTAAAAGATTTCTATCCAGTAGAATGTAAAGCCAAGTGCAAATACTGTTTATTTTTGTCTGTTGTTAGTGCTTAGTTTGCTATATTGATAGAATCGTTTTAGCCATTGCTGGTTTTTTAAAGTAGAAAACAAGAAGCGTAATAAAGTTTTCCAGCCTCCTGACCACTTGTCCTAAGACAGAGCTTCACATAAATTCTAGGCCAAATTCTCAAGCACGTTTTTGTCTAAAATAGTTTGGGCTGAGATGGATGTTACCCTGTTCTTATCTGTTTAGAAAGTCTATATCATATGCCAGGCCTCTGAGTAAATCTGTATATCCTCAGTTAACTGCTGACAAATGTGAAGCATTACCACCAGTGTGAGTTGGGGGATTTGTGCAATTTTTTGAAGAAATGTTTTGAAGAAAACCATTTAAAGCCCTAGTTCTATTCTTTATATCTTGACAAAGCCCATATGATATGGTTAGGGTGAGAGGAGAAAAAAAAAAATCACTGAGCTCCCCATGGGATTTCCTGGGGGTTCTGGAGTAATTATTTCTATTAACTTTAAAGAGTTCCTACTAATCTGAAGTGGTTTATATTTCAACTTCTTGATACCAAGGTGGGTTAAGGGATTGAGTGTTGGGATACATATTGCCTGGGCAATTCAAATCTGATAGTATGATCACACAGAAACAGCAGTGAAAAGCAAAAGGAAACCCTGAGTGTCACAGGGGCTCATATTTTCATTTCAGTGATTAGGGAAAATTCTTTGTTTGGGTTGAATACCAGGAAAAGTCAAGCCCTGCTGTGTTTTAGGAATCATAAGTAGACTTATAACCTTCCACCTCCATCCCTGTCTCCTTAGCCCAGTGCCTGGCATGTAACCTGATCTAACCCAGATCCCAAAATATTTAGACTTATCCCAAGTCCTGAGGCAGTAGTAGCCACTAGAAACCAATTTATAAGCTTAATTTGGCATACAGAGTGAACTGTCCAGGTCTGGCTGAGCAATCAGTTTTCCTTTTACCTGACAATCTCTCTAGCCCTACAGTTGGTGAGCCCAGTGCCTTTAACACTTATCACAGCCAGAATAATAACTAGGAATTCTGGCACTGGTGGTTAATTCAGCTAATTATGTGCTTGTGTGTGACTGAAGAGTGGATAGTTCCTGGTTGCCTGGAGAAAAAACTCCTAGGGAATGAAGAGATTGGAATAGTTAAAGGGTTTGGGGTTCAAGAAAAATACAGATATTGAGTTTGAGGACAACCAGTGAAAATGCATGGAATGTGAAAAGGGAGAGGAAAAGAAAGGAACCCAATTTCCTGGATTACAGAGAATAGGGAAGGAAGAAGGAGTAAGGAGCCTGGAAAGGTGGGAGGAAATTTGACTATGAAAGCCTTTGAATTCCAAACAGAGCATTTTTTGCTTGATCCTTGAAATAAAGGGCTGCTGAAGTTTATTGAATGAGGGGAGTAAAGGGACAAGGTCTGGCCTGGACTTTAGGAACATCACATTATTTTGACATCTGAGTGGAAGATGGTACATAAGCCCTCAAACTACAACAGAGTATCCTTTTCTTCCATAAAAGAATCATCCTCTTTCCCACTTACTTTTAGCACCTATAGTAAAACCATACCTTGTTAGAACTCTGTTCTCATCTGTTCTACTAGTAGACTTTATAAGATGGAGCTGATTGGAAGAAAAAGGGGTATCACTGGATCCAATCAGAAAACAGGAGAGAAATGTACAACAATTTCATCCATCTGGGCTCCGTTTCCATCTAGATCAATCACACTTGGAGCAAATGACATACCCCCAACTAGGTATTGTCATTGGACGATGTAGAATACAGAACATAGCATCCATAGAATGCCTTACTATCCCTTAAATAATAGAGGCTTACTGTTTGTTGAAGAGAAGATGGGAAAAAGAACAGTTGATAACTGAGCAAAGAAAGGAAAGAATATAAAATGAATTTAGAATTTTACAGTGATTTAGTATTTTGTTAAAGGATTAAATTGAAACAAACCACTCATACACAAACAGCAGATCTGTAACTCTGAAACCATTAATGTTTGAGAACTAATACAGTTTGGAATTAATATTAATATTCATTAACAAATTACATTAACAAATGTACAATGTGGTATGCTTTAATAGAACATGCCATTCACTCTCAGAAGTATGTGGTTCATACTAAAATGGTAGTATTTAACTAACAGAATTACCATAAAACTTAAATTGTATATAATTTGCTTATATTAAGGCAGCGTAGAAATATATTGTTGTTGTGTTACTCTAATAGCAAAATTTTCCCCGATATGTATTTCCCTGATAGTCTAAGGAAAAACATTTTTTTAAAAAAGGTATCATCGGATCACCTTGTGAAAACTAATTCAGTAAAATAGGGAGGATTCCAGCACAATGAACTAAAGAAACAATTTCATGATTTTTTGAAGGCTTTAATTTTCTGTAGGCTTGGAGGTAGGGTTCAAAGGAGTATCTCTTTTTTTTTTTTAATTTTTCTTCCACTTTCTTTTAAGTGAAACCCTTTCCCCCATTATTGATACTGTAGACTAGTGGGCAAGCAGGGGACAAAGCTGCCAAAATGTGTGGTGAAAAGAGCCCTGAGGTTTCATAAGTATTCAGTTCTAAAGCCAGCTCTGCCACTTGCCACCTGAATGATATCAACTAAGTCACTTTTCTTCTTTTACAAATCTTACTTGAATCCAGGTTTCAAAACAATTTTCTATACTACATTTTAGATACTATCAATCCCATCTCCGTATCAAGCTTACTGAATAAAAATAAAATGATAAACTTTTCAGCCTTTCCTACATATATATATATATATATATATTATTTCATATTTCTTGTATTACGTATTTCTATTTGTGCTATCTTTCTTCCTGGTTGTAAATCCCGTAAGGGTTGGGATGAAATCTTAAATGCCTATCTGTTTATTGTTATCTATCATCTGTCAATCTGTCTATTCTCTATCTACATATAGATATACTTATTTTTCCCTTAGTTTTGTTACATTAGTGCAGAAATAATCAGCCATCTTTTTTTCAAATGGTATTTGAGCAAATATTGAGAAGAATGGAAATGAAGAGCAGACAATTCTTT
This sequence comes from Myrmecobius fasciatus, assembly GCA_023553655.1. Taxonomy (NCBI): domain Eukaryota; kingdom Metazoa; phylum Chordata; class Mammalia; order Dasyuromorphia; family Myrmecobiidae; genus Myrmecobius; species Myrmecobius fasciatus. The sequence goes on along the minus strand of JAJPUD010002103.1, from coordinate 73,124 downwards.
GACAGTTTGCAATTCAATGTAAGAAATTGTGGAGGAAATTAGGGGGCAGGACTATGCTAACACCTGGAGAATGCCTCCAAGCAAAGTAACAGGGAGGCTTGCCAATGAAGACAGGTCATTAGAAAGTTGAATGACAACTTTCTACATATCAGCAGGGCCCTCCGCTTCCAGATGTGTGCCCTGTTGCTGTGACATCAAAGGTATTTAGAACCCTGTCTGATTTCAAGCATAAGTAGGAGGTGGTATATTTCTGGTCAAGGGGTGATTACAGTCCTTTCACAATTGAGATTATTCTGATGACATTGTGACCCTCAGCACTGGGAAGCCATGTTCCCCAGAGCTCCTTACCAGTGAGTGTGTCACTCAATATGTATAGGTCTGGAAGAGTAGCCAGCAGGTAGGAAGTCATTTGTCCCAGCCCAGTATTGTCATATGAGAACAAAACTGGGTGGGTTTGTGCCCTCAAGCTTATGGCCTTCCTTACTAGTTGTAGACATGATACCTTTTGATAAAGGGCCCATCTCTTTTTCCTTTTCTTTGCTAATATTCCCCTACACTTGTTTTTCAGTTCCTTTTTATGTGCTATCTTCTCCCATAAGACTAAGCTCCTTGAAGACTGTTGGAACTGAGTGGAGCACAACATAGCATTTTCACTTCTTTTGTTCTTATCTGTTGAATTTTATTTTCTTTCTCATTTTTCTTCCTTTTTGATCAGATTTTTCTTGTGCAGTAAGATAATTGTATAAATATATATGCCTATATTTTAAAAAAAGAATATAAGCTCCTTGAAGTAAATATCTTGTATTTGTTTTGCTTAATAAATGCTTATTGATTTGACTCTAAATCATAGAGATAAAATTTGCATGAGCTTTTTTAAGCTGCTATCTTATGCTACTGACTCATATTGAGTTGGATGAACAATAAAACTACATCTTTTTTTTTTTTCAAAGTTCTGTCTAGCCATACTTTCACTACCCTATAGATGTATAGAGTTGAGATGTATATTCATGAGGACAACTTTAAATTTATTTGCATTGGCTTTCCTCTGCATTAAATTTTCATTGAATTTCATCATTTGTTCCAATAGTGTATAGCCTATTAAGACTTTTGGATCCTATCTCTATTATCCAACATGTTACATTCCCACCCCATACCACCATCTCTACCTCCTCCCCACCCCCACCACATACATATACATATTCACCCTGGCTTTGTGTCATCTGCAAATTTGATAAGCATGTTATCTATGCCATTATCCAAGTCACTGATAAAAAATGTTAAATAGCACAGGGCCAAACACAGATTCCTGACAGATTTTTCCCTTCAGCTTGGCATTAACAACTCTTGAAGTTTGGTCATTCAATGAATTTTGCATGTAACTAATCACTGTCATCTGTCCGATGATTCTGCAATTTGTCCCCAAGAATATTATAAAAAACTTTGCCAAAGGATTTATTAAAATCTAGATCACTATAACATTTATTTCCATTAGAACTTTTCTTTGAAAATCTGCAGTTATGTCTGACCTTTTTTAGTGAGAAATAAATGCTATGAGCAGTTTGGGAGCCATAGGGGCTATACAAGTAACCTAAAGTTGTCATTCTTTTGAAATGATTCTGGGAAATGACCACAGTCCTGATTAAGTGCTCATCATAGTCCAGTAAAAACAGAAAGAATAGTGGGAATACAGATAAAGGAAGTGAGAAAGAAAATCTAAAAATGCATCAGGAATGTAGGAAGGGAAAAAAAAATCAGAGTTGTCTTTCTTGAATGATCCTACTGAGCTTCTCTGTCAAACATCAGAGGATTTGGGAGGAGTCTGTTTTTCTTTCACTGTAGGGAAAGGGATTGAGGGAAGTCAGAGGAGTCTCATGTGTTTCCTTTCAAAAACAGACGTAGATTGTTGCTGTTAAGTTGCAAAGGGAAATGCTTTTCCTATGATGATGTTAAAACATGTTAAAAATATAAATTCTTATGCATTTTTTAAAAAGAATTCAATCTCTGATATTATAGTCCTTTTAAAGTGAGGGATAGAAAAAATGACTGATATATATTATACACCAGAGAAGACACAAAAAATCAGGAAGACACTGAGAAAAGATGTTTATACTCTTTTTAACTATTATTTTATCTCCAAAGGTATGAATTTGCTTTAATATTATTAGTAATATATCCCTAAAACATTTTGGTCTCAGTTACAAAAATGTAATGACACGGGACACAGCAGAACAAGTAGTTCAAAACTGCCATAGCAAAAACTTTTATGTAATAAAAACATTAGCAGCCTTTTTTGCTCATAAGAAAAATTACAGAGATTCAGAAATAGTTCTCATTTCAAAAGAACATAATTTCAAAGATCATTCTGAAAGGATTGCTTGGTTTCACCAGGATGCCAGGAATACCTCACCTCCATTCATCCCACTCCCCAGCCTTTTCCATTTACTAATCTCAGACACACCTACTTAAAGACCTCTATGTCTATTCATTCCATTTTACCTTCAGCCCTCTCCAAAGGAATGTAATATGCCTGTAATGTTATGCCTTCCTTCACTACTCTCTTTTGCATAGTAACAGAAAATCCACCTTTTCTACACTTTCTTTTCTGATCAACAGAAAATAAGCTTTTTGAGGGCTTTTGTCTTAGTTTTTGCATCCCCAGTAGCTAGGACAATGGCTACATATAAGATTGTAGGCTCATAATTTTGAACTGAAAGGGACCTTGGAGTCATATGGCTCACTCTCTTTATTTTACAGATGAGGAATCTGAGATTGTGCTACATTAAGTCACTTACCAAATGTCATTGTAAGAAGTAGGAAAAGCCGGATTTAAAACCAGCTCTACTGTTTCCAAAAGCCATGAACTTTACCATTATATCACATGGCATAATAATTAATGAATGAAAGTTTGTTGAATTTAATTGTTGAATCAAAGAAAATCCAATTGCAGTACCTTATTAAAACTGGTAACTCACAACTCTTCTCTTAGATATCTATCAAAATTATTCATTTAATCTTGTCCATTATATCCTCAGATGACTTTATGATGTACAAATAAATGCCTCTATAAGATATAATACTTTAGAAATATAGTTGGCTCAATTAAATGTTCATTTTATGATGACTGTAACATAGCTACTTTATTGATCTGACATCTCACTGATGTGGATACTTACTCTACCAATACAGATCCATCCATACTTTATATTTTACATATTTTTGTCAATGTATAGAGCTTCTACATGACTCTGAGAGCATACTCTATGGCCCCAACAGGTTAAATGTCTTCCCTACAGTCACAGAAAATTACCATGTGTGAGAGACAGGACTTGAATCCAGATCTTTCTCATTTTCCCTCTCATTCATGTATTTATCTATCTATTGATGTCTTGTCTGTCTATCTTTATCTAATCACTTATTAACATATTAAATTAAGACAAATCAGACCAATCTTCATAAAATAGAAATACTGTATGTACATTGTCATATCAAAAGATGCCATGGAATATAATTACAATTATCTTCTAGTCTTCATATTTCTATTTCATGTCTTTTTAAAAGTACAAATAGTGAGTCATTCTCTTCTTTTTAAGCATCATCTAGATCTGGAATATGTATGTTATTCATGCTCCTCAAAGGAATGTTTTTTTTTTTCCCCCCTTGGAAATAGGGATGTAAGTATTTCCATAGCTCATGTCATGGAGATTAACACATAATCAGAATCCTAGATGTATCTGAAAATTCTAGAAATGAAAATAGAGATGGAGAATTTATTTTAAATTTTCTTTAAATACAAGGTAAATTCACTTTATTTTGTTGCATGTTTATTTCCAACTCCAATAAAACTAGACTAGTATCATAATCCTAATGTTAATAGGATTATAGATTTAGGCTTGAAAGAGAACTCAAAAATTATAGAATCTACCTTGCTTCTTCATCTTACAGATGAGAACACTAAGAAAGACCCATAAAAACTAAGCAACTTGCCCACAATCACATATAATAATTTGCATTTGTAATTTGTAATAAATTGCAGTCACCACTTGAATAATCCAGGTTCTGTGACTCCAAATCCAATGTTTTTTCCACTGCAATCCATGATCATGACCATTATTTTCTTTTAATTGATTGTTTAGATATTTTTCTTTAATCACCCTTTAGGATTTCTTATATATCATAAGTTTTATGTAGAAGCACCAGGTAGCTATACAGTATTTTCAGGAATTGAAATGTTTCAAACTTTTGTAACATTTTCTCATATTGTTCATAATAAAAATTTGGTTTACTCTGAATTCATATGGGCAAAAGCTACAGAATTATAGAACCAGAAATTTGGGTTAGATAGATGAATGGGGGAAAAAAAAGCTTCTCCATTCTTCCTCCACCAAGTAGCCTTAACTCTTCAGTCTTCCAGTGTAACTATGAGAAACTGCCTAAAGAATCCTTTTGAGCATTTATTGATACATCATGAACATAGTAATGTGGCTACGTTTTTAAAAGTAATTTTAGCCTTCCAAAAAACTTTGGGGAGAAAAGTGGGGCAAAAAATGTTAATATTGTTTTATTAAAATATTCCTGGTCACATATGTATTATAAATATGATAAGGAAGTATTTTAATACTTAATAAGCCCACATGTTTACTTCAAGAGATTTTCTCTCAGACTTTTCATAAAATGAATAATTTCCTAATATTGCAAGCTCAGTGACAAACCTTATCATATGCTAGGTTTATAAGATTATTTCATTAGGAATACTATACTTGTTTTGCTCTTCCCCCACTTACCTGAATGCTTTGTTATAACTTATGGTGGTAATAAGAGAAATAACTTATGTAGTCATTGTACTAAAAACAAATATAGTCTACTTAAGCCCAAATAGTTATATTAGATTTTCATTACTAACATTTTAGATATTTAATGACTAGTAAAAAAACCAAAAAAACCTTAGATACATTTACTACAAGACTTCTAATTAACATAAGCAAAAGATGGCCGCAGTCCATCTACCATTCATTTGTTCTTTTCAGTTATATTAATATGCATGTTTCTGGATGGTGCCTACAAATCATAATGATACTCATACAACAAAATATAGAATTCCTATTATGTTGACTCCTCAGGTATATCAGAAAAAAATATTTTCTCTTATACTTAATGCAATTAGTTATCTTGGCCAAAAGTTGATTGCCATTTATTCCATATATGTGTAATCGAAAATATCCATCCCAATGATTACTATTGATAAACAAGCTTAGGATTCTTCCTAATGTTTTTCATAGTCTCATTTAATACAAATAGTCAAATATTCTCTAACTGGAAACTTAGGAAAAATTAAAAGTAATATATTCTTCTAAACTTTATTTGAATGATTTTTGAGTTTCTGTAATTCATCTTTAGAATGAAAGCTCAAATCTCCAAAGAATCATACTAAGACAGCATCGGAATCCAGCTCTCAGTAATTTGTCTGTAGAATGCATTCTGTGAGCTGGGGAAAGTGATAGATGACGTGTGATTGCTTTATAGAACACTCACACAAAGGATCAACTAAAATCAATCTTTTTTTCATAGCCATTAAAGCTACTCTGCTGTCATAGTAGAAATGGCACCCACATGTCTCTGATAAAGAGTGATGCAGTTTGCAGGTAGGCACACTATGTTTTTCAAGGCAGACACGGATGAAAACTCTACTTCATCTTTTTATCAGCCTGCTGACAGTTTCTGAAGGAGGTCAATAATGATGACAGGACAGAGATAAATGCTTCATATTTCCCAGGGCGCCATGTGTGTCTGAGCATATCTTTACTTGTCTAGCCAAGAGATAATCCATAGAAAATCAATACGATAGAAAGAAATTTATGGAAGGGATAGATGCTATATTTTATCTTTTTATAAAAGAAATTAGCAATAAGAATGAATGTAAACTATCCAGACATGCATGCTGATTTCCCTGCTTTAAGTCTGAGATGGCATCCATATCTATGAAGAGTAAAAAAAAAAAAAGAAAAAAGAAAAAATGACCAGCTTCTCTTCATTTCGGTTCCAAGCCTGTCCTGCTGTTTGCTAGTAGACCTCTGTCTGCATGAGTGAGTTTTCTCGTAGGTTAAGAGTCTGAATTCCCTCTTTCCCCCTCCCTCCGACCCTAAGCCTGCAGGGCAGACAGACAGAAGCACACATATGATTAATACAGCACAGCTGCAGGACTGACTCATTTGCATATGTATTAATAGAGGCAAAAACAACAATTCAATTATATACAGAGACATTCTGCATACTAAAGAACATATGCAAATAGGCCTGGAAAAGTGCAGCCAACGTTTTCTCTGACTTTTTCAAGCCCATATGGGCTAGAGTCAAAGCCCAGCAGTTTTTAAGAATCCCCTTTAGGAAGAACCTGTTAGTTGCTGCTTACATAGTTATTACTTCCCCTAGGGTTCCCAGGAGGTGTTTGACATTTGGACAATGGGAACAGCACAAGCAGTGTCTTTTGCATGCTATTTTTGTATTGCTTTGCTTTCAGCTTCATCATGTTATTTCATTACATGTTAACAGAAGCATCAGTACACACATGCTCTTACCATGATCCTATTTTTGTTTTAATGCAAATAAGAAACCAAGAAAAGTGAAGTTGTAAAGTTTAAAAATTAACCACAATATTTTTTAGTATCTTGAAAGTTACCTTTAAGGTCATTAATGAGAGGCATTGTGGTATAATGGCTAAAAATCTGGCTTGAGAGTTAAGAAGGCCTCATATTCTACCTTTGACCAGTCTTGACTGAGTGTCCCTGAGGAGATAAGTCACTTACCTTCTCAGTGGTCTAGGCAATTCTTTAAGACTCTTAAGTTACACAGCAGGTGCTAAGCTGTGGGAATTCCCCACCAGAAGTTCCCTATTCAGATGAATTCATGGATCCAATCCAGAAAAAAAAATCAAACAAAACTAAAAATATAGTTGATATGAATGATAGGATTGCCAATTCCATATCCACAATTAGTACTACTGCAGAAATGAGTGTGTGTATTATATGTTGACTACCTATTTTTGCTAATTAGAATCAACCAAAAAAGGTCATTTCAATCTATTGCATATGTTATCTTTTCCTTTTCCCTTTTTATTATAGCTATTATATCTATATGTTTACCTGTCTGTTCTTTCGTGTGGTTTAATAAACATAATAACCCTTTTTAAAAAAAATAATGGTTTATTTTCTCATTGAATGCTATTAGCAAATCAATATAGGATTTATAAATAAACCTTTGGAATAACAGTAATTTCAAGTATATTTTATCATTTTGATCTACTATGCAAATTTTATTTTGATGTAAAAACAGGACTAAGTGAATAATAATGATGATAACTAGATTTTTAAATAGTGCTTTCAGGTTTACAAAGCACTTTCCCTTGTTCTCTCATTTGATCCAATTCTCAAGTATGTGATGAGTATTATGTGCATTTTTTCAGTAAAGAAACTGAGGACCCAGGAGGTTATTGACTTGCTTGCCTAAAAGAAAGAAAGCATCGGAGACAAAAGTTGAACTTAGAGCCTTTATTCCTATAAATAGTGACTTTTCTAGTGTATCATGTCCCAAAATGAATGAGAGAATGGGGGAAAAAAAGGCATTTATTGAGCACTTATGAGGCAGTCACTGAGCCAATCTAAAAGCAAATAAACAAAAAAACTTTTCAACTGGTAAAGGTGATAGGACAGGAATCATATTATGCATATTAGTAAGTTATTTGCATGAGAAGATATTGGAAGTAGAAACATGTGATTTTGTAAGCTAAGTATGCTACAGACCACCTGAAAGAGGAAATAGATGAAGAGATGGAGAAACATCATAAGCCTAAAATAGGGAGATGAAATTACAGTGGTGATCATCTAGAACTCTCTCCATAGCAATAGCAGAGCAGCAATAACTCCTTGTCTTATTTTTCATTAGGATTACATTAGGATTGTTTTGTAACTTGCTTTCCTCCTTACCTGTATGATTTATTTTTTTCTTATAGACTTTTCAGTGCAAAATACTCTACTAATATCATTAAATATTTTTCAAAGGCCAGTCAAAAGTTAACAAGACACAGAAGGGAAATGCAGTGAAAAAATAGAATATCAAAAATAATATTATTTCACAGGTCATTGTGAGGAGCAAAAGAACTAGACTATGTAAAGCCTATAAAGACTATGCAAACTGTATAAACATCATATAAATGCCAGCTATTATTTTACCTCCACCCTGTGGCCCTCTCATTATTGTTGAAGCCCTAGTTTATACCGCCATTTCATGAGTCTCCCAGGACATGCTCTACCTCTCTACCTTCTTACCAGCAGCCTTTTCCTTCTCTCTACCTCCCCTTTCTTCCCTTTATGTATTTTCTTCTCCCATTAAAATATAAATTCCTTAAAGAAAGAGACTTTTTTTTATTTGTATTTATATCCCCAGCACTTAGCATAGTCTTTGATACACATTAAGCCCTTAATAAATATTCTGTTTATTTATCTTTGACAGTATTAATATCTACCAGAATCAGTCTCCAGTTCTTAGTATAATATTTGGCACATATTAAGAAATTAATTAATAAATGTTCTACATGTATATCTGTGATAGGACCAATGTCTACCACAGTTCTTCCTCTGCCCCACGTCCCTATGCCCTGCCTTACTATGTAGAATATCTATGTCCTAAAAGCTAAGAGAACCAAAACTTGATTGAGCTGGTGATGGAGCCAGGCTTGTGCTAGGGCAAAGCTCAAACAATGCCTTCCTTGTTGCAATTTCTTGGGTATGTTGGCCTGGCTTCCTGGTCACCCAGAAATATAAAAGTTTGCATCCATGTAAGATAGAGTTGGTCACCACCCTGTTCTGCTTACCTGAAAAGTTTCTGTACAAAGGTGGGAGGATTTATATAAAAATTGAGTTCCACTGTATCCCTGTACATCCTTTCCTAGTTAGAATAACACTGGAGGGCCTCATTTTGTCCTGATGTGGACCCTGATGTGGTGCCATTCTAAGTCAGGTTTTCTAAAAACATCTTTAAAAACGTCTTACTATTTGTAAGTGGGCTAGGAAAGAAGAAAAGACAAATAACTTCTTGCATATAAAGAGAATAAAACAATAAGTTTGAATATTAGTAACAATTGCAAACTTTATGAATTGCTTTCATTTTACTAAGTACAATGAATGGGCTTTGTGAATTAATTTCATTAAGGAGGATTGTTAAAAGATCACAGAATCTGGAAAACAAGTCAACTTAGTATTACACCATTATATACAAGCATACCTCAGAAACATTGCAGATTTGTTTCCAGACTACTGCAATAAAGAGAATATCGCAATAAAGCAAGTCACAGGAATTTTTTTGGTTCCCTAGTGCATATAAAATTATGTTTACATTATTCAGTAGTCTATTAATTGTACAATAGTATTATGTCTAAAATAATGTACATACCTTAATTAAAAAATACTTCATTACTAAAAAATGCAAATCATCATCTGAACTTTCCACAAATCGTAATTTTTTTTTGCTGGTGAAGGGTCTTGCCTCAATGTTGATGGCTGCTGTTGATCAGGCTGAAGGTTGGGATGGCTGTGGCTATTTCTTAAAATAATAAACTCAAGTTTTTTGGCATCTATTATTTCTTTCACAGACCATTGTAGGATTATTCATTGGCCTAATTTTAATATTGCTGTGTTTCAAAGAATAGGGGGATCTGAGAAGAGAGAGAGATGGGGAATGTCGGGTTGGTGGAACAAACATTTGTTAATTAAGTTCACTGTCTTATATGGACATGGTTTCTGGCAACTAAAGACAATTACAGTAGAAGCATCAAAGATCACTGATCACAGATCATGATAGCAGATATAATAATCATGAACATTTTCAAATACTGTGAAAATTTGCAAAATGTGACCTAGAGACAGGATGTAAGCACATGCTATTGGGAAAAAATGGTGTCAACAACTTGCTTGATACAGGATTGCCACAAAACTTCAAATTTGTTTAAAAAAATCTTCAAAGCACAACAAAATGAGGTAGGCTCCTATATGTATCTTTATATAGGAGGATCAAAGTAAGATTATTTATATCACGAGTCTTATTGATGGCTTACTTGCTTTAATCATATTCAAAGAAGATTATATAATTGTACAGATAACATTTTTCAATCATGTTGGGAGAACTCTTGAGGGAGAAGAATCCAAGAGAAAAATATATCACAGTTTTGAGTATTGTTAGACTAGTCTTCATGAAATTTGAAAACTGAGTCTTATATATTCCTTTAGCATAACGACTTGCCAACTCATTATATTTCTAGTTTTCTGTTGGACTACTGAGTTTCTCCAGTATTGGCATCCCAAATACAGGATCTGAAATGTAATTTAAAAAACAAGCTACAATGGTTCCTACACTCCCGGTTGTGATCATATTACCTCAAATGGTGTTGTGCCATCCCTAATAGCTCTTATCTATGTGTCTCTAACATCTCTTATCTGACAGCCATTATGGGATTAGAAGAGAGAAAATAGAAATCAAGGTGAGAATATTGAGGGAAAAAAAGGTATTACAAAGAATTTGCCTTTTAAGACCCTTTAAAATCTGGCCACTTTCTATCTTTTTAATCTTATATTTTCTTATGCTACTCCACAGATCCAGAAGGAAAAGAGGAAAGAAGGAAGGGAGGGAGGAAGGGAGGCAAGAAGGAAGGAAGGAGAGAAAAATGAAAGAAGAAAGGAAGGAAAAAAGAGAAAAATGAAAGAAAAAGAAAGTGAGGGAAAAAATAGAAAAAGGTAAAAAGAAAAGAAAAGTATACTTAAGGTAACAACTATTGTATATTGAGAAAATATCACCAGCAAATATTTCCAATTTTTCCCCCCATTCCAGTCACCTAAGGATAGAAAATGGTGAATCTAGTCTGGTCATACTAACCCCTCAGATCTGACATCCAGTTCGGAAAAGCAGAAATATCAGGATTCTAACATGTCCATCACTATGGGACCACTGACTCATGATGTCTAGGTTACCAAGGTCCTTTGCCTCAGTGGGAAATGAGTGAGTGGATATCACTGGAGTTTAGCCACTACACTCTCCAAAGTGGGAACAAGTAGGCTCATACTCTCTAAGTGCACTTTTAAGCCAGTCAAAGGGAGGAATATCAAAGTAAAATTCCTTTCTATGTTGGCAAATCAAAGCAAAGAAGCCTCTTCCTGCTGCAGTTATTTCTTCATTGCCTGGTCCATGACCCCTTTCTTACTCCTCCTCCCACTACAAACCTGGCCCTCTCCAGGAATTCTAATCTGTCACTTTTCTTCCACAGAGAAGTAACAGCTTCTTAGGACTCTCAGAGGGCTACATCTGGTTTATCAAAAAAAAATCTGGCAGGATAGGCTGCGACACATGTAGTACCCTGCATATAGCACCCATTTTCCTTTTCTTCCTTTTCCTGTCTCTTCCTTCTGCTTTTTTTCAAAATTTTTACCACTATGGGAAATTAGTCCACATGGATAAGAGTTACTATGTTCCTTATATTTAATTATAAAAGATAAAGCTAAAGCATGTAAACAAGAGAATGAATATGAAAAACAAAGCAAACCCAGGTATCATCCCAAATGGTCCATTCTAAATTCTAAATTTATTTTTATTCTCATCTTAATTAATCTTTCTTAAATTTCCTTCTAGTTTTAGTTCAAATAATAATATTTTAGTGACAGCCACAGAGTGAAGTTAATATTAAACCATATATAAAATTGTGAGATACCTGGTTTTCATAAACTAGTTCATTGAATATTTACCATGGCTAATATCTAATACAGAAACCAACATTATAATTTGTTTCATTGTTTCTTTAAAAAAATTTTCTTATATTGATTTATGTAAAATCTTTAAAATTAATAAGTAAAATCTATAAAAATAATCTTACAAATATGAAAAAAATTAACTCGGTGTCTATTGGACACAGAATATGAAGAAGTCTTTTTTTACCCTTGTTTATACAGAGTCAGAATGGAGCAAAATTAGAGGAATTCCCCCAAAGAAAGACAGAGATATTATCAGGTATCACAGAGAGGGATCTCTACTAGAAAAATATCTCAAAGAATAGGTTCTCCAGAAGTTGAGTTGGATATAAAAATAATATTCAGAAGAATGATGATTTTGCAAGATAAAAGAAAAATCTATCTAGAAGCAAATTAATTTGAAAATTTAACTGATAACTATACCATCATTGATAATTGTACCTATGTAATAATAATAATAATAATAGCTAGTATTTTTGTAGAACTTTAAATTTGCAAAGTGCTCTACATAATATTACTGTTCTTGTATTGCTTGGAAATTATATTTTAATGACGGAGGAGATTTTTCAGACCATGAATAACTTTGGGTGCTTAGCTGGGACCCTGCTCACCAGGTTCATAAGAACTAAAAGTAGGGTTCTCCAAACTGGTAGTAGGTTCAAGTTCAAATAGAACCTTTGGGTAAGAAAACCACAATGAGGAAACTGCCACTAGTTAAAATATTAATTAAATATTTTCTAGAATGAAGCAAAAATAACCACTTCATAAAGTAGAAAGATGTTTCAGTGGAGACATCTGGGCTTGGAGTTTAAAAGTCCAGAGTTCAAATCCAGCCTCACAGATTTACTAGTTGTGTGGAGTTGGGCAGGTTACTTAATCTCTGTTTATTACCTTAATGCACAAGAGAAGAAAATAGCAAACCTCTCCAGTATCTTTGCGCAGAAAACCCTATGGACAATATAGAGCATGAGATCATGAAAAGCTGGACATAAGTACATGACTGAACAACAAAAAGTGTTCTGATCCCCACTTTACCAATGACAAAAATTTGCTTTAAATGCGTTACACAATTTGTGCACAGTCACACAGAACTATGTGAAGCATGGCAGAGAGTGTTTTTGCCAAAATGATGATGAGAATTCAGAGCAGAAGTCACAACTCTATTTCTCCTTTCTAGCCATTTATCCGCCAGTCTCTTATAAACACCGAGTTATTTAGTAAAGAGCAGGAGCAACAGAAGAGCTAACATTTATGAAGCACTTACTGTGTGTTAGACACTGTGGTAATTAAGTGCTAGATAATTATTATCTCCTTTGATTCTCACAACAATTGTGGGAAGTAAGAGCTTTTATTGTCATTATTTTGCAGATGAAGAAACCGAGGCAAATGAAAATTAATAAAGTGACTTATCCAGGATCACACAACTAGGAAGCAGGATTCAAATTTAGGCCTTCCTGACTCCAGACTGAAAACTCAATGTGACAGAACACATCCTTGAAGAAAAAGAAAAAAAAAAATCAGAATTTCTGATTGTGCAACTAGTCTTAGTCTGACTGGGTGTCAGTCAACAAGTAATTATTACATGCTTACTCTGTACCAGAGCAGCTAATACGCCTGGGCCTGGAGTCAGGCAAATGTGACCTTAGCAAATTGGGCAAGTAACTTAATCCAGTTTGCTTTAGTTTCTGATCTGTTAAAAAAAAAAAAATGAACTGGAGGAGGCAACGGCAAACCACTCTATTATCTTTTTCAAAAAAAAAACTCCAAATGGGTTCATTAAGAATCATACACAATTGAAACAACTGAAAACAGCAAATTGTGCCAGATATTGTGGATGAGCACTGAAAATACCTCCCCCCAAAAAAGACAAAAACACAGTCCATCAAGAATTCATATAAGAGATATATAGAGTGTCGATGGAAATTGATTTAGAAGGAAGGGAATAGTAATGGGCAATGTTGGGAAAGGTCCCCTGTAGAGAACAGAATTTGAACTGAGTCTTAAAGGAAGCCAGGAGTCAGAGGAGAGAATCCAGAGGTATGGGGGGACAGGGGAGGAAAAGGCACAGACCAGCAAAAAGGCCACTCTTACAAGCTTTTAGAATACAAAAAGCAGAAGAAAGTGTCAGAAGACTTGAAAAATAGGAAGGGGACAAGTTGTGAAAGACTGTGAAATAAAACAGGATTTTATACTTAAATCTCAAGCTCAAAGGGAACCTTTGGAATTTATTGAGGTGGGGTGGTGATATGGTCAGGGCTGGACCTTAGAAAAATCACTTTGGCTGCTAAATGAAGGATGGATTGGAGGAGGGAAAATGTGAGACAGGGACACCAAGAAGAAGGCTATTGGAGTTATCCATGCATGAGATAATAAGGTCCAGGGATCAGCATAGTAACTGTGATGGAAAAGAGGGAGAAAGCATGCAAGAGACTTAGTGAACACAGAAATGAAAACACTTGGCAGAAGATTGAATATATGAGGTTAAATTGTAGGAGACATTGAAAACCAGGGCTGAAGCCTGGGTGACAGGGAAGATTAAGGTACTCCAGGTCTTAGAAGGGAAGTTTGCAGGAGGATTGAGTTTGAGGGGAAAGGTCTGTTTTGGACATGGTTTTGAGATATCTATGGGACATCTAATTTGAGATGTCTTGCACATAGTAGGAATTCATTTTTGAATGAATTTTTTGAATTACTTTTGTCTAGTCTATGATGAAAAGTGTTACAGTATGGTTTTGATTAGTATTAGAAGAGTTGCCAAAGTTGTTGCTACAAAAACTACTAGATTGGCATTTGAAAATCTTATAACTCTGACAGAATATTGAGTTAAGGGAAGATATATATATGTATATGTATATGTATATGTGTATGTATATATGTATGTATGTAACAAAATTCTTGTGATTTAAAAAAAATAAAAATGAGATTATCAGAGCCCCAATCATCTTTTTTTTATTATTTATTATCATTACATATTATTTATATATAACATTATACATATAATATATCATTATGTATTATTATTTGTACATATATAATATATCATTGTTATATTATTATTTTTCTATATGTAATAATAATAATATATTATTATCATATATATTATAATTTACCATAGCTTTGGAAGTTTTTTGACTTTACTCTTAAGGTCATCATCATACATGTTAATGAAGTTGATGTGAAATATGTTTAGGATAATGGTTATAAAGGAGCATGGTTACCTAGGTTCAAAAATTTTTATAAATATGTTGTGTGGGGGGTAAAGGAGGATTAAATTTTTTTTTAAACTAGAATGCAGCCTCCCTAAATAATCCTACATAATAAGAAGGAATGTTTCTACGTGTAAACTCAGTTGCATGAGCATTTGTTGGCAAGTTTGCCAATTAACACATGAGATGAAACTACTGAAGAAATATTTGTCCCCTATATTGAAGTATTTCCAAATCAAACTCAATTGGCCTAAGCTTCTGTTTTTGATCACCCTTTGTGATTTCAAATTGGCTGAGATCTCAGGTTGGTATTCCAAGATTGATTTCATCCAATGTGCAGGATCAGAAGAGGAAGAAAAAAGATGATGGATCCAAATAAAAAAGAGAAATGTTAGATTTTTTTTTTTAAAAACTAATTTGTCACTTCACACATGGAGTATGAACTGAATAGACTTCTAACCCTTAAAATACTTTGTCCCCTCTTTTTACTGCCTGGAATCTTAAGAGCTTTATCATTTGCAGTCATAAAATGAAAATATACACCAAACCCTCAAAGGGCAAGTATGAAATTAAATTATATTTGGGCAGCTGTAACCTTTTAAAACGATCAAATTCCAGTTAATGTATTTCTTCCTGTTCCAAGTGCTGCCATGGTGTTTGATGGTGGGAAGCAGTCCAAAGGGCATTGGGAGATAATAAATTCACTGTAAATTTTACCCCCGAGGCATGTCTCCATACACCACGGCCTCCATTTAGCAAGGCTGACCTAAAACTCCTGTCACATCCAAAGGTCATTTAGGTTGGGGTTGGTGTGTCCCATCTATCTTTCCTTGATGTAAAGAGTGACAGTTGAAACAAGATTGAGCTCATAAACAATCATCTGAATATGAAAAAGAAGCTGGCTGGGGAAAAGGAGGGGAAAGAGGTGAAGAGATAACTACATCCACAATAGAACTGGTAAATTCCAAGCTTTTCCCTATGCCTTTGAAGAACAGATAACATCTCAGAGCTTCTGTTTTAGACTTGGCATATGTGGTGGACTTAGAATCTGGATCTCTTTTCTCTCTCTTACTTGTTTCCAGAGTACTTATCATCATCATTATCTTTTAAATTAGTTTTTCTTTAAGTCGGGTATATTTAACCTTTTTTTATATCATGGACTTTTTTGGCAGTCTGGCAAAGCTTATGCTGAGGTTACGTGATCATTATGAATGGCCACCACATAGCTCTAGGGTAAAATGAAAATTCCCCAAATCTTTGAGACTCTGGGAAAAAAGAATAGGAAATAGTTTGATATGGGGACATTTAAGCAATAGTAATTATCTGATCTAATTATATCCTTTTACAATTGATGCAAGTAATGCAGTTGCAGCTTGTCAGATTCAGTAAGAATAAAGGTTTGTGATTAATAATTATCTTTTGAATTGGACAGCAAAGTTTTTGGTAATCCATGATTCACCTGAATTTGAATTTTGTAATAGAGATTAAGTTTTTTGAGACTTTATTCAAGAATCACTTTTTAAAATATTCCATAAAACAAATAAGAAATTCAGTGATAAACATAAAATATAGGTAATATTGTATGAATTGGTATATGTGGATTCAATATTTGTAATTTATATCAATTTTCTACAGTGATTTAAAAAAATAAATATAATTTACTTTTTTACAACAGATTTAATAATATAATATCCAAAATTAAAACTGTTACTAATACAAAAGGCAATTCCCTTCAGCTCCTATAATCATCATATTATATGGCCTGATAGGTAAGAAAGTTGTTTGGAACATAGATAATGCTCTTATAAGACTTATCTCTAACTACTCCCTGGCTGGGTGTTTGAGCCTCACACACCTCAGGGAAGCAAAATGGCCTTCCCATTCTTTATAGGGCCCAGTCAAGTCTACAGAAAACAGGGGTATAATAATTACCACCCACATGCATAGGTGGGTACTTAGAAAAACCAAGGCAGTTAAAAAATTATGAATTGAAGCAACTGGTAAAAAGTATATAGAACAAATAAATAAATGAACAAGTATTTATTCAGTGACTATTACATAGTAAGTGCTGTGCTTGGTGCTAAGTATACAAACAGAAAAGAGAAAAGATCCTTGTCCACAAAAACTTCACCTTTTCATTGGTAGCCACAACAATGTCTAAGAGAGTAGGGCTCAAGAAGGGAGCTTTAGTCTATGGAATCACAGGAACTGTGAGTGGAACCATAGTGCAGTTCATTACCATACCTCTCCTACAAGCAATTGGTGTGATTACTGTTCTTAGAACAGTGGAAAACTGCAAGAAGGAATGTTATGTACAATGTCAATGTGTATGACAAGATAATCATGTTGGGTAGGCTCTGGCTTCCTGGTAAAATAATACATGGGGTATAATTACTGATCTGGGCTACAGACAGTATACCTCATATGGAATGCCAAAGCTGAGTGGATATTAGGAGAAAAAAAAAACAAATATTTAAATAAATACTAAGAATACTAAGAATTAAAAATCCCTTAAATTTGTGTGTGTGTATATACATATACATTTATATATATATATATATATATTTAAAGAATATCTATATAAACTGGATTGTTGTTGAGGTTTTGGAGTTTGTAACAGCAAAGGTCACAAAGTTAACCCAAAAAAACAGACGGGTACAACTTTACAATCTAAGCAAACTGGGATAGGAAAAGCTTTTGTCTGTACATTCTAGACTTCAAACAAAATAAAACATTTTGAAATGCATAATTAATTAAATCACAGTGATAGCTTTTCTTGAATTAAGTTCATTCATTGAACTTAGAATTGAATTCATTCATTCACTCCAAAAGCATTTATTTACTTCCTACTATGTCAGATGATGCTTAGGTGCTAGGGATGTAAAGAAAAAAGCAATCCTCAAGTAACTTTAATTCTATTAGTAGGAAAAAAACAAGTATATAGAAAAATAAATAGTATCTGGGAAGAGGATCAGGAAGGGCCTTTAAGATATAATACAAACTTTGAAGGAAACTAGGAATTCTTTCTCCAAGGGGGAGGAAAGAAGTGCATTCCAGATTGTGTCAAGATGGAGAGATGGGAGTGGGAGACAGAATAGTGAATATAGACACCAGGAAGTAGGATCATTATGATAGCAAACAGAGTACATGAAGGAGTATAATGTATAAATATCTTGATTTGAGTGAGGTCATCAAGAACTTCACAAGCCAAACATAGGAGTTTGGCTGAAGTTTCTTATTGGGATACAAGAGGGAACACCAGCCTTTCTTGAAAAGTGGGCAGCTTCATGAAA
This sequence comes from Myrmecobius fasciatus, assembly GCA_023553655.1. Classification (NCBI taxonomy): domain Eukaryota; kingdom Metazoa; phylum Chordata; class Mammalia; order Dasyuromorphia; family Myrmecobiidae; genus Myrmecobius; species Myrmecobius fasciatus. The sequence continues at coordinate 54,842 of JAJPUD010002103.1, read as the reverse complement.
GATAGATTGGAATAGGTAGAGCCTAGAATCAGGAAAGCTTGTTAGGAGACTATTGCAATAGTCCAGGTATAAGATAATGAAAACTTGAACTAAAAATTCAGGTGAACGAGATTACTGTATGAAGAGAGAGAAATGGGGAATATCAGTCAGGCAACAAATATATATTAAGTACTTCCTATGTGCCAAGCACTCTGCTAAGAGCTGTAAATATACCAGCTAAAAGAAAAATAGCATTTATTCTCAAGGTGTTTACATCCAAATGGGGGCAGATAACACCTAAAAGGAAGCTGGGAGGGGCAAGATTTAGATATGATCACATGAAGGATGAGAAAGTCTAGGAGAGAGTCAGAGTTGTAGCCTGGAGAGGAACAAGAAATCAAGGGAGAAATCAGAAGTGATCTCAAGAGTGAAGGGTATTTCCATTATGAGAAATAAATAATCTAGCAATGCAGTGAGCTTCCAGGATGAAGAGGTTTTGGTAGAGTGGTAAAGAAAGTTCCATGGAGAGCCGGGTGTGTAGCCAGAAGATGAGAGCTAGAAAAAGCAATAATTGGTAATTAATTATATATGAGGGAAGAGGGGGAGAGAAAAATAAGGAATGATTCTCATGTTGTGAACCTCAATGAATGGAAAAACAGGTGGTATGCTCAGCAGAAAGAAAAAAGTTAGAGAAAGTTTGGGGAGAAATTTTAATGAGTTTCTTTTTTGGATGCTACATGGATAGACAGAGGCTATCTGTTCAGAGATAGGCTCTTTAACTTATAATCCTTGAAAGTGAAGGCCAGTTATCACCAAATGGCTTCAAGAATTCAACAAATATGGATTTTGAAAGTATATGTATTTACTTGTATCACTAAATGATATTTAATAAGATTTTATGCTAAACCAACAATTATTTTCATATCCATTTAGTGCTTATACTTTCTACAATTATTAGGTCCCAACCAACATTCAGTTAATGAAGATAAGAAAGAATGGTATAAAAATGGTGATTTGACAGTTAATTTAGTGAGAAACATTTGATTTCAGAAAGGCTATAATCTTTTTAATAACATTCTGCTTTCCTTTATCAAATCACAAACATGGAACTATGTGATTTTTCTCTTAGGGAAAATGTGGGGAATAGCCAATATTTTTCTTTTTTCTTTTAAAGAGAATTTTAGTGGAAATGTTCTCTGTTCTTAATTTAACTAATTAAAAGTGATGACTGGACTACTATAATCCTAGTTGTGGGTATATAAAGAAAACAGAATAACTTTTTCCAGTGTCCAATCTTGCCTCTCCAAATGGAGATATATTTACTTGTTGATGACCTGAGAAATGGATTAGTTGTGTTCATCCTCCCACAGTAATGAACAGCCAGTCTGGAGTGGCATAAAAAGGGTCAATTGAATAGGTCATTCATCATATGGGAAGGCAGATGTTGGAACATATTGTAATATATTACTGTGCAGTACATGAAGATGGCTTGTGGAGTAGAGAAAGGAGGAAAGCAGAGGAAAAAGAAATGATCAGTTAGTGGGATTTTTTATGACTACTAAATGAGACAAATACACACATATGTATATACATGTTTATTCACACAAGCAATTCTTAATAGAGTATTTCAATTATTAGTGTTTCACATTGATTAGAATTCATTGTTCTAGTATAAATAATTTGATATTTTGGTGTTTTCTAAACAATAAATTTTGAAGTATTAAATGCAGTATAATATGCCTTATTTACAAACTTCTCTTATTTATACACATAAGTATTTGTGATAATACAGAAGAAGCATGTGGAAAAGATCCTTTGATTTTAGTAAATGCAAAAATTACCCTTCCCCTCTGATTTTTTTCCAATTAATCTGTCATCTTCATGTTTAGTCAATATATCATTCTTTTGGGTGAAATGATCATCTAAAGGGTCAAATTAAAATGGTTTTGAATTAAGAATCAAGTTTGTGGGAAATAGTTATCTATATGGTATTTCTACTGTGTGATGCAGTTAGCATCAGATTATAACTTTCATTGATGCTTTATGAGGAAGGAAAAATCTGAAAGGTATTAACTTTTCTCATTGTATTAAATAACCAGCCAGCAGAAATAATTTATTTTTAAATCTTTTTTACTTCTAAAATTATCTTTAAATTTAGTTTATAAGTTATATGAAGTTAATTGTTATGTCTTGTAATCAAAACTCATAAATTGTCTATCTAGAATGATGGTTAAATGTTTTAATTGGTTAATATTAATGGTCAAAATTTTTGTCATTGCTATCAATTGCCATCAAAGCAGACCACAGTACAACTTTTATGCTATTTTTTTATCCTTCCCAATTAATTCAATTTTTTTTTTTTGCTTTTTGCTGAGGCAATTGGGGTTAAGTGACTTGCTCAGGGTCACACAGCTAGGAAGTGTGTGAGACCAGATTTGAACTCAGGTCCTCCTGACTTCAGGGCTGGTGCTCTATTCACTGCGCCACCTAGGTGCCCCCCAATTAATTCAATTTACAAAAATTTAAGCAAGAAATACTGAAGATGGAAGGATCAATTTAAATCCAAATACTTTACAAATGAGAAACTTGATGCCTGGAAACTTTTAAAAACTTGTGCAAAGTTCTGTGATTAATGTCAGAGATACAGCTCTCTTCCTGGTTCTCAGTCCTCTGTTCACTTATGTTTAGTGTAGCACTAACTCTGGAGATACTCTCCTAATTGCTTTTGGGCTACAAGTCTGAATCTAGAGAGGGCAGCTGCTACATATATGCTCTGGGCTAGCTCTTGAGTGAGTAGGATGGGAAAAACCATTACTCAAGAGCCTCCACCAGTGTGCTTCCCTCTATGATTATCAGTGGCAACAATTTTAGCAAATCAGATTTGATTAGCTTTTAATTAGGAATATTTATTAAAGTGGTATAATACAAACAATTGATAAAATATCCCCCTGAAAGTCTGTGACAGTAGTCCAGGGATAAATTGCCTAGCTCAGATTTAGAAAGCTCATGTGCATACAATATAACTCAAAAATCCTAGAAATCTCTTGATAAAGTATTAATAGCCTTTCTGCTGAGCTTCTTGGAGAGCCATGAAACTGTCTTTTCTCAATGTGTCTAGTTTCTCCTCATTACCTGATTGTGGATGCTTTTGTTAGTTAGCCAGTCAGCAAACATTCATCAAACTCTTCTTGTTTTCCAGGCAGGGGCGTAAGCATAAGAGAGAAAAAGAAAGGAAAATAAAGAGCATACATTCTATTTGAGTAGAAAATTAAATTCATATAAAATACAGTATATAGAGAGTGGATAATCTGAAAGGGTAAGGCTTGGAGACCAGCAAAGTTTTACTTCAAAAGGTAAGCTTTTGGCTGAGAATTGAAAGGGATATTCCTAGGATACTTTTGAAAAGTACAAATTTGTTGCCCTTCTGAAGTTCATAAGCTCCTCTGCAAGCTGAGGGGAAATGGAATTGCAGTAGGATAAGATTGAAACAGAAGTCACAGCTAAGCTGCATCCAGGATTATTCTTCTATCCTGAAAACATTTCCTTTTCAGGAGTTTAACTGGAACATTTATTCCCAAGGCCATACATTTAAATCCCTGTTTACCTATTTTATACAAAATATATAGGACCCACTCCTCTACAGAATTTTAACTTCCTGTATATTTCTGAAGTCTTTGCTTTTATAGAAGTGTCTAATCCTTGTTCACATTTACTATTAATGATTGATTGACTGACTCAGTGGAGATGCTATCAATTGATAAAAATGGCAAAACTGAATGGGGAGATGAGATGATTTATTGATTAAATTGGAGAAGATCCATCATTTTACACATCAATTTATATGGCAACCATAATAAAAACCTGACTATGGTATGGTTTTGTTATTTTAACTGAATAGAAATAGACTTTGTTTTGGATTATGAAATTGTATATTTAAAGTTCAGAAGATCTTTAGATCTTCTGAATAATCAAATAATCAACTTCAATTTCCTCACATAAGGAAAATGGGACAGAGAAATTAGAAAATGTGTCTAACGTTACATAGGTAGCATGTGTCACAGGGAGAGTTTGGATTTGGGTCTTCCTGACTCTCAGTCCAGCATGCTATCTATTATTCTATTTGCCTCATTGCTAGAATTCCATTCTTCAACTTTCCCCCTATAATCTTCTTAAAATATGAGTATCTTTTCAAAGCTGATAGGCATGGAAGAAATAGGCAAGATTTAAGCCAAGGAAGACAGAGTTAAAAATCAGGACAAGAAAATTCCTTCAAATGTTTTAAAGTAAATATAAAGTCATGTAGAATGGCAAAATAATTTTTTTTGGAGTCTTTAATTTCAGGCTCTATTTTAGACTTCACTTGAGAATTGAAACAGGATTTTTATGTTATATTTATGCTAGAGTGTTTCAATTATATATAGAAAAAAGTTAGAAGAAGCCTGAGGTATTTCCAGTTTCAGAGACCATTTCTTAAAGCATTGAACTTCCCTGGGTGACCTCTTACACCATAGCAAAGACTCCTTTTCTATTATATCAGACTGAACAAGAGTAAGATTAATGTGATTGACAAAGAAATTTGCTAGCTTATTCGGTTTTCTAAGAGAATTACCAAAGTTTGATTTGATCTTTAAACTTGTCAGAATATTTCAGGCACAGTTTATAGAGGCTGCTTAACAAAATTCCTTTGATATTTTTCATTAACATGTATATTGTATTAATTTTTTTTATCAACTATAGACAACAAAACACTTTATAATCTGGATTTTAGTAAATTAAAATTCCTGTTACAACTCGTGACCCTCTTGATTTTTTTTAGTCCTTTTTTTCCTCACCTAGAGTAAATCCAAAATAGATAATATTGCATAAACTGGTATATTCAAAATTGACATGCAGATTTTTTCCAATTTGTATTTGAGACTAAAAACCAATATAATTATTAATATTATTATAATTATATTTTATATATAATTTAGATATAAATATAACTTTATATAAATACATAATATATAATACAATCTATCTATAATTATATTTTATTTTATAGTCACCTGAATTACAACCAATTTAATTTTTATTATTTTATTTAATAGGCCTCTCCCTTATGGAGTGAAGCTTTGGGATTATTTAAACTGGATTCCTTTTTTTATGATTTTTTTTTCTTTGACATATGCTATGAACCAAGATTTTCCTCAAGCACATCAGAATTTGGCTCATATCTTAGTCTCTAAAATAATCTGAAAAAGACCTTCAGCTCCTAAGCAAACACACACAATTTAGAATAGGCTTTAATTTACCTAACAAAATCTCAAAGGAGTCATTTTTGCACCCATAAAGATTCAAGACAACTATCTTTCCCACACTGATGGACTTCTATATCCTTCAGTTACCTATATGATTCTATATGATTCTCTTCACTTAGGGTACTACTTTATGTTTGATATCATCTCCACCATCTTCCCAAGAAGAAAAAAATATACGGGACCTCTGTAGCACTGACCCTTCTTCCTCAAGGAGCCTCATTTTCCTAGCAACCTATAGAATTAACTCTCCCAGTAGGGAATAGCACTCAGGATAAGTAATCTTATTTGTATAAATCACAGTAGCTATTTATATTTAGAAAGCCAAAAGTTTACAGCCTTTATGTCTCCATATGCCGGGATTACTTCAGAAGTGAATCTGAATCCATTTCACTCTAGACAACATGAATCTACTGAGCTTTTGAAATAGCAAACTTTTCTATCCCCAGTGCTTAGCAAAATGCATGGCAAACAGTAAGCACTTAATGAATGTTCATTGATTGATTTCACAAGGGAGGAAAAGGACAGTTCTCTAAATCAACACAGTCAAATTAGAAATGGTTAAGCCTACCAAATTAAAGGAGAGGAAAATAGAGAAGAATATACTTGCTTTGTTTACTGATCCAAACTATAATCTTCATTTGTTCAGAAAGTATTATGCACATAGTAATGTACATATATGCTATTTTGGTCCTTATTCTGGAAATTCTTCCCCATAGCCAGTCTTGTGAAAATTTCTGTTTTAAGTCTGTCTCTAGTTTTACCCTTACTTTTGTTTTTCTTAAGAACTAGTTTTTGTTGTTGCTGTTGTTGTTGTTTTTAATCCAAGGAAGTTGAAGTACAACAGACAAAAGATAAGCAATATTTGGAAAACTTCAGTGGAACACTGATTATTGGCTCAGAAGAAATATAAAAGAAAAGCCAATTGATTTACATGGAAACATGCTGTTATGTTTTGAAAGTTTTCTCCAGTACATTAGTTCTTCTTAAGCTCCACATTTAACTTACATTAAGAAGCAGAAATTAAGCAGTTAAGACTGATACAGTCTTACATTTCTTTGTGTTTTTCTTTTTCAAATACTTTCCCCTAGTCCTTCCATTCCAACACCCTAGTCCTTTCTCACACTCTTTTCTCTACATATTATGTTGTTGTAAGTCTTCCATAAATAAAAATTATTTTTAGGAATAAAGTTTCATGCTCACAGTGGTCACTGCTTCTTAGCACCTTCTGTTCAGAAAGAGGCAATGAAAAGATGTAACAGCTCTCTTGGAAATGAGCAAATCTTGTTATCTAGAAATTTCTGGTTAAAACTCAGATATACTATCCTTTTCAATAATTATTTAGCATTCCTCATCATGAAATATGAAACAAGAGATTTTTAATTATATCTTTCATCTGTTTCTTTATGTACATGTTCAGGATTTTCTGCCTTCCCCAAAGGCACAAGTGTCATATTCTTTCAATCCTTGTCTGAACTAAAGAGAAGAGTTGAATCAAACCTTATATTGCTCTGTTGAATGCTTCTTGCTCCAGAGTAAATGTCTTTCACTGTCACCATCACTGTCACATGTGCCTTTATCCAGATTGTTTGACCGACAATAATGGAGACCTGATAATAGAACTTAGTTCAAAGAGCAAATTAAGGTTTTGAGCCTGGTAGAAGAGGCAGAAAGATGCCAGTGACTACTTTTTTTGTACCAACTACCATGGATTGTGGATTTTTTTCCATTTTTTTAAAAATAAGCATTCATGGCTCTTATATTAAAAAAAAGATTGTATGTATTCATTTGAAAATATGTTTGCTTTTCAATAAAATTTAAAAGGAAAGCATTTTTTGAAGCGTTGGTTCTAGTGGCTTTTGCAAAGGCTATCAAACTATTAACTTTTTCTAGAAACTTTTTTTTCTGCCTTCCTTGCACAGAATCTTTTCATTATGTAATTTCAAAATAGAAATGTCTCCTTACTTCTATACTTGGGATTTCAATGAGTAAATTAGTTTATCTCTGTATCATCTCTTACTTTATTCTAAGGACACCTTGTAGATGTCCATATTTTCTTTATCTCATATGTAGGCAAATAAAGATATTTTATCAATATTATTTTGTGTTATCAGTATCACTCTTATTTTTGATACAGACAAAATAAAGCCTTTCCTATCATTATAATGAAAATTTGTTTTTATGTGAGTTTTGTCCTGACATAAAAATGAGATAATTGGTGTTGAATCAATGATTTCAAGTTAAACAATCTTGAAATAACCAGAATCTGTTCCTATTTTTGCTGAGTTGAATATTACAACTTAAAGCACCAATAGAAAGATCTCTAAATAAAAATATAAAATAAAAATTGAAAAAAGACTCACTTAAGGAAATATGTTGAAAACTTTGATTATAGTTCAGCAATTTGAGAAGTATAGAATCTTATTCACAGTACATCTGATGATATTGTTTGCTTATTAACCATACTAGTTACTTAATGGAGAAAAATGAATTATTTTATGTGATACAAGCCAAGTAAAACATGTACTGAGAAATATCTTTGGCAGATAGTAGCAATGCAGTGTTTCCTTTTAGAAGTAGGTATTTACAGTTACATGTAGTCAGGCTAGAGGGGACCTTAAAAATTATTTATTCTGACTCCTTTTTATAGAGGAACAACCTGAGACCCATAGAAAATGTGATTTTTTTTCCAGGTGCTCAAGAGAGATAAACAGAGCCAAGTTTGACTTCATGTTCTCTAAATGTGGCTCATCCTGTTGTGTGACACTACTTTATATAAGATACAGATGTTATTGATTTAACAATAGTCAGTGAGCCCAGTTATCTCATGCCATGAACATGAGAAACATTAAGTCCAAATTCTTTTCAGAATTTTACAATTTTTCACATACCACCCTTTGACAGACTACATAGGTCCTATTTTTTTCTTATTTTGTTAAGATTGGGACAGGATAGAGAACTTTGTTTTATCAAGAAAAATTAATACAAGTGAGGCAGCATATAATAGTAGGATCCTTTGTGGTCAGATATATGTGGGTTCAAGTCTGGTTGTGTGACTCTAGATAAGTTATTAACCTCACCATTCCCTAGGCATAACAGCTGCTAATCTACATTGGTAGAGAATTCCTCATATCAATAAAATCACAGACTAGACCAAAATAATGATAATAACAATAGTAATGATGGCAGTGATGATACTTAGAAACATAAATCAAAATTCAAAATCATGTGGGAACAAGTTTATGTCCATATCATACTCATTCATATGATATTGAAGTTTCCCAAAGATACTTTTTAGTAAGCCTATAGAAATAACTTTATGTGCTTATAACTTTTTTTATCTACAAAAGCAATCATTTTATCTATCTACACAAGAAAGAGTACATTGTGTACTCGTAAAAAGAACTCTAGTAGGTTGGTGACTTATCCTTTCAATGAACTGTATTGAACATGGGATGATGATGATGAAAATTTCCATATTATCTATGGCTAAGGATGTAATTTCTGAGTTCAAATGGAATGTTTTTTTTTCCTCAAAAAAATTTATTGATGGCTCAGCATCTATCTAGAGTACTATTTCAGCATGAAATTCTTTATGGTAATAATTGTGATAGACTCATTTTCTTTTGAGGGTCAGAGAATATCTCTTTAGAAAATATGTTGTCTTCTGCAAGTAATAAGGCTGCATAGATATTTAACAAAAAATAGCAGAGAAAATAGGAACAATCACATTTTTAAGTTCTCCTTTTCCCAAGGTCTTAGACTGATTCATGGCAATGTTTTAGCCTTAGTTCAACACTTAGCCATAGCCACACATTAGTAAATCAAATTGATGACCTTCGTATCCTGCATGCTTTCCTACTTCTCTCTAGCATAGTTTACTTTTTGTCCTACTGCTTTTCTATCTAAATTCTTCTACTTATATTTGTGCTTTTTACAGCTTGTAATTTAGTTTTCTATTTATAGTAATTCTTTCCCTGTCTCTCTTCCATTCCCTCTTTCCTGCCATTCCTTTTTCTTCTCCCTTCTCTATTTTCTCTCCTTTTCAGATCCTTCCAACTATTCTCTCAAAAAGCCAAGTTCATTAGTTGCAGAACAGGTGCCGATCCATATTGGTTATTGGTATTCCTCATTAAGAGTTTTTTATACCACTGAAATCACATTTCCACTCCCCAAATTCTGAAATTTAGAAAGCAGTAGCAGGGTTCTGCCTTCATACCTTATAAAATGTTTCCTAAGTGGTTGACATTGTGAGAATTTGACCTGCCTGCTTTGCAGCTTTTCAAATCATACTTTTACTGAATACCATCAGTCATAGAGAAGTAATAACCCCTAGTATAGAGTATCTTATTTGAGTTAAAACTCATGTAATAGATATTTTCACAAGAAAAGGCAACCATAAATAACTAGGGATGCAGCAGTTAGATTGTTAAAATATAATTATACTAAATAGATTTTGATGAACAAGGAACACAAAATGATGAGTAATTACATCTCTATTTTTTCATTCTATCACACATTTCCCTTCTCTGTGCTGGGTCATTACTTCAGTCAGACTCACCAGGGAGAATGCTTCTTAATGAATTCTCAGCCCCCCGTTTTGAAATGTTTGGGATTCATATGGGGTAAATTACAAGGGAAAAAATACAGATAAGGCCCAAACAAGTAGAGATAACACCAAACTCATGTAGACTGATTTTCATACATAATAATTCAAAATGATCTCCAAGGAGATATTCTTTAAGGAGAGAACATGGCTCTTTCTCCTGTTTCCCTCTAGAGCTAATTCCAATAAAATTATCTGCATAACACTGAACAAAGTTAATTCCAGTAGTATCAAAAACAGAACATTGGATATTAGGCAAATCAGCTTCCCTCTGCCTCAGTTCCTCTGTTTGTAAAATGAGATTTATCTATTTTACAAAGATAGTGTGAAAAAAAATTTCATTACAAATGCAAATATGAAAATACATAACATTCATAATGGACACTTTTATGTACATCATATGTAGAATAAAAATTATTTGTTCTGAGTTTTTTTTTCCCCAATCATTTTTGTCTCTCTCCTAGTTGTAAGCCCCTTGAGTTTAGGAACTGTCTTTTGCCTCATTTTGTATACCCAGCACTTAGTAAGTTCCTGGAAAATAGTGGACATTTATTAAATATTTAATTGATTGATTTTTATCCCAGTTAATCAATGATTTTTCAGTGTTCATTGTGTATAAAGCATTGTGGAAGAGAAGTCTTCTTGTTTTTTCCTTTGATCCATGTCTTGAATTTACCCTTTCTTCTATCCAAAAAAAAAAATTCTTTAATGAGTCCATTCTCTAAGTCTCAAAATTTCAAAGACTTGCTATTGTCTAGCTCTCAAATCTAAATCTATCTTTCAAGACCTTTTCTCATCTAACATATACTACGTGTTGAATCTTATTTTTGGCTACTCTTCCAACAGATCTTCCTCACTTTAGACAAAGACGATCTTTTCAAAGCTAAGAATAGTTAGGTTATTCCTTTTGTTGAATGTATGATAACCATGCCTACACAATTTCAGAGCTAATTTTTTTTTTGGTCCAGTTAATTAATACAAATGAAATAGAACACATGGCTCTCTCTCCTTTAAGGACTTAATCAACAAGCATTTGTTAAATACTAGTGATAATTTGTTAAAAGCAAAACTATTCTCTTTTCTAATAAGAAAGTTATAGGAAAAGATATATATAAGTAAATGTAAAATATAGAATAGAAGGAAATTTACCTTTTAAGGGAAGGTAAGTATACTTAAGAGATACTGGTTGCAACTTGAAAAGACCTGGTGTAGAAGTTAGCACATTAGTAGAGTCTTAAAGAAAGTCAAAGACTCTAGGAGATACCGGTCAGGAAGGAAAACATTCCAGGCATGGAAAAAAGCCAATGGAAATAAAACCATGGAGATAGGATATAGGATGTTATATCAGTATAGTTAGACCATAGAGCACATCTAAAGGAATAATACATAAAAGGCTGAAAAAATGAAGAGGCTAGATTGTGAAGACTTTTGGATATTGTATAGAAGAGTTAATATTTATTCCTAGAAGTAATAGGAAGATACAGGAGTTTACTGAGTAGAGAGAGTAACATGATTGTACCCAGGGGTATACTAGAGCCAAATCAAATTAGCTCATGAGAACTAATTTAAATTTAAACAAGTTCAGTTTTCAGTTTGGACATTTATATGTCAGAAGTCATCAAATATAATAATCAAGCTTGATTTATTGTTTTGTTGATTATACTAAGGTTCTCAAAATACAAACTCTATGCCATCCTCTATTTGTATGACGAGTAAGATAAGAGTGGTTTTTACAGTTTTAAATAAAGCTTTATTATATTTTTTAAAAGTAAAAATCATTTATGGACTACACAGAAACTGGCAAAAGAATTTGGCCCTGCTACCAAATTTTACAGACTCTTGATTTATACTTATTTTTTTATTAAAGCTTTTTATTTGCAAAACATATGTATGGGTAATTCTTCAACATTAACCCTTACAAAGTTTTCCATTACAAATTTTTCCTCCCTAGTCCCCACTCCTCCCCTAGATGGCAGGAAATCTACTATATTAATTATGTTAAAATAATTGACAAATCGAATATGTGTATACATATTTTTACAGTTATCTTGCTGTGCAAGAAAAGTCAGATCTACAAGAAAAAAAAATCTGAGAAGGGAAACATAATGGAACCAAACATCAATAGAGAGCATGAAAATGTTATGTTGTGGTCCACATTTAGTATCCCTCTCTCTGGGTGTATATGGCTTTCTTCACTGAACAATTGGAACTGGTTTGAAAATTTTCATTGTTGAAGAGAGCCATGTCCATCAGAATTGATCATCATATAGTATTGTTGTTGCCTTGTATAATGATCTCCTGATTCTGCTCATTTCACTCAGCATCAGTTCATGCAAGTCTCTTCAGGCCTCTCTGTAATCATCCTGCTGGTCGTTTCTTACAGAACAATAATATTCCATAACATTCATATACCATAATTTATCCAGCCATTCTCCAATTGAGGGGCATCCATTCAGTTTCAGTTTCTAGCCACTACAAAAAGGGCTGCCACAAACATTCTTGCACATGTGGGGCCCTTTCCTTCCTTTAAGATCTCTCTGGGATATAAGCCCAATAGAAACACTGCTGGGTCAAAGGGTCTGCACAGTTTGATAACTTTTTGAGCATAGTTCCAAATTGCTCTCCAGAATAATTGGATCTGTTCACAGTTCCACCAACAATGTATCGGTGTCCCAGTATTCTCACATCCCCTTCAACATTCACTATTATCTTTTCCTGTCATTTTAGCCAATCTGACAGGTGTGTAATGGTACCTCAGAGTTGTCTTAATTTGCATTTCTCTGATCAATAGTGATTTGGAGCACCTTTTCATATGACTAGAAATAGTTTCAATTTCATCATCTGAAAATTGTTCATATCCTTTGACCATTTATCAATTGGAGAGTGGCTTGAATTCTTGTAAATATGAGACAATTCTCTATATTTTTAGAAATGAGACCTTTATCTTGATTTATACTTAAGAATGTGATGGAGGAAAATGTTAAACATGCAGATTAAACTGAAAAGTGTGTTATGTGCTGTTGTTAAGTATTAACACTTGTAGCAATACTTTACCAAGATAACTTTGGCTGCTTTTTGTTGTATGGATTAAAGTATAGAGAAACAATGCAAGGAAGACTTAAAAGGCAATTAAAATACTCCAATAAGTTTAAGATGTCTAGAGAACATCTAGTTTGTATTTGGTGAAGGATTGGAACTCAATATGGAGACCAGAACTGGATTATACATCTGAGAATCTTTATATGGCTAATGATTTAATCCACAAGAACTGATAAAATTATAAAGTAAGACAAAGTAGAGAGAAAAAAGGGATAAAGCAGACCGTTGGCGCAGAATACCCATAGTTAATGGGATGAAAATCTAGGAAAGGAAAGTTAAAAGGAGAAACAATAAAGAACTTTGTCATGAAAATCTAAAGAGTAGAGAAGATTTAGGAAGTGAATAAAATCAATCAATCGGTGTAATGCAAAGAAGTCAAGAAGAATGATAGTTGAAAAGATGGACAAGAATAATAGGGATTTTGTGATAAAAATAAATTTTGATCTATTTCTTTTTTCTTTTCTTTTTTTACTGAGGCAATTGGGGTTAAGTGACTTGCTCAGGGTCACATAGCTAGGAGGTGGTAAGTGGTCTGAGGTCAGATTTGAACTTGGATTCTCCTGACTTCAGGGCTGGTGCTCTATCCACTTAGCTGCCCCCGATCCATTTCAATAAAAGGAAAGCCACATTGATAGGATGCCCTATTTGTGGAATTATTGAAATAAGGAGGAACCATGTGACAGGTTTTGAGAAGATTTAAGCATTTTGTATACAGAAAGTCTAAGAAGAAAGAGCAAAACTTTGAGATGTAATCACCTCTATGAAACTTGAATACAAAGATTAACCAGTGAAACTTGATACAAACTCTTTTATTGCTAATTAAAAAGAAATAGCCTTGTTCTTCTCTAGATCATGGAATTGAAGAATTCTCATATGACTTTCCTTAAACCTTTTGGTAGTTCCTTAATGACTATGGATGACCAAACCAGGATCTAGTCCTGCTGGATTATAATACTTCCTCTGTTCCCTGAATAGCTAAATAGACTTATTTTCAATAAGTAAGCCTCTTGTACCAAAAGCTACATATTTATTTATGCTGTGTATGATTCTTAAGGGCAGTTAGATGGTGCAATAGATGGAGTGTCAGGACTGGAGTCAAGAAGATTCATCGCCTTTAGTTCAAATTTAGCCTCAAAGACTTAATAGCTGTGTGATACTCGACAAGTCACTTAACTCTGCCTTGGTTTTCTCATCTGTAAAATAAACTGGAGAAGTAAATAGAAAACTACTGGTATCTTTGCCAAGAAAACCCCCAAATAGGGTAACAAAGATTTGGACATAGCTGAAAATGACTGAACAATAATGTTTTGTAAAGAATATGAATTTTAAAGGATTACCAACATACTTTATTTGCATGAATTTAACAAAAATCCATCAGAAAGAAATAGTAGGAAAAGAACACAGATAACAAGATTATTAAATAATGCACAATAAGTACATTAGAGACCTGTTATATGAAACACAGGAGGAAAAAGATTGTAACTTCCCAGGACAAACCAAGCTCCATGAAGGAAGGAGCATTTGAATCGGATTTGATTCTGTTGATCAACTACTCAGTATCTACTAGTTCAACTGACCAACCAATTAATTAAAAATTATTGTTTTAAGGATTGAAATCAATTGGTTAGAAAGTCTTAACCACCCCTACTTTTTGTCTTGCCTCTCCAACTACAGTAGATATAATTCATAGGTAGGTAGGTAGAAAATCTAAAAAAGTTGAGATAATTGAATAAAAAGTCAAAATCCTGTGATAAATGAGTGTGTTCTTTTGCTGAAATATGAGAAAAACCAAATCTTATTGAACTCCCTAAATGGAAGCAAGAATATGGAAAGAGATAGTATCACATGGCTATTGACAGAAGGTGATTCTATCCCTTTTGTCAATGGTCCTAGAAAATTAAAAATCTTATATTTGTAATACTGTCTATAGAATGCTCAAGATTGGTTGTCATAATGGAAATTTAAAGTATTTTTAATTATTAAGATTATCAGATTGTTTGGAATAGTCTTCTCTGTTTAAAAGAATCATGACTTTCCTTTTCTCAGGCTTTAAAATTCATATGCAGTACTTCTCTTTGAGAAAAAGCTAATGCTATATAAGAAAAGTTTAAAATGATGTATTTAGAATAAGGGAGTCACATTTGCATTGCTTCTTAGTTCATATTTATCTAAAATTAAAATAAAAACAATTGATACTCTGAACTCAGTAAGATATATACAACATAAAATCAAAAAATTATATGTATATATGTATATTCTGTGATAGAACTTAGAATAATTAAGAAATCAAGATATTCTAGTTTCTCCAGAGCTACAAATGATAAAATATTGCATCAATTTTATTCATGTTCTAGCTTATTAAGATTATTTTAAAGATTAAACAATTCTAATAGTTGACAAAATTTTTAACATTTCATGGGATTCTAAACAATTTAATTTTTGTTTTTTGATCTTATATGCAAATCTTAAAATGACCCTATTCTCACCTTTCTTCATAATAAAAACCAAAATCATTTTTAGTATGTTCTGAACCAGTAATAAGTATTCTTAACATCTTGTAACAATACTCCAAGGAATAGTTTTCAAGATTAAATTGTTGATATACAGTTTAGGCATTCAGCCAGCCTGTTATGGTACATCCTTTTGTAAACTTCAATAGCATTTACCCTTTACTATACAGGGTGAATTGTAAATTTTCAAGGTGATGACTTGGGAGAAAGAGGGATATCTGCTTAATGACTATAGGAGCAAAGTTCAGTTGTGACAGATCATACTATTTTCACATTGCAAAATGTAACCAGTTGCTTTTTAACTCATGTAATGAGAACATCTCTTCATCTTAAATAGAAATCAGCAAACTTTCACACATCATATTTTTGTTAAATTTTCATAGCTCTCTGTCTACAAATTGGGGACTAAAACTTAAAAACTATCTTTCCCTGTAATTTTCATAAGAAAATGTTTTTTTCTAAGCATACTGAGGAAGTTGTCTAACTTTAGGTTTTATGAATTCCTTTTCAATAGATAATTCACCTTTCTCATATACTTCATTATCAATAAGGAGTCTTCTTTTAAATTGGCTTGATCTTACAAAGACTAATTTCTATAAGACTAGATAAAATCAAAGTTTCCTTCCAACTGTAAATTGTTTAATCTCATGATAATAGCTGTTATTTATTTTCCATTAGGGCTATATTAGAAAGAGCATCAATTTGGAAGCCAATAGATCTGTTTTGAATTTCACTTCTGCCACATAAAATTAATAATTATGATGATGACAATTAATAATAATAATAGTAATTTATGTAGTACTTTAAGTTTTGCAAAGTATTCCTTATATGTTATCTTTGGTCCTCACATCAACTCTATAAGGTAAAAGTCTTATATCTATTTTACAGATGAGGATGCTGAAGTTTAACATAGTTAAGTGACTTTTCCAGGGCCATACAAGTATTTAAGTCAAAATTCAAACTCAGTTCTTCCTGACTTCTGAATTCCAGGCAACCAAGCTTCCACTGACTTTATTTGTTATCTTGAGCAAATCCCTTAATGTTTCTTAGTCTTAACTTTCTTATTTATAAAATAAAATATTTCTCCTAAATTTATTATGCTTGTCACACCTAATTGTGTACTAGAATTATTTTATACCTATAAAGCAGTATATACATATGTAATACTATTATTATTATTATTCAATATTTCAAAGATCCCTTATTTCACTGATTCATTTATTTTCTCTTCTCACACAGGTCTCAACACTTTTATGTCATTAGAAGTCTTTGTTGAGTTGATTTAGTGATTTGATACTAGTTAATGTATGATCTGATCAGTGAGGACACCTTAGGTGGATATCGCCACTCATCCACACTATAGAATCTTTGTCCAACTCCTTCTATAGATCTTCAACAACCTGAAGCATTGGAAGTTCTGTTTTTCACATTTCATAAATGCAGTGGAGTCCTTGGGAAGTCTAGTTGTTATCCCTTTAGCCGTACCACATTGCCATTTTGTTTCTATTTTAGTCAGAAAAAAAAGATCATTTAGTAACTAACTTTCTGATGATGAGTTTCTCCAAAGAGACAAGGTCTTGGATAGCCTACAAACAGCCAAGGATGTTACTAATCTTATACTCAGAGCATGTTTAGTTTGGTAGGGTAGGTAAGGATTCTTCTACTATTCTGTATGCTCTCTAGAACTCTAGAACTCAGCTCTAGAAAATTTCATACCATGATAGCCTTGGAGTAGAATTACTGAAAGATTGTTATTGCTGTTAACAGCATCACAATAATATTTGAAGCAGTAAGGTCTAGTGTAAAGAATTTTGGACTGGCAGTTGGGATCTGGCTCTGAGACCCGGCTTTACTATTTACCTATATTTACTTTTTATATTTACTATTTATATTTACTATTATTACTATTTACCTATACAACCTTGGAAAAAGCACTTAACCTCTGTGCTTCAGTTTCCTTATTTGTAAAATGTATTTTACTGGATGAGCTCTTAGATTACTTCTTACTCTAAATCTAGTATCTTCTTATAACTAGAAGATCCAAATTATGTATTGATTGATAGTCATGAAATGCTTTTCAATAAGAGCACTTTTTCCTTTGTACTTCAGAAAAAAATGTGTTTCTATTTCTGTCTTTTCTTTCCTATCTGAACACCTGATTTACCTGGAGCAGGCTTTTTGGAGTTCTAGGGGGTCTCTTTCCTCAAAGTGAAAGTCTATCTCAGAGCGTTATTCCTAAGCCTTTCACCACTATTTCCCCATCTTAGAAGGTCTGAAGAAGTCAGACCTTACACATGGGAGAAATAGTTCCAATAACTTGAATAGACAGGTGGTTTACCAACTAGATAAAAGAAATTTTACATTGTACATGTTATGAAATATACACCTGCTCGCCTCTGTTTGTACATTCTGGGTTTTTATTTCGCTTTGTCATATTGCTTCTTTGAAGTAAAGCAAGCTTTCAAATTTAACAATGTCTTAACATTCATGAAACTTTGTTTTATATAAGATTATTTTTGTAAAGGTAAAATCTTCATGAAAATAAATAGTAATCTTAAATTATTGGACCAGATCTAATTTATTGTTAAATAGTATTCGATTTTTTATTAAATAAAATTGATTTAAATACTTTTATCTGTGATGAATGGTGTATATTGAAGAGTATGTGAGCCATATCATCCATGAAACATTACCTGTGCAAGAGGATTTTTCCCTGTGAAAAAGTAGAATTTTGACAATTATCCAGTTGTTTTTATCAATGTAGGAATCTAGAATAATGTTCCTTAAAGCATGCTATCCCTTGTGTGTGTGTGTGTATACGTGTGTGTGTGTATTTGTAAGAAGCTTTAGCTAATAAAAAGTGTTCCCGACATAATGAGAGAACTAACCAATGAGTTTCCAGTCCTTAGAGAAATACTATTAGACTGCTGCCAGTCCACATGGAGTTTTAATGAACCATTTTCCAAAATGTAAGATAGAGGAACACTCTTTTTTTTTTTTCTTTAATCCATCACAACTATACTCTGTTTCTTCTTGGCTTACTGAATGGTGATGAAAAGACTTTTAATTGGTTGCTTAGCTAGAACCAACCATATATCTAAAAGGCTCAAATAAAACTCTCTCTTCCCTAATGTCTTTCAAAGAAGGAAGAAGAAATGGTGGGGGACTCCAACATAGACAAGAGTCTACATCCCCCACACACATGTGCATGTGCATACACACACTCATATACAGTTACATAAACACACAGACATATACAGATCCACAGAAGCACTACTTTGGATTGTACATAGATAAATTACTTTAGAGATTCCTTGTTCACTTATGCTCATAATGTCCTTAAGCAGTGATTAGAATGATCTCCTTTTCCATTTTCCATATGAAGAGGGAAAAATCACGGAGAGATTAAATTAATTTACTGAGAGATCACAAGAAATAAGTAGCAAAGACAATAAAGGAACTCATGTCTCTTAGGAATAACTAATAGTAAAAAGCAAATAGTTCATTTTCCCTCCATGCTAATGGAACTTCTGAGGCCCAAAGCATTTCTTTTACCTCACTCAAAATCCACCAAGAAAGAGACTTACGCTGTTGGAGCCTTTTGTATATATTCTCAGTTCCAGCTTAGCATCCAATTTTTTTTTTTTAAAGATATTTTTGTCACCACATGGCAAGTCGACAGGAAATAGAGAAAAATGATAGCTGCATGTGCTCTGAATCTGGGAGACAGACAAATCAATCAAAAAGTATTAAGCACCTACTATGAGACACTGCTAAGCATCAAGGATGCAAATACAAAGAATGAAAAAATCTCTACTTACAACGAGCTTCTTTTCTAAAAGCAAAGGCTAAAAGTACATGTGTGTTTGTGTATGTACATGTAGATATGTGTGTATAAAGCTAATAAATACATTAATAATATGTAAATAAAATTAAATTAATATCTACTTATAGATGTATGTATATATGTATTGTATAACAGTTTACAAATATGTATTATTCAATAAAATATTTATTTAAATAATATAACAAAGCAATTGTTATACAAATATGATATTAAAGTAATAAATACATTAAAATTACAAATCATGTATGATATAATAAATAATTTGATATATGTTATCAAGAATATATGATATCTATTATGATAAATATATAATTATAAATACATTTAAAAATATCCAAAGTAATTAAATGCAAGTTAATTTGGATGAGAGGGCACTAGCAATTGGGGATCAGAAAGGTTTTCACATAGTAGTTACTGAAGGACTCTCAAAGTTGGGGTACAGTGTGCTTGCATTTTAGAAACGAAAAGACAGGAAATCATGTTTTGTGCAGGGAACTGAAAGGAAGGCCAGTTTGATTGAATTGTAGGGTGCATTTTTAGAAGCAAGTTCACCCAGACTAAATTGATTGACATTAGCAGAGAATATCATTCATACTCTAAGAATTAGGCATTCATTGGCCACCCCCTTCAGTATTCATTTCAATAATCTAAGGAGTTCTTGCAGAATGTAGACTAATATGAACAATGGAATAGGAATATAGCTGCTGCATATTTGAAACTATAATAAATTATGGGAAGAGATCAAGTAACATCAACTAATATTTCAATAAGCATTTATTGTGGACCAGAATCTGTGCTAAGCATTGAAATACAAGGACAAAGAAAAAATAGTCCCAGCCCTCAAGGAACTTATATTCTATTTTTTTTTTTGACTGAGGCAATTGGGGTTAAATGACTTGCCCAGGATCATACAACTAGGAATTATTAGGTGACTGAGGCCAGATTTGAACTCATGTCCTCCTGAATTCAGGCCTGGTACTCTATCTACTATACCAATTAACTGCCCTAGGAACTTATATTCTTAAGAAAGAGGCAGCATGAATACACAAAGAGAGAAATATTCAAGGAAATGCTGGGGCCAATCCATACTGACTCATGAAAACTAATATTTTCAATATGAGAATTTATATCTCAGAAATCGAATATTATAAATAAGAACTTGACATATTGTTTTGTTGAATATCTACATTTAAGAAGGTGATAGAGTGCAAAGAAATGAAGATGGGAGATTGAATATTATGTGTGAGGAATGGCAAGTAAGCCAGTATGGCTATATTGTATGGTACACAGAGGGAAAATATGTAAATTATGCATACAAATACTGGAAGGATAGGAAGATTCTAGGTTTTAAAGAACTTTAAATGACATATGTTTAAAGGAAATAGAGTACTATCAGACTTGACTTAATAGAGGTTTGATGAGGTCATATCTATCCATTTGGAAGATCACTTTGGCAATTAATGCAGAGTATGGATTGGGATTTATGTGAAGCAAAGAGACTACTTAGGAGGTTATTAAGAATGGTCAAGGAAATAGGTGATGAAAGCTTGAATTAAGATAGACTCTGCCTAAGGAAAAAATAGGGACTGTTATTATTTGCAGAGTCCCTTAGAAATACAAAAGCTAGAGCAACTTATGTGATGTCTGTCATTTCTTCCCAGAGAAATGCCATAAAAGTTGAGGTGACAGGTTCTCTTGAAATATTCCTGTGTGGTAAATAAAAAATGCCCACCAGAAGAATACTGTATTTGAAGTAGAAGTTTTTGAAAGCTGCATTTATTTATTTATTGATGATATTTCGTTTTTGTTTTTTTTTCTTTCTTCTTATGTAGCAGTTATATGCTGCCCAGCTAGCTGCAATGCAGGTATCTCCAGGAGGAAAGTTACCAGGTATACCCCAAGGCAACCTCGGTGCTGCTGTATCTCCAACCAGCATTCATACAGAGAAGAGCACAAATAGTCCACCACCCAAAAGCAAGGTACTTTGCAAAGAAGTTACATTTTTTTTAAAAAATTGATATTAATTCAGTGTATTAAAGAAAAAAAGAAGATGGAATCACCTTGACAGTCTATTCATTTAAAGACTGGTGATTGTGTATCTTAGAAGAAATACTTAAATATATTCCAGTACTGGGTAATAAACATTAGATACAATTCAATGGAGTGTCAAAATTGGTTAAAATATGTGAATGTGTACATATACATATATGTACAGTACAGAAGCATTTTTATACAAAAATACTATTTTTTATTCTAGATACAAAAATTACTTTAGAGATTTTCCTTTCCTTTTTATAATATCCTTGAATAATGATTAGAATTATCATTTTCCATTTTCCATATGGAGGGGGGTGGAAGCACAAAGACATCAAATGAATTGACTTAGAGAGCACAATAAGTAAATGACAAAGGCAATAAATGAACTCATATCTCTTAGCTCTTACCAAGCTGATAGTAAAAGGCAAGTTGAATGACTTTCAAATATCCATGATCATGTAATAGAGCAGTAGCACTGATGATATAAAACACTGTATTACCCATAGGCCCCCTATCTTTGTCTTTGAATGAATCACATGATTTTTTTTATGCAGCAAATTTGCTTTACTTGTTTGATTTGGTTGGGGCTGATATTGAAATTAATATCCTCTGAGCAAATCTTGGCAGAGATCTTGGTTCATGAACTTAAGAGACTAAGAAAAGGGCTAATTTAAGATTTAAAAAGATACCTCAAGGTAATGTCACGTATATCCAAATGCCTTCAACTTACAA
This sequence comes from Myrmecobius fasciatus, assembly GCA_023553655.1. Taxonomy (NCBI): domain Eukaryota; kingdom Metazoa; phylum Chordata; class Mammalia; order Dasyuromorphia; family Myrmecobiidae; genus Myrmecobius; species Myrmecobius fasciatus. The sequence continues at coordinate 32,735 of JAJPUD010002103.1, read as the reverse complement.
ATATTTATTAAATACTTACTATGTAATAAGCACGTTACTAGTCATAAACATCCAAAATAATGTATTCCTTGATTTCAAGAAGCTTAAGTTCTTTTATAATATAAGCCTTATCAGAAAAAATAAATTAACAAGTATGCTAACTTCAGTTATTTCATTTAGTAAGATTATAAGCAGTTGGCCAGCCTAAGCAACAGAATTGTGAATTAGAAATAATACCAATGTAATGAAGTATGTTTACACACCTGTGTGTGTACATATGGTTAAAAGTGGTAATCAGTGAGGGAGACTGTTTTGCCTTTGGAATAAACAATAAGTTCAAGGATAAAAGGTGAAAAGACATCAGAAGAACAAAGAAAGTGTAGATTGAAGAACAAACTGCATTTGCTATATTAACTTCCCAATTTCATTATGATTTATACAAAATGTAAGTTTTAGACCCAAGAATTTCAGAGATACTTTTATAAATGATTCATAAAAATGGTAAGTTAAGTTGTTTGAGCTTGTTAAAATTTTTATTGAAAGAAAGAATGAAAGTTTTTTTAGTTCTCTTTTCAATGTGAAATTCTTCCTTCATTACCATCTAGTTTCCATTTTTTAAAAATTTATGTTGATATGTAGAATTAAGCAGAATTTTGATGTAATGTCAAATAATTTAGCTACCAAAAGAACAATTTTGCCTCATAGCTATATAATTAAAAGTGGTTTATATGTGAATTATCTGAATAAGTTACCTAACTCCCCATTTCAAATTACATTTGCAGAGAAACTCAAAGTTGTGTAATAATCGGAAAATAGGGGCTGGATCATGATTTTACTGATATAAAGAATATCTAGAAGATAAACTTCTTTCTACCAATGCAGTGTGGTACCTTCTCTGCAACTTATAATCATATAGAGTTAATTAGAACAGTGAGAGGCAGTAATTTGTCCTGGTACACAGCTAGTATCTCTCAGATGACTTCTGGATTCCTGATTTCAAATCTCTCTCTACACCACTGCTTCTCAACAGACAGGAATACTATATTAAAGAATCATCTTTCTTTTAATAGCAAACAAAAACCAATAAAAATACCTGAGGTAAAATAATAATTATTTAATTATTCTACTCTTTTATTAAGAGTATAAATGAGATATAGAAATTTTAAATGACTTGTCCAATGTCAGATGATAAATTGAATAGACCCAATATGCAAATCAATGAATCAGTCAATCAATGAACATTTATTAAATACCAGTTATGCTTCAAGAACTAAATTGTGAAGAAGACTTATTTTAAGAGGCAGAAGTGAGGATGGGATACATTCCAGAAAAAAAAGAATGTCATGTGTGAGGATCAGCAAGAAGGCTGGTTTCGCCAGATCAAAAACTCCGAGAAAGGGAGTCACATATTATAGGATTGGAAAAATGGGAGAGTGCTTTAAATGCCAAAAAAAAGTATTTCATGTTTGATATCAGAAGCAATAGGGAGCCATTGGAATTATTTAAGGAGAGTTATATGGTCTCATTTATGCTTTGTGAATATGATTTTGGTAGCTATGTAAAGGCTAGATTGAAAAAGGAAAGAGAAAACAAGAAAGTTAATTAATTGTAGTTGTTCAGGTGATAGGGGATGAAAGCCTATAGTTACAGAAAGAAAAAATATTTCACAAATGATTAGATATGTGAAGTAAGGAAGTATGATGACTAGGATGACTCTTAAGATTGCAAATCTGATTGACTGGAAGCATCTTTCAAAAAAAGGAAGGGCTGGGGCAGCAAGGTAGCGTAGTAGATAGAGCACCAGCCCTGAAGTTAGGAGGACCTGCGTTCAAATCTGGTCTCAGACACTTAACAATCCCTAGCTGTGTGACCCTGGGCAAGTCACTTAACCTTAATTGCCTCAGCAAAAAGCAAAAAAAAAAAAAGGAAGAGCCATCAATCAAATTAGAACAGAGAATGCTCAAAACATCCTATCTATGTAGATATGCATTACTTATACTTTATAGTCATAGATAAAAAGTTAGAAAGTCAGAAAGACTTTTGGCTATGTGACCCTGGGCAAACACTTACATTTTCAATATCCCAACAGTGTTTTAAGATTCACAGTTGTGGAATTGTTGCTGATCAGCAATGCTAGAGTTTCCTCACTGGGATTCTCTTATGTGTATAAAGTCACAGATTCAGATCAAAACATCCTACAAAATACAAAAGTATATTTGAATAGGATCATATTACATTTATATGTCTTTATACATTAAATATTTGCATGTTGATATAGACATGAGTAGTGCAGCCCTAAAAAGTATTTTCCACTATGATGTTTGGAAATTAACACCTGCATTTGTGATTATGATCTGAGTGTTTTCATTGACCTTGTACTTCTGTGAATGAAATTAATGTTTAAATGCATTGCCAAAGTCTTTGAAAGAAAGTTATGTAATAGGAATTACAGTCACTAAATATAAATCAGTCTTGTGAGTATAATTGTCTTTCTGAAGTTCTGGTGTACAGATGGACCAGCAGAGTTTTCAGTAATTATCTGTAGGTTTTGCACACATAATTTAACAATCATTGAAAAGGCTAGTCATATCAGCAAAATATGGGCAAGTATAGGTCATTTTGTGTGAAAGTAAGGTATTGGTGTATGTTTTTTCTTGTTTTGTTTATGAAATTTCTTGTTTGCATATTTTCATGTTGTCATATTGCTTTAAGAAAACCTCTTTTCAACTGCTCTTTAAAAATTTCTTCCTACTAAGCTATTTTTGTAACTTTAAATTTTTCTTCCCCAACTCATTCATGTTGATGACCATGAGGGCAATGTGACACAGTTGAAAGACTGCTGAAAACTGGAGTCAGAGGATCTGTTTGAATTCTAGTTGTGCTTGCTATTTAGATGACCTTGGGCCTCATCTGAACAGTGAAGGATTGTACTGAATGACCCTTAAGGTTCCTTCTATCTTGAAATCTATAATCCTATGATCCTAAGACAATCCTAGTAACTGATCTATGGTTCATTTATTCAAGAAAACAATCATTTATTGAACACATACATTAGACCACATAAATTAAAAAAATCAGATATAATCAAATGGTGGGTTTGCTTTAAGATAGCTTGGTTGTAAACATAAATGGCTTAGGGAAGAAGAAAATTTAAGTTTTAGAAAAAAGTGCTTAGTAGAAAGAAATTTTTAAAGAGCAGTTCAAAAGAGAATATCTTAAAGCAGTGTATCAGCACGAAAATATGCAAACAGGAAATTTCATGAGCTTCTGGGGATAGAAACTATTATTTTCAGGCCCCCTCTAAATCACAAAGCTGACACTGTAGACATCTGAGATATGATCACAGTATTGAAAGGTGAAAGTGGCCTTTGTGATCATGCCGTCTAATCCCTTCATTTTAAAAATGAGCAAACTGAGACCCAAAAAGGTTAAGTGATTTGCCCAGAATAACACAGCTAATAGATAGCTAGTTCCTCCAACTCCAAATCCAGCATTCTAAATTAGATGGGAACTTTCAGTCATGTTTATATCTGCTGTTGTTTTATAGTCCAGGTTTATAGGTCTGTAGTCACTTCCTTCTTTAACATTAGTGAAATAAAAAAGTAGAGCATGTCTCTAAAGATAATGTGGAGTTGAAGTTTTGATCTTTTTTTGTTTGCAAGCTTATGCTGATTTTGAAGATAATATGTAATATAATATAAATATGTAATATAAAAATAATATAAATTGATTTTATAAGTGGCTTATGAAAAACGATTATAATTATGGGTTGAAAGTGTTCTCTATCTTCAAATGTTTTAAAGTAAGCAAGGATTTTGTTGGATGTTAGTTAGAAAAGAGGAGTTCCTGAGGTTGAAATGATAGTGAGGTTTGAAAATTTGTCATTCTTTTGCTTTAAGTTTCTTCTAGAATGCTATCACATCTTCTTATCTTGTAGTTTCTTTAAAATGACTATAATTTTAGCTTTAAGCCCAACAGTAAAACTGCATAGATTAAAAATAGCCAGACAAATAAACTTTATATTGGTTATTTTAATGAATTATATGGTCAAATAATAAGTTTTTTAAAAGCCAGACACTATTGTATTAAATGAATCTAGTTCTTTTGGCAAAAGTTGACATTTATGGCACATTTTGACTTTTAAGAAGCTTTTAAAAATCTTTATGGACATTTATTTTGCCTCAGGTAAAACTAGTGATTGTTTTTTTCTTTTCTTTTTCAAGCAATTATTTGTGCCAGGCATATAGTTTTGTGTGCTTTTATAGGGGGATGGGGGACTTATATGTCTAGCAGATTATAAAAGCAAGTTGTACATCCCTCTGTTATCTGTAGACTTACCTGAAATAAATGGAATTGATAGTCTGACAGGGAAGCAGCATTTATTGGTGGTAACAATAGCATTTTAAAGCATATCCAACTGGTGGCATAAACAAAATGGTCCTGCTGGCAGCTGTCAAAGTCAACCTTTTTCTTTAAATTTCATTGTTTACCCTTATTCTTAAGTGTTTCTTTGCCTTTGACTCACAACTCTAGAGAAGGACACAAACAAAACTTATTTGCAATTTGCAAAAATAGAAGGGGGGGACTGAAATGAGGGGGCTCCAAAAGACTGTAAAATTGTACAGCGTGAGTCCTCTGATGCATGCTGTTTTCAATCTGCTGTGTGCCAGTTGGAGGCTCAGGGAGTGCACGAGAGAGAGAGAGAGAAAGGATAATGCTGAGAAATGATAGAGTGGCTGTGACCTCCAAGCTCAGCCTGGAAATCCAAGACATTGATTTCACTTAGCATTCCTGCTGAGAAATCCGGCAGAGTTCAGTTGTAATAAAAGAACAAGATTCTGTTCTAATGGTAATGGCGTATGACAGACATATCACTTTGTCTGTCCTCAGCACCGGAGAGAGGAGAATTGGAGAAAGGTCACCTGACCTGCCTGTGGTAGTGTATGAGTGCTGTTCTGAGCTTTGAACTCCAGTCTTGGAACACAATTATTTATAATATTAAATGATAAAGAAACCTTTAGAGGACTTACAGTAAACCCCCGAATACTGCATAAAGGAATTGTGTTCTAGGAGCCTGAAAACATGAGGAGAAATCCAGCATATTGCAAATTTGCATTATAGTTCATGAATAGTATTACATGGAGGTTTATGCCTCCTTAGGTCTTGCGTTGGCTGTTTGAGGTGTGTTTGTATCAGTGCCTGACATATTGTCATTAGTTCAGTTTTATTTTTTGGCGTCACCTCATTTTAACAGTTGTGAGCAAAGAAACATTTGTTTTTCATAGCCTACTTTGCCAAAGGCTGGCTGGTATAGAATTAGGGTCGTCAGCATGTAGCAAACCTTTCTAAAGTTAAGTAAAAATTGATCTAGATGCAATTGTATATTTAGAAAGTCTTTAAGATTCCGTTGTCTTTGAATCCTTGCTTGCAACTCAAATTTTTATTGTCAAACCTCAGAAAATATGTTCAGCTGTCCAGAAACACCCGCCTCCCTCACCCATGTCCCCACAGCTGAGTCTGTGACCAAATATTGGTAAACATCTACATCTGAAAAGTTTGGAAGCTTGAACTTTACTGCAATAGCAGTTCTGTTTGAATGCATGAAAAGCATTAATCTCAACCTCTGTTATAAGAATGAAAACAAGTGCTTTAATTAAGAGTTTGGCAAGCATTGTTCCTTGAATTTCTTACACTTGAATATTTTCTCTCTAAGCCCATTTTTTTACATCTTGACAAATGTCTTTGCCAAAGATTCACTATTCAAACACATAGTACTAACATAGTGTGCCTGATTCTCTCAGTTGAGATGGTTTTGCTATGTAGATCAGCTTTCTGTAATATTCAAATTGACTATTTAAATTATTTAGGACAAATATACCTATTAGTTTTGGTCATAGTTGGGTTTTTTTTTAGCATATTTTTCTTTTATTCTGCCACATATAATATGTTGTAAAAAATATTGGCTCTGAGTTCTTAGTATTTGTCAAGCTCAAACTGTTCCTCTTAAAAAGAGAAATTATACTTAGATTTTGTGAAAAATTTAATGATGGCATACATAGCTAACTGTTCACAGTGACCAAGAATTCTACCTAGATCTCAGGTGTGTAAGAATACATTGAAGCTCATTGCTTTTTTTCTTTTAAACACATTTTATAAATATTTTACACTGCCAGATTCCTTTTCTCTTAGGTAAAATTTCTGGGAAAGTCTATAAATATTATCAAGGGTGTCTTGATACTTGACAAAGTATTTTACATTGTCTGCAGCATCTGCAAAACCAAGAGTGGTTCAGTGTGAAAAATGTGATGACAAGAGAGGATTCCTGGGTGCTTTTCTTTTAACCTTGCTATGACCCTAGGCCTAACCCCAGTCGCAGTTGTGTCTCCATCAATGGCAACAGCACACAGATTGTCCAAATCAATTTTTTTGTTCTTTTCAAATACTTCTGACAGTGATGTTACCATTTGCTCAGCAGTAGCACCTGGGGGATGTGACAAGGAAAAGAAATGTGTTTCTGACAAGCCAGAAACAGCCCTAACTAGCTGACCAGACACAATCAGATTCTTTTCAGATGTAATACCCACACAAATATCGGTACCAATTCACAAGTTAAGAACTTGGACTTTATTTGCTTCTTATCTGACTCTCCTTCATGGAAACATTGTTGAAGATCTTGGTGTATATGTGTGTGAGAGGGAGAGAGAGGGGAAGACAGAGGCAGAGAAAAGGGGGAAATGGAGGGGAGTAGTGGGGAGTAAGACAGAGCGAGATACAAAGAAACACACACATACATAGCATAAGAGAGAGAGAGAGAGACAGAAAGAGAGAGAGGGAGGGAGGGAGGAGAGAGGAGAGAGGAAAGGAGGAGGAAAGAAAGAAGGATGGAGGGAGAGAGAACAAACTTCATTTTCTGGTTTATTTTTGCTGTAGTGTTTTAATGGTACCAATCAAAGGTATCAAACCAAGTAAGAAACTTCAGTAGTACACAATGGTCACAGGGTGATGATGTTTTTGTAGCTTAGTGTACCCATCACCTTTTTTTAATGTTTTCAGATTTCATCCTGCAGTTAAGGATGCTAGATGGTAGTAGTATTGGCAGAGATACAATTTTCAAAAAGCAAGAATTTCCCAGAAAATTCTACTCTTGTTGGCTTATGCCCAGAGCCCTTTAGGTCTGCCAATTGATGTCAAATTATTTTATTCACTATGCAGGACTAGGCACATGTCATATCTCTATAAACCAACAGTGTTACAGTAGCATTTTTAAATGAGAGGATTTATTTTCTTTCTTTTTGTCAAGAATCTTATTTCATTCATAATCTGTTCTAAAATTTATGAGTCTGATATCCTTGTGGATTTCACTTCTTACATACCTACATTACCTTGTTCTGTTCTGTTATGTTGAACATCATTTGTTAAATCAGTTAAATAACAGCCATACTCTCCTCCATTTTTCTTCCTATATATAGTTGCTTTGTGCCTTCTTGGGAGCAGGTGCTAGATTATTCCCCTGTCTTTCAGTCTTCTATAAGATAATTTCATGATTTAGTTGGCTGATACTAATATGCTATATACCTCAGAAATGCCTTCATTAAAGGAGAATTGTTCCACAAAGTTAAACTGTGATTTTGGTCCATTATCATTGCCATCACTTTCTAGATGGTCAATAGATACAGAGGGGTTAACCTGACACTTCAGATGAAATAGTTTTTCTTTTTTTGTTTCTATGTTGCTAAACTAAAATAACTGTAGTTAGCCTCTTTTTTAATCCATTTATAGTTGAGAGTTATCGTAAACAGCTAGGTAATTAAACAGAATCCTTTCTAAGGATATGTGGTTCAATTGTATTACATCGTTAAATGAGAAATACTTCTTTAGTCTATAAATGAGAATGGGACTAGAATCAGCATAGCCATGCTAAAAAATAGATAATTCAAATCAATAAAAATGGATTTTTTCCAACTTAAAAAAAAAAACAAAAACTAATTCTAAGGAGCTGAAGAATTTCTAGAATGTCCTTAGAGATTAACTGTTCTTGACTCAATTTCCTAATATTATGGTATTGTTCTGACAGGGGACCATCTTTGGTTTAGCAGCTAGTCATCCAAAAGGGCAACAGTGATTCAGTAGAAAAGCTACTTTTGGCCTTTATTTGGGTAGTGATCTTGGAAAAAACATTTTACTTTCCTGGGCTTCATTTTCCTTATCTGAAAAATGAGAAGATAAGGCTAGAGAACTTTGGAGGTTCCTTTTAATACCAAGTCTGTGATTATGATCCCTGTTATACTAGCTCTAATAAGTTGTCACTACTTATTGAGAGAAGGGAGTAGAACAGAGACAACATGACTTTCATCAAAATGATCACAATTTAACTTTGTTTTCTGAAGACTTTAATGTCTTCCAGTTAGGTCCTTCTATCCTTTCAATTTATCCTTCCCAATTCTTTCCTCCTTTCACTCCTTCCTTTTTTCCTTCCTTCTTCTTCCTCCTCTATTTCTCTCTTCTCTTCCATTCTTTTTTTTCTACTCACCTTTCTTCTTTCCATCTTTTGTTTTGGTAGGAGTAACTGAAGTGAAAGTAAAACTGCTATAAAATGTCTACATGTAAAGAAAGCCAAAAAACAAAAACAAAACCCAAAAGCATATCCATTTAACAAGATAGTATTGCTATTGCTTAATAATTCATAGCACAGTAAGTTCTTTGTGAATTTACTACCAAAAAACTTTATCTCCACATAATGTGCATGTTTTTTATAACAATTAAATTAAACAATTCAATGAAGGGACATAGTTGAAGCTATAAATATGAATGCATTTTCCAAAAAGAGATTATAGGAAGAGAGACAGAGAGACAGAGAGACAGAGAGACAGAGAGAAAAAAAAGTACAAAACCTTCAGAACAGATAAGTTAACACATGGGGGGGGGTGGAGGGAAGAGAAAGGAGAAAAAGAAAGCAAAAGATACAGTAAAGTGGTTAGGGATCAGAAAACCAGCATGTCGGTGCATCTGAAGACTCTACAGGAAAAACTATCTATTAGCACAGAATTGTAAACTTTATAAAATTTTACAAAGAGATCATGAAGATAGAATATTGGGCAGGCAGTAGGAATTAGCAGAAAGGACCTGTGAAAATATGGATGATCCTCTTCATTTTCTATGAAGAATGCTATTCAAGAATGTTGTTCAAAAATGGGGACTCCTGGAAAAGAAAGCTGCTTCAACAGAAATGTTCCCATGGAATTTACTCCTGCAAAAAATATGGAAATTTCATGAGATTAAAAAATGTTTGTGAAATCCAAAGAAAAAATACAGTAAATGACTCCTACTCCAGAACTGCACAGAATGTCAGTCAAAATCCTAAAGGCAAATGGGGAAATGACCATCAAATAAAGCTAGTGCCACTGTAGAAAATCAAATCTACAGTTTCCCAATGCAACCAGAGAAGAGGGACAAAAGAGATATGTAATCTGCAATACTTTGTGCCTAGAGCCAGCAAGAATAGAGCCCCCATTTTCTTCCCCCCATGAAAAAGATATAAGGAGGTCAAAAAACTCAAGGGAAAGTGATTTGGAAGCCTTAGAAGTAACAGTGACCACACTTGTATGGCAGCATACAGAACAGAAAACCTAAAACTAGAGGCCTGTCTAAGGTCTGTCTTAAGATGCCAAGGAAAGCCCTGGAGATAGATATTTGAACTTTAAATATCCAGGAGGTCCTAACTTTAGGAGATAGGAGTCAGTGAAGGAACACAGGAAACCTAGGATGGGACTAAGTAGTGTAGGCTAGCTACAATACTCAAAAATGTAGCAGAAAACTTAACTCTGGCACAAAGCCCCATTTCGGGAACTAAAACTGGAGAGATGAGTAAATCAAAGAAAATACCAACCAATATAAAAACTTATTTTAGATCTAGAGAACTCCCAAAATAAGGAGCAATTAACTCTATGAATAATGTAAATGATGACTCAAAAGAAAAATGGATTTTCACATGGTCTCTGTAGATAAATAAAAGAAATTAAAATTTTTGAGGGAGGGAAAGTTGAAGAAGAAATAGAAAATTTTCATAATAAAGAGAATCTTTCTTTGCTTTGCTTTCACTATCCCTCCATCCCCATAGGAAGGAAGGGAGGAAGGAAGGAAGGAAAGGAGAGAGAAAGGGAGGAAAGAAGGGAAGAAAGGAGAGTTAATGGGAGGAAAGAAGAGGAAGGAAGGGAGGAAAGGAGAGATAAATGGAGGGAGAAAGGGAGGAAGGGAGGAAAGGAGAGAGAAAGGGAAGGAGGAAGGGAAGAAAGGAGAGAGAAAGGGAGGAAAAGAGGGAAGAAGGAAGGGAGGAAGGAAGGGAGGAAAGAAGGAAAGAAAGAAATTAGGTAAAATTTCCTTTCACTTCCCTCTGTCCTATTACTTGAAATTAAAGTGGAAACCTGTTGGGGAAATTATTTACCTGTTTTGTTCAGTAATTCCTCCTCTATTACATATTTTTAAATATATAGGAAATATATATATACTTGCATTTCCCATATATGTATGTACATAGGACTTCTAAGATTCATTCTTAGATCTGACATTGGGCAGAAAAACATAGAGACATAAACCCATGTCTACTTTATGGATACTGATTATATGAGAGGTAGGATTAGAGCATTTCTGGAATTTTCCTACTGCTAGTCATCCAGAAAATGAAATTTTATGTGAAATATCACATAATTTAAATTTTATAAAAATTGTTTTTCCTTTTAAGGTTTTATATAGATTTTTTTTTAAAGAAATGCAATGGTCATTGTAACAATTTCATTCTGAACTATTTTAATTGAATTTTTCTAAAATGAACAGCTGAAAATAAAAATTAAGTTGCCTCATGGGTTATATTTGTTTAGCTCAATGGAAGTATTTTAGAATATGCAGTGAAAGATTTAAAGTAAATTTTAATCACATTAAGATAATACACTCCTCTGATTAATTTCATCCAAGTCTTTTCTTTTTATTTTAGTTTTCCTTTGTCACAAATCTTTGAGTCAACATGTAACACTGATAGCCAGAGTAAAAGATCTTGTCTGACATCTTCAATGCATTGAGAAAGAACAATTTTTGTCTTCAAGGCACAACATAAACACTGCTCTCAACTGACAATATATATAAATAGTGTCCATCACCCCTCAGAATTCTTTAAAGACATAAGTATGCTTCTGGTCACTGCCATGAAGACAAAGACTGTCTTAATGACTCTATTGAGTTTATCATTAAAATAAAAGGGGATCCACAGACAACAGCTATAAATCACTACAAATGGCCTGTAGGTAACCTTTGACACAGCTCACTTGAAATAAGCCAGAGACAGATTTATATACCTTTTGTTTAGGGCAGTAGGTAGACTAAAGATTTTCTTTTACTTTGAGTTGAGTTTCTGAAGCCAACTTTTTTTTTCTGAGTGTTTGAAATACACTGGAATATATTCATAAAGTGCTTAACCTCAGAGAGTAACTTGCATGTATATGGGTAGGAAGGTAGTGAGTAGTCATGCAGGAAGTAAGGATTAGAGACAGGATTTGAATCAAGTCTTCCAGGTTTCAAATAGACTGTCTAAATCATTTGCAATGGTAAACATTTAACTTTTTTTTTTTTTTTGGTATAACTTAATTGGTACATCTTACTAGTCTTGGTGATTATATTAAAGTTCTTTACTTTTTTTATCCTGATTTGTGAATTATACATAAATTCATTTGAAATCAATTTATATTTGTTATATAAAAATAAAGTTTATAACTTTGGCTGAATCCTGTTGTGAAAGAAAGCTCTACATGTTTCTAATAGATGCTGAGATAGTTGGTGAAGGTGCTGTATGGAGAGTCATTTCGCTACTGTTAGGATACTGTATAGGATTATAGGATCATAGATTAAGAGGTCATAATTAGCCACAATCACAAAAAAAAAAAATAAAACTGAGACTCTGGGAACTGAAGTGACTTTCTCAAAGTTATTCATAGAGGTTGTTATTTGTTCTTCCTTCTCTAAGAGGACCACGATATCAGGGAGGTGATTTTGTGACATTCAAGTGAATTGGATTTCAGTAAGGGAGAGCTGTGCAAGGTGACCTGCCTCACTTTCCCCTCCAGAGCCATCTGGGTCCAGTGACAAGACTGGAGAAAACCCTGGATAAAATGCAAGACCATCGCAAATATCAGAGGGAGATTTCAAAAATCCACTGCTCTATCCAAATTTCCATGCTGCAACTGTCTGTTAGAAAAAAACTATAAAACAGGGTTCTGCTGGGGATTGGGGCAGGCCAACAGAGTAGATTGGAGCAGGGAACTAATAGCAAATGTAAAAGGAAGACCATTGATAGAGATAATCCCTGCTTACTTTATTCTCAGTTTTGTCTTTTCTTTATAGCCATTGACACCAGAAAGACATAACACAGGGATTTTAGATAAAGTAGCAGTATATGCTTGAAGGGGAGAAGGAAATAATATTTATATGGTACCTACTACTATTCTGAGTCCTTTACAAAAGAATAATTCATTTATCCTCATAACAACTCTGCAAATTAAGTATTGATATTATCCCCATTTTACAGTTCAGGAAAATGAGGCATACAGAGTTTGTGACTTCCTTAGGTTAATACAGCTAGTAAGTATCTGAGTCTGCATTTAAATAAACTCAGGAACACCTGAATCCAAGCCCAAAGTTCTATCTCTACCATTTGGCTGCGGTAAGCAAATAATAGGGGCTATGGAGTGGTATGCTGATGGTATGGTTCTTACCCATTCATTTCCCACCCCTTTTCTTCTTTAAGGAATACTTTTTCTTTAATTTCTCTTCTTCTTTGTTTTATTTATTAATTTGGGGGTTTTGGTTTTTCTGTATACCTTATTTAGTATAGTAAAAAGTTTATGGTAGTGAAGAATTAATAAGATGCAGACACTCAGTATACCATCATGTTGGATGTCCTCAGTATTGCAAAGATTTTGGACTGAGACTACATAGGTATAATAAGATAAACCCCACATTGAAAAGAGGAGGAGCAAGAATTAGATTGTCTCAGGGAAACTGATCTGTACTTTTAGTAATGCCAAATTTCTCTCTGAAATAATGGCCCATTCTTTAAACACCAGTATTATTTTCATAATGCTGCATACCTTTGAGTCATGAAATATCAGTCTCCAAAGAATTAAAATTAATTTTATCCCAAAGGGTAATTGATAAATCTGATCAAGAACCTATAACCTCCTCCTTTTGACCTTTAAAATACTTTATATATTGGCATCAGTCTGGCTTGTCATGCTTTTAGCATTTTTCTGCAAAACTAACCTATTGTCTATCTCCTGAAATCTACTTTCTGCTTTCAACCCCAAAGCCTGGAATGTACTTCCTCTTCTGTCAATCAATCAATAAACATTTATTGAGCACCTAGCTTGTGCCAGATCTTGTGCTAGGGATACAAAAAGAATCAAAAGGCAATCTCTAACCTCAAGGACCTTACAATCTAAAGCAAGAGACAACATGCAAACAAATATATACAAGTGAGCTATATATAGAATTAATAGGAAATAGCTAAAAGAAGATAAATGTCCCTGAATCCCTAGCTTCCTTCAAGGTTTACCAAACTGCTATTTTCTGAGGCAAGCCTTTCTTGGTTGTCCTAATTGTTAGTGCTCTTTTTCTTAAATGACTATTCTTAGCCATGTATATATTGAATCTCTGTATGTAAATTCTTTAAGAACAGAGACTGCTTTGTACTTTACTTTCTTATTCCCAGGGCCTATCTTAGTGCTATGAACATAACAGTCCAACAAACACTTATCATTTATCGACTTAATAAATCAATAGGCATTTATGAAGCACTTACTTTGTTCCTTTAGGAATCCTTCAGGGTTCTCTCTTGGACTCTCTTCTCTTCTTCCTCCATAGTACTCAGCAATGTCATTAGTTCCCATAGATTTAATTGTAATCTCTATGCTGATTATTCTCAAATCTACCTATCCTGCCCCAATTTCTCTGCTAATCTTTTTTCTTCAATTTACCTTCAGACATCTCAGATAACATGTGCAGAAGACATTTTAAACATATTATGTCCAAAACAACTTCTCTTCTTCTCTAACTGTTCCTTATCTCCTACCTTCCTTATTAGGTTATAGTAATCACCCTCCTAGTTTCACATGTCTGTAACCTAGGAATCATCCTGGATTACACATTTTTTCTTACCTCTTCCTATTCCCTGATATTCAATCTGTGGCCCAGGTCTATGGATTTCATCTCTGCAACATAGCCAAAATACTCCATTCCTTTGACACTGAACCCATTCTAGTGCAGACCTTCAACATCTCATGCCTATCTTATTGGAGAATCTATCCGTCTCACTCATGTCTCTCCCACTCTATTCCATCCTTTACTACAGTGCTTTTTCTAAAGCAGGTAAAAAGTTGCATCATGTTCTTCCCTCCACCCTCTCTCCTCCAACTCGATAAATTCCATTGGTTCTCTGTCACCTTTAGGATCAAATATAAAATGTTATGTTTGGCATTTAAAGCCTTTCAAAATTTACCTCCCCTCTTATCTTTCAGTCTCCTTAATATCTTCCTTTCTAGCTTGTACTCTTCCATCCAGTAACATAGACCTCTACTCCATTTCTTGGCTCCAGGCATTTTCTCAGACTGTCCATGGCCAGAATGCTCTCCCTTTCCAACTCTTAATTTTTAATTCTAGTACTGACCCTTTATTAATTATTTTTTTTATTTATTCAACATATAACTTGCTTTTATTTACTTGTTTTCTATGTCCCCGATTAGATTGTAAACCCCTTGAGGACAGGGATTGTCATTTGACTCTTTTTGTGTCTCCAGTGTTTAGCATAATATAGCACCATAGTTGGCATTTAATAAATGTTGTGATTAATTCCCAGGTATTCTATTTAATTCTGGGTACTTAATAAATAAATATTGAATTGAATTTGGTTGGCTCAGACTAGATGGCAGATATGAGTAGTTTACTGTATATTTCCAAGAGAATATTACTGGAGAGATCTTTGACTAGAGCCAAAAATGGCCTTAGCACTTAGTGATGCAAAGGCTTTATGCTTCATTGATAACCATGAAGTGTCAAAAGGTCTAAACAAAGTTCTCAGTTGTAAAGACCTCCATATGAAAGATTTATGTGACTACATAAACAAGAGTCACACAGAATGATGAGACATTGATCAATTGCAAAATGTGTCATCAGAGGAAGTACCCATATCAGTGCTGCTGAAGATTAACCACAGGTACAAATCCCTAAAGTAAGAGTACTATTCTTAACTTTCCATGGATTATTTTTAGTGATTTTTTTTCTTGCTCTGTGAAGCATTTCTTCCTTATTAGTCATAAGAGATGATGTTTAGTGTTGAGATTCTGAAGCTGGATTGAAATTTCTTGGTGAGTTGATTTCTTATGGAATCCTGTGAAAGCTATCAATCAGTATAAATATGCATAGGAAACTGAAGTTACTAGTCTTATGAGACAGAAAAATTTTCTTTTATGCCTCATATTTCTAATCTGTGTGAGATGAACAGGTTGAGTTTTATGAACTGCAAGACCTCTTCTTTCTATAATTCTATGCAACTGAGGATATGGGAGCTGGGGTAAGGGTGAGAATAAAATTAACAATGTGATCAAGAGGAGTGAACCATGAAATACAGCAAGTTTTGCAGGGGGCTTAAGGGGATGAGGTGAGTCAGGTAAGATGAAATCTAACAGTTTCCATAGGGATATTGGCTTGGCAGCAAAGAACTAAAAATAAATTGATGGAGATCTAAAACATACATCAAAGAGAGATTGTAGACCTCTGATCAACAAAGAAAAAATATCCTAAAAACCAGCCTATCTGTGAATTGAAGGTCATATTCTTTAACTTATTTATCTCATTTGTTTGCATTCATAAAGTATTACATTTTTTCAGCTGTCAACATTTTTAAAAGTGGCATAAAAATGCCTCTAGTTTTTGTTTTTTTAAGTAGAAGGAATTAGGTGGCAGCCTTCCTCACATTCCCCACCAAAACACAATATGTGGACAAAAAGACTGGCAGAAAAGTCAGGGACATTTTAAATTATATAGTTAAGAATCTCATCATTTACACTACAGTCTTTGTGCCTCCAGTCTCCTTTCTCTAATATGTCAGCCATAATATCTATCAAGTTGATATTCCCAAAATGTAGATCTGACTTGTTATTCCACTGCTCAGAAAGCTTCAATAGTTCTCTGTTGCCTATAATGAGGTTAAAAATTCCTCTTTGTCATTTAAAGACCTCTACAATTTGGCTCTAATCTCTCTTTATAGATATCTTATATATTATCCTACTAACCTTTTATGTGTCAGGCAAACTGGACTATTCTGTCTCCTATATACACCTCTCGTCTCTCTTGTCTCCAAGTCTTAACTTCTCCTGGGTCTCTAGATTGTGCTCCCTTCTTAACTCTGTCTTTTAAACCATAGCTCTATTTAATACTCAGCTGAAGTGCTGCCTCTTACATGAAGTCTTTTCTTGTCTGTTCTATGTGTTATACAGTCAATTTTTAGAGGAGCATTATATTTGCTTTATATACAAATTTAAATGACTTACCTGTATACATATTCTTAGAGGCAGCTAGGTAACTCACTGGATAGAATATTGGGCTGGAGTCAGGAAAACCTAAATTCAAATCCAGCCTTATTAACTGTGCAACCCTAGCAAGTCATTAACTTTTATTTGTCTTAATTCACTGAGGAAGGAAATGGTAAACTACTCTAGTATCTTTGCCATGACTATCCCATGGGCAGCATTGGCATGCTATAACCCCTGGAGTCATGAGTAGTCAAATGTGACTGATCTACTGAACAATAATAGTTTGGGGGCAATTAGGTGGCACATTGTATAGGGTATCAGGTCTGGGGTCAGGAAAGCTCATCTTCCTGAGTTCAAATCAGGCTGTGTGAGCCTGGGCAAGTCACTTACCTTGTTTGCCTCAGTCTTCTCATCTGTAAAATAAGTTGGAGAAGGAAATGGCAAACTATACCAATATCTCTGCCAAAAAAATCTCAAGTGAGGTCATGAAGACTTGGGCACAACTGAAAAATGACTCAAGAAAAATAATATAGTGTGTGACATACAATAACTACTTAATAAATGCTTATTTGCTACCTTGCCCAATGGTCAATCACCACTGCAGGGAAATGCATACCACTATCTCCAGCACCAGGCCTCCAAAGGAAAAAAAATCTATCCTCTAATCTTATTTTTTTGAGATTTAAGGGCACTTCTTCTCTAAGTCCCCTAAAAATATATAAAACTTTAGTTAGATTTAGTTGATCTTACTATCAATAGTTAAAAGAGTGAAATAGCTTGAAAGGCATAGGGAGAAAAACCAAAGACTTTACCGTCTTGTCTAAAGCAGATAATCATCTCTTTAGCATGTACTACAGTATGTAGTAAAAGTATCCTTTTTATCATTTGCCTTTATACTTACTTTGCACTTTGATCCCATAAATCTCCATTTAAGCAGAGTGCCCAGGCTAGCTATATTCATTTCCCACTTGGTTACATTGTTCTGGACTTCTCTGTCATGCCTCCAAGGAACCTCATCAGCCTATAAGATCAGATCTGCTTTAGTATTGATATTAGATCAGTGACCTTTGCCCTTGGGATCTCTGATTGGAGATCAGTGAGGAGAGACCCTCCTAGAACATTCACATAAGTGAGTTGTCCAGGACCACTATCTCCTAATTTCCCATATAGCTACACAACTTTGGACTTTTCCATCATACCCTTGATCTAGATATCATCCCTGCCCCTTACCCAGGAGTAATTTAATAGGAAAATCATATAATAAGATGGCTTTTTAGAAAGAGGATCATCTCATTCAATTTGTACCTGAAAAATCATTTCTCATCAGTATGCTTTTTTGAACTAAAGCTGTGTTTCCTTTTGTTTTATCTCTTATTATATCTATCTTCAGAGAGCCTACAATCTAATAGAAGAGTTAACAGATGCAATAATACCTGTGACAAAAGGGCATAGCTTAGACACAATTCTTCTTAAAGAAGTTTGTTGATACAAGTATGTCGATCCATTTTTGGATGGGGAGATTGTGGCAGATCTGGAAAAAGATGACAATTGATCTGGGCCTTGGAGGAAGGATACCAACAAATTGAGATGTAAAGGAAATATGCTTTAGGCAAAGGAAATGTACTATATCAATATTACCACCAAAAGCACTGCCATAATATTTTTATATATTTGGGGATTTTTCTTATTGATGACTTTCTTGGCATATGAGCACAATAATGGAATCTCTGGTTCAAAGGGTATTGATATTTTGTTGTAGCTGTTCAATTGTTTTAATAGCATGTGACTCTTTGTGACCCCATTTTGAGTTTTCTTGACAAAAATACTAAAGTGATTTGCCATTTTCTTCTCTGGCTCATTTTACTGATGAAGAAATTGAGGCAAAATAATGTTAAGTAATTTGCCCAAGATTGCAAAGCTCATAAGTCTGAAGTCATGTTGGAACTCAGATTTCTGTGACTCCAAGCTGAACAGTCTATCCACTGAGATACTTAGCTGTTCTACTGATATTTTAGACACTTTATTTGCATAATTCCAAATTGAGTAATTTACACTTTGTGAAATTTTTACCAAATGCTTTCCTTATGAAAACTCTGTGATGCGGGTGGTGCAAGTATTGTTGTTGTTATGAACATTTTACATATAAGGAATCTGAGGGTTAGAGAGGTTTAGAGACTTAGAGATTTGACTATAATGACACTAATATATTACCTAGGTCTTTTGTCTCCAAGTTCAATGATCTTTCCTCTTTGTCATTCTGTTTCTCTTACATTTGTGTCTGAAATGTAGATATGCTTTAATTTCCTTTTTTTTCCTCCCTCCTCCCATTCTGACCATTTATGGAATGCCTATCTTTTCAATATGCTTTGACCAAACTTCTCCATACAGCCTAGAACTAGAAAAGGTGCAGAGAGGTGCAGGTGTGCTATTAAAAAGGAAATTCTTAGTCTTCTGATGGCTCCCAAACTATTTGATTTTTGTTTTCTTTAAAGGTATTTTGACTTGTTCCTTTAAAGTTTTCAGCAGTAGCTTTCTCTTGTCTATTTGACTCTCTCGGCTTCTATGCAACAACACTTTTACCTCTCCTCTATATGACCCCTGTGGAACAAGGGGGCTGCTGCTAATTTGTTTTGATATGGTTTGCTTTGGTCTGACATCCTTTTTATAGTAATTCTTTTTGGAGGTGCTAGTGGGCTTCTAGCAAAAGCGCCATCCCTAATACAGAGAGGAGGTGGCAGGCTAGGCTTTGATCAGGGAACCTTCTGTCTTCTTCCTGTTCATCTCAAATGTGCCAGTTTTGTAGTACTTGTGTAGCTTAGGAGCTTTATACGAGAGCTCCTATCTTATTTCTTCCCAAGCCCATCCCATCTTTTGAAGGGTTCTTGTTTTGTTCTCCTTTATTATTTTTCTTTTACAGTTCTTATCCCTATCTAGCAGAAAAGCAGTAGTGATAGTTATGTTTTTTTATGACATTTGTAAAAAAAAATCAAAGACCTTGGTTTTTGAAACTATTTTTCATGTATAGGCATGTTGCAGATTCCTCCTCAGGTTCCTTGGAAAAGTGTTCTTTGAGAAATAGTGAGTGACCTACTGTGTCATTTCTCTAAAGATTGTCATGTTTAGAGAGTTATTCTATTTAATTGTTAAAGGATGATATTTTCAAGGGAAGGACTGGCATGGTTATTTATGTCATTCCCTACTGATCTGTTGTTAAAACACTTTTTCCCCTCCTGTTTAACAGCTAACAGAACCTCTTTATAGAGAACTCAGTAGCATTAAAACAAAATAGCAATGGCCCAGATGTGAGGAATGCAATTGGACAATGTCTTTATTATTAGGAATTAGAAGTTATTGAGAGACCAGATGTGAAGCAAAGTGGAGATAAGCCTAGAATAACAAGTAAACCTTGCAACACTGGATCATGCTGTGCTTGTTCTTATCATCAAACTATTTGTTCTTTGTGAGCAGCAAGGTGTTAAGTAATGAAACATAGCTCAGGATTTCATTGACTATTATTGCATTCTGTTCTGTCCACTGCCAAATAAAGTGCAAAAAGTTTATACTAAGGAGTGCTGAATTGAGGATTTGTTTCTAGTATAGGACCTCTCACCTACCAGAGCATTTCAAATGAGGTAAAGGAAGGACATAATAGAGAAAGTATTATGATATTATACTTCCCTTCACTTTTATCTATCCACCAAAATATACTACTGGCCATACTACTGTTTGTGTCCTAGATCTAGGACATAGCCATGAAGTAAGAAAGGAATAAACTGAAGGAAAAATAATCAGAGACTATGTTAAGTGGGAAAAAATCAGGAAAAAATAAAGAAGAAAAAAGCACTGGGGCCAATACAGCATGATATAAGCAAAAGAATTCTGGATTTACAATTATAGAACTGAGCTTTACTCTCATGACCTCCCTTTTTAAACTATGTTTCAATGGACAGATTATCTTTCTGGGTCTGTTTCCTCATCTGTAAAATGAAAGAATTAAATAGAAGACATAAGATCTGTGCTCCAATGAATGCTCATTATTATAATTGTTACAAATGATAAAATATGGGAAAAGATTCCTTGAAACTTAACTATGTACCAAATATGAAAACAGGAAAGCAAAAAATTCCCCAGGTAATGAAAGGTATCTTTGGCAGAAACTGTTTTTCAAAGATAAAAAGAACATATGATATGCAATTAGCTACCTTTGAGAGGATTTTTAAGAGAAGATAAAGGCTTGATGACAGAGGAAAAAAAAGTTAAACAATTTGGTAGTGAACTTTAAAAAAAAATGAAAATAGCAAAAAAAAAATCCATGTGCAGTACCATGAATTGGCTGGTAGCTTTGTTTTGAGACTTTATAGGGAAAAGAACTGGAGCTAGGATTTACCTGGTTTAAGGATCCCATCCTGGTAAGGAAATTCCTAGCATAAGTCAAAAACTTAATGGTCAATCTTAAAGAGTTGCCTACAGCATTGAGAGGTATAGTGAGTTCCTAAAAGCCAGTATCTAAAAGACATGGGACTTGCACAAGGTCTTTTTAGATTTGAGGCCAACTTTCTGGTACATCATATAGCCTCTCATTTTGAGAAATTAAATGAACAAAACTAAGAAACCAGAAAGACTTTCTACTAGAGTGCTAAAACTATAAGTGATATCCAGGAACAGTAGGTTTTGAAACAGTAATTGAAATGCTAAATTTAGCTTGATTAATAGAAAACACAAATAAACAATCAAAGAATAGAAATTTTAAATCATGTGTATTTATATGCCAAAATAAATGGTTCCTAATGCCTTTTTGGTATCTTTTCAAAAATAAGAACTTATACATTAAGCAAAAAATATCAACTAATAGAGCATAGTCAAATTTGAAATTAGAATTATTACTCTCAGCTAAAGACTTGCATTTAAGTAGCAATCAAGATTAATGGAAGCATTAACACACCTAAGAAACACCTATCACAGAATTCCTGGAGTTCTTCCTGCCAAGCTAACAGGGTATCTTGCAATTTGTGAGTCTAAAAATAAGCATCTGATCATTAAGGGGACTTCAGGATGAGACAACCTGAAAGACGACAACCTTGGTTTTAGGTCCCATGGAACCTACTAATTAAGTATGTATATAGTTGGGACAAGTGATGGGAAAGACTCCGAATTTCTTAGATCTTGTCGGTATAGATTTGGAGTTTTGGTAGATATTTTTATATTACTTTGATTCCTCAAGCTTCTATAACTTTTCCAAGATAAATATGTTATAGAGAGAATATAAAGATGTATTTGTCTTATATCTTCTCATAGATTTTCAATTCTTATTCCTTCTATAATAAGAAGACAGATGAAAGGGATGAGAAAAGATGAGTGAGATTATAAAAGTCTTTATATTCTTCTCAGAGAACTTCTCAAATGGTAAATTTGATGCTGATAAGCAGTAGGATCTTATAAATTAACTTGGAGAGGGAGGGACAGTTAATATTTTCTTTTCAGAAAAATAATTTGGGGATTCCTTGGTCAGGAGACTTTTTACTCCTCTCTGTCCTCAGAATGCTTAAAAAAAAGTTGAATTCTTCCTATCATGAACATCTTACCAAGAAAGAAAGAAAGAAAAGCCCAACAAAATTTTCACATGGGCTTCTCTAAATTTTTCTTTTTTGTGTAGCACTTTTTAACTACAATCCAGGTTCTTCATGGCTATTTAGGGATAATAAGTATCCAAAAAATAGCATGAGACCCTATTCAATAAGCTACTTTATTGCTAGTACCAACCAGAAACATAAATCCGGCAGCAAGAACATTTAATTAAGACATGGCAATAAGAATAAAAAAGAGAGAGAATAAAGTAGGAAAATATTATCTGTACATATATACAAAAGGTTATATTTGACTATATATCTAGCAGAATTATATTTAAATTCTTTAAAACTTCTGACTTCTCAACATAACAGTAAAATATAGCTTAAGATCTCAAAACCCCAGAATGTAAAACTATCTGTCTCTTGGAGTATATGTTCTGCCACTCTTTAGGGGCAAACTATGAAATTCTTCGAGCTCTCACTTTAAACCTGAAATGATCATGGTCCAACTGTAACAGTAGAATTTTAGGTCACCATCACTAAATTGCTGTGTGAAATCATCTTTTCTCTCTACTTAATCTCAGCTTCTGAACTTTTCTTTCACTTTTCTTTCCTAGTGGTGTCTTTGCCACCTTCATACTACATCCAACTTCCCCTTACCATCTACTTCACCTTGTACATTTCCTCCCTGGTAGACTATCTTTTACCAGTCAAGGTCCTTTCCTTAAGACTTTTCCATGCATAGGTTTCATGCCTACATAGCCCAAGGGTCTTGGGAAATATATTCCAGGGAAAGAAACATTTGCATTGTTCACTGTTATTGCAGTCCAAAACATGGCAAGAAATGAAATATTATGGACATATTCTCTAAATTTATCTAGTCATCACAAGAATGACATTATATATTGACCTAATAAATTTCTTAAAGTAACTATTCCTTGGAGAGATTGCCCTCAGGCTGGATATAGGCAATTTTTGATTGTTTTCCTTCAATTCCATTACATTTCCTTTTTCAGAAAATTATGACCAATATAGTAAAGGTCTTGATATCATGAAATGTGAGGATCAGTTGAAGAAATTGGAGATGTTTCACATGTAGAAGAGGAAACGTACATGTAGAGTCATGTAAACTGAATCTAAGTAGTTAACATATGTTCTATGGAAGAGATTTAGATTTCTTCTGCTTAACTAGAAAAGGAAGAATTAGAATCAATGGATAAAGGTTGTTAAAGAATAGATTCATAACTGATATAAGAGCAAATTACTTTTTTCTTTTTCCTTTTTGAGGCTGTAGGGGTTATTTGCCCAGGACCACACAGTATCTGAGGCCATATTTGCACTTGTGTCCTCTTGACTCCAGAACCAGTGCTCTATTCACTGTGCCATCTAGCTGCTCCTTTAACAGCAAATTCCTAACAGGTAGAGTTAGCTAGTCATAATTAGCTTCTTTGTTCCAGGTCTATAAAAGTTGGACCCTTGTCAAGAATGTTTTAAAAGAAATCTTGTCCAGATAGAACTTGGACTTGGTAATTAGTGTTACCAATTTCTTGTTATCTCTCACTCTTTAAGTTTCAAATTATTTTAATTCTTTCTGCATCATATAGAAAAGTAGGTTGAAATCTATGCTTAAATTACAAGCAGAGGAGTCTGTATCTTGTCCTAAGGGTAATGAACAACTGAAGGCTATTGTGCAAAAGGGCATAACATGGTCAAACATTCTTTAAAGGTTATCAATCTGGCAGTTATGTGACATATTGATGGTATATGGAAGGCAAAAGTCCTGTTTCACTGGGTAAAACTTAATATATTGCTTTTTAAGCTTTGCATACCTCAGAGGCCCCTTTTTTTCTTCCCTGTAATCCAAAATCTTCTCCAAGATCTGGATCAAATTTCTGAAGGAAAAAAAAACTGGGACCCAAGAAGGGATAATTGACTTGGAGAACAGCAAAGGACCCTAGGGAGTGAAGAATGGTGTGGAAACAAAGCAAAAGCAGAATGAGATACAGGGAGAACAATAAGAAAACAATAACAATCAGAAAAAAAACTTCCAATTTCAAAATCATAGATGTGACTCAGCTATACATAAAGGTCAGAAATTTGGGTATGACTATCTTTGGGATTTGTAAGATACAAGGAGAATATAGTTCATAAAAGATGAGGGGGAGAAACTGGGAAATCAGGATGTTTTAAAAAAAAAAAAAAGCTTCACTGTATACCCAGATTTCCAAATGATGTGAGTAAAGATTTGAAAGCTTAACACTTAATGCTCTTCACAAACTGGTCCCAACCTCATACCTTTACAGCCTTATTTACCCATTGCTCACCTTCATGTAAAGTACAATCTAGCCAAATGGGTTTTATTATTTTTCATATATGGCTCACCATCTCCTGTCTCTATTCTTTTGTGCTCCCTGACCCTAAAACATGAACTTAATTATGCCTTTACCTCCCATTCCTAGAATCCCTTTTTTCCTTCAATGCTCAGGATAAGCTATATCCTCTGCCTTCTTCCTTTAAATTACCTTGCTTCAATTGTGTGTGTGTGTGTGTGTGTGTGTGTGTGTGTGTGTGTGTGTAAATAGTATTTACCTTTGTAGATATGTATTGCCTTCTCTAGGAAGTTTGTGAGCTTCTTGAGGATAGGTACCATTTCACATTTCACTGTCTGTTTCCTCATTATCCAGGACTGTGATTGGTACATGATCAACAATTAATAAATATTTGTTGAAATATAGATGATAAATAAAAGACACTGAATTACTTGAAAAGGTAGGAGGGTGACCCATAACTAATAACCATTACCTTAGTAAATCCTGTTCAAAATATTCTGATTATTAACTTAAAATGAAGTCAGGAAGACACTCATCAAAACTGTTCACTGTTACTTTCACTATTAAGATGCTGAAATGAAAGGACTAATCCTTATTCCTTTTTAAACAGGAAGGGCTTGAACAAAGGTTGCTGTTGGACGCTCATGCTCTCTCGCATGCTCTCCTCTCTCTTTCTCTCTCTCTCTTTCTCTCTTTCTGTCTGTCTCTGTCTCTGTGTGTGTTTTTCTGTCTCTGTCTCTCTCTGTCTCTGTCTTTGTGTGTGTTTGTTTCTGTTTCTGTCTCTCTCAGTCTCCCTCTCTGTCTCTAGGTCTCTGTCTCTCTCTTCCTTTCCTCCCCTTTCCCTCTGTCTCTCCTCCCTCTCTTTTTCCCTCTCTCTCCTTCTCTCCTTTTCTTACCTGTTTGAAACCTCTGTCTCTTGATAGATCATCACCCTGGTCATGTCCCCAAGTGTGAGAGTCACCCAAGGGGAAATTTGTCCTAAGTTTCTTTCTCAATGTTCTCTCACTTGGTGGCTTCATCAGTGCCTATGGGTTCAATTATTATCATCATGGCAATAGGGAAAATTAACATAAAGAGAGAGATTGAGGGAAGAATGAGGCACAAGGAATAAATACTGAGATTAAATTCAGCAAGGTCTCTGAGGACCTGATCACCTTGTATTTAATGGTTCAGCTTCCAATTCTGATCTTCTTTCTTGAACAATTCTTCCTTCCATGTATTTGGAAGAAAAATAGACTGATGTCAATCTACTTTAGTACCATGGAGGATGGGTTCTAAAACACTAAATCTTACAATCTTGTTTTCACTGCCTTTCCACCTATTACATAGGAACTTGTAATCAATTAAATTCTTAACTAAAGCCTAGAGTTTAGATACCATACATCTTGGCAAGGATATGAAGAATGTGATCATTTACTATCCCTATGACTATCAAACTCTATTCTCCACTGAGAATGATTTGGGATTGTAGATTTTCTAGGTAAAAATGCTTGTTCTTTTGTCATTGCCTAAACCCTCAAGTCCATCCACTTCAGCTACACACATACACACACACAGACACACACACACACAGAGCACAGTTCATAGTAAAACACTAATCCTAAGGACAATAAAGAGCCAGACAGTACAAATAGGTATAGCATATTTCCAGTGTGTCCTACATGCAAGCAAGATAAGGGACATCACTAAGAAAAAAGATAATAATGAGCCAGGAATGAACAGCCCAAGTTCAATGCTAGCTGCATCTAAAGATTAAAAAATCAAAAAAAGTGGAGACAAAGTCTCCAAAACATTGAAATCCTCTATGGAGAATCTATAGGAAAATATAAATAATAATAACATAGGATGAAAAGCCTGAATGGATTGTACTGTCCATTAATGGCAGTAGTACTCACAACAGTGAGAAGATAGATCCATTGAAGTACTAGATGGAGGTCATACTCTTAATAACTGCATGTTAGGTAGACTCTTTTTCCTTTTTAAAGGATGATGTACTTTGAGTTATGTTAGAAAAAAATGATTTCATATTATTTGTAAGCAATAAAATGCAAAAGATATAGTATCATTTTTGTTATTATGGTTGTCTACATATTCAGTAGGAATCCTCTGTGGCCCAAACTGTGACAATATATCCAAGTTGAGGAGGGCACTGAAACTAAAAGAGGTTAAGAAATGGGGAAGCAGAATTATCTTTCCAGGATTCAAGAGAATACTTTTGCACTGGCAGTTTTCAATTATTAAACTTCTTTCTTCAATAAACTTGAACTTAATTATAATAGTATGGTCCTTATCCCATATATATTACTTTGTTTTAGGTAAAAATTTCTCAATGGTGATTAAATATGGTAAAGAGTCCAAAACAAATGTTTACCAATTTTGGTGTATATTTCAGATAAAATGCCAACTAATGTCCATAGCAGAAAATAATTAGGAAAAAAATCACTACTTACAAAGCCATTTATATAGCTGATCATTCTCTTTAAATAAGGTGATTTGCTTTTGTTTGAGTCATTGGTAATTATCAGCAAATATGTATTTGAATTTAAAATATATGTGGATATTAAGTCTCTTGAGTTTCAGGAAGCTAATCAGTCAAAACATTACTATCCTCAAAGAAAAGTTTGAAATGATTTTAGAATCAATCACACTATTCTTAATCTCTATAATAAAAAATTCTTTATATTTGTTTTTATATCTGTTTTTACAAATTGCAAGATACTGTTCCCTTACATGTTTCTTTTGCATTTGGCCACTTTCTTCAAAAGTCCCTTAATAGTTTACTTATCTAAATATCAGATGGGATGTCATCAGAGGGATTAGGGGATTTTATATGGTGTATGTAGCAAAGAAATAATAGGACAAGCCAGAAAGGTATCCACTAATATGTTTTAAGTCTCTTAAATCTATTGCATCCTATATACATATTTTATTAAATGATACAATTAATTATCAGTACTAGTTTTCATAGGCCATCTGATCCAAAGATTTGTCATATAGAAAAAAATTATTACTATTTTCTTATATTAATTAACTTTCTGAATTTAGATTGTTGCCTTGTGTACATATTCTGGTGGTAATCAGTTAAACATAATTCTCATTTGTTATTTATTTTGAAGGCTACTAACATAATAATTACAAAATATTTTTACAAAATTTCCAAACATCATTCATTTATTACATGAATCATTAAGATACAAAATATCTTCCTCCCTGCCAGTGTAACTAAATGATATCCTCTACCTGTTCAAGTGACCTCTTGATATTTGAAGAGCATATTTCTTTATTAAATTCAAATTATTCTTTTATACTTGTTAAAATGTTTTATTAGTATGAGGTAGATAATGTTATATTGTTTTGGAAAGTCCATTTTTTTCAGTACCTGCATATTTAAATTATGAAGTTTCACTGAATAGCATATCTATTAGTACAAAACCTGTTTTAGCCCTGATGATCAGTATCATCAGAATGTTCTTTTATGAATAATACCCTTCTATTTGTAGTTAAGTTTTTTTTAGCTGTTCAACTATACAAACAAAAATAATGAATACTTTTTTCTTTTTCATGAATAATAGATATTTGATATGATTCCTTCGTAAATTATTAAAACATCCAAATTGTGAAGTAATATCATATAATGGGTCCTAATTATTTACCACACAGTCTCCTGTATAAAGATCAAGCATGAGAGCTCTTATTAATATACCATTAGTCTGAACACATAATGAAAGGGCAATTTTGAATGACATTTATCAACTCTAGAACTGTCAACCTCTATTATGTCCTTAGGGTCTTACTCTCTTTGGCCTTAGAAGAAAGCATTGCAGAAAATGGAGAAATGTATTCAGAAATCCACTACTTCTTTTGTTTTACTCAGTGTTTTAAGTAGACATGTACCATGAATGACACATTAGACTTCTCACCTCAAAGATGAGGTGTCACCTCCAACCCATTATCACTAATATACATAAGTGCATGCTTCCTCCCATCTCCTATATACAGAATTTGTTATTTCCTCTAGTCTCCTAAGTCTTTCATTTTTGTTCCACATTTGGAAATATACTCTGCCCCTATAGTGGGTTAATGTTTCTGTTTAGTCAAGTGCAGCAGTCACCTTTATTTCCCCAAAGCATCCCCAAACCTTTTTCACCAGCTGTGATAATGTCAAAGGAAGTTCTATGGCTGTCAGAATAAAGGCTTTTGAGACACAACTAAGCCCTAAGGCCTGCCAGCATTTCTATACAGAAAGAAATAAGCAGGGACACCATTTTACAACAAAAAGTTAGTGCCTGGAAAATACTGCTCCTTGATATTCTTTAAAAAAGACGGATAAGATCCTAACCCAACAGACACTTTAGCATACCCCATCTCTATCTTTATCTCTAGATATGCCTACACAAAATGGATTTCCAGATAAAAGACCTGGATTAGCCTATTTCACTATGCTACCAAATTTTCTTACAATCTAGGATCCAAAGAATTTATTTACTTTTTATAATAATCTCTTAATTTGTTAATGATAATATAATGCTAAAGGATACATTATATAAAAGATCAAAATTACATTATTTGTATTTATTTACTGCCCAGTAATGATTTTGAGAGCTTATTAAGTTAGATTTTTCCCCATTAAATTTTCTTGTATTTGGCTAATGAACACAAATTTTTATTATACTTACATTAAAATATTTGAGGTATTGTTGTCAAGATCTCACCTATTGAAGACCCCTCTCATTCTTCTCTGAAATAAAACTGATGTTCCGTTTGAATATTCACTGTTCTCTTGATGAGAACATAGCACAAGACCATCTGGTAGCTAGAAAACTGACTTCTTCCTCTATTAAACTTGATAATGCAGAATGACAGTTTATTAAGTAAAAGCCATGCCCTTCCCTGCTCCCTATTCTCTCATTCTCAGAGACATAGTCCTACTCCTACTATATTCCTCTGCAGATCTGCCTTCCCCTTGCATTGTGCCCTTTGGAACTCTCATTCTATTTTTGACAATTTCTTTTTATCTTGGATCTTTTGTTCCTGTGCTTCTTTTATCTTCTGGTACTGATGAGGCTCTAGTTTCCCCTCATAAGACAATCCCTTAGTATACATCTTCTTTAGTACTAGAATATTTTATCTAATGTCCCTTGACATATTGTACCAGAAGTCAGAGTAAGCATACATCTTGTTCCCCACAGCCACTTGCAAACCCTCTCTTTGCTGCCATCTCCTCTCTTGAAATTCACTTCATATAAATACATATTCAAAGCCTAGTGACAATTATCACCTTACTCCCAGCTCATTCTTCCCTCTCTGATGATACAGTACCTGATTCAAGTCTCCTATCCCTCCCTTCCCCTGCTTCTATAGTTGAAGATGTCAAGTTTCATATTGATGTTGCTCTGGGCTATTCTCTCCGTTAATCAACTTCATAAACTCCCATGACTTACCACTTGAATACACCTCAACTACATACAGGGGTAACCATAGACTTTTCTTTTCCACTATCACCCATAAGCAGTCTACTTCCATAATAAAGCAGTCCTCAAACTTTATCTCTTAGTCTCCCATTTTTCATTGCCCCTCTTTCTTCCTTAATCTTTTTTTTTTTTTGATGTAGCTTCTAGTCTCTTTATTTTTAAGTGTTTGCATAGCCTTTATTTCTTTCCCTTTCCAAACTTTGTCTTTTGGTTAATCAGTTAAACTGTATACTTAAATACCTTGTCCCCTTACATGCTTTGCCAAATCTGAAACCTGGGCTACCCATATCATTAGCTTTCTATGCTCTTAATCATCTTTGAAGAGTGCTAGAGAAAATCATACAGTTTGTGCTGATGGTGTCCACTCCAAATTTATGACTGAGAAAATTGGGATTATTAATTATCACTTTTCTTCTTTGCCATATTTTTAAATCTGTAAACCTTGTGATATCATTCTCCTTCTTTGAACTTCTTTCAAATTAAAAGGTTATATGCCCCTACACATGCTCTTGATCCACTGTCTCTAATTTCCAATCTCTTTCTATCCATTTAGACTCCTCTCTAGCCTAAAGACATATCCAAGTCTACCATTCTTAAACAAAACTATAAAAAAGCACCTTTACTTGAACCTAAAATCTTCAAGTTATTTCCCTAGATACTATCTCTTTTCAGAGCCAAATTTCCATTTTTAAAGGCAATTTATTGATACTGGCTGCCCCCATTTTTCTCTCAATCACTTTTCAATACTTTACAATCCATCTTTTAGCCTTATCACTCAATTAAAATTGTTCTTTCCATCACTCATTTTTCTTGAAAAAAATTATTTTTTTCATTTTTGATCACCTTTATTTCTGATATATCCCTCCTCCATCCAGAATCAATTAATGGGAAGAAAAGGGGGAAAGAAAGAGATGGAAAAAATCAATTCAATAAAATTTACCCAGAGATCCATAGCAGTTGCCTTGTTCCATACCATGGAAGAATTTGTCTACTCATTTTTTTTATATGCACACATAGTTTACTAGATTATCTATTTTATTTTTTGTAATCTTCTCTCTCTCTGGTTAATGATTCACCCCTTAACCACATCAATGAAAAATATCTGATGTGGTTGTAACCTATTTTTATGGTATGTTATTTGATATCATATTTATTTTTCATTCATTGTAGTATGTAGTACAAATTATTGATCTAAATCTTATTTCCATAAGACTTTTTTTCAGTTTTTTTCCAGTAATTTTTCATTACATTTGGTTGGTTGGTAATTATGGCTAAATAGTTCTTTCCTAAGAAATCTATATTTTTAGATTGTTCTAACACTGAGTTGTTGGATTTTACATTTCTGGTTATTCTCTGACTAGTCTTTCCCATTAAGCTACTTTTCTATATTCATTAACTAGAACCAAATAGTTTTGAAAAGCATTGCTTTAAGGTCTGCAAGTATTATTCCCCTTTCATTTCTATAATTTTTTATTTCCCTTGATAGTCCAGATCTTTTGCTTTTCCAAATGATTCTTTGTTCCTCCAATTTAATTTTCATCTAGCTCTACAAAAAATATTCCTTTGATAGTTTGGCACAGCATTAAATCTAAAAATTAATTTCAATATTATTATTTCATTATATTTGTATTATGCAGACATGACCAATTAATATCTCTCTAGTTACTTAACTTCTTTATTTTTTAAGGA
Organism: Myrmecobius fasciatus; assembly: GCA_023553655.1. Classification (NCBI taxonomy): domain Eukaryota; kingdom Metazoa; phylum Chordata; class Mammalia; order Dasyuromorphia; family Myrmecobiidae; genus Myrmecobius; species Myrmecobius fasciatus. Next base: position 1,128 of record JAJPUD010002103.1, on the reverse strand, counting down.
GTTTTTACATATACTGGTAGTGAAGGTACTTTAGTAATCTGTGATTATTTCTAATGCAGCTTCCCTTTATGGCCTCCTGAATTATTTGTTGCAATATTGAAATTCTGTGGCAATTTGTAGATTTATATTATACTCTATAATTTTATTGAGGATAATTAATTGTCTCAACTAGTTTCTTTGCTGCTTCCCTAGGATTTTCTAAGTATATCATTCTTTCCTTAAACCTTACTTACCTCTATTTCTCTTATCACTCTAAAGAATAACACAGTCATCCGAGGCCGTCCAGCTTACAAACTAAGTGTCATCTTAGGCACCTCACTATTTTACAACCTAAGTGTCATCCTAGATAACTTACTGTCCCTCAACCCCATATCCAATCTGTTGGCTAATATTTCACTTTTGCAACATCTCTCAAGTCTATCATTCTCTCTGTAAAACTACTATCACCCTGAAACAGGCTCATCACTTTATACCTAGACTGTTATAATAGCCTATTGATAAGTCCATTTGCCTCAATTCTCTCCCTATTCCAACCTACCTTCCATTCAGCTACTAAAATTATTTTCCTAAAATAAAGATCATGTCACCCTACTCAATAAACTGGTGCTTCCTCTAGCAACAAGTACAAAATGCCCTGTTTGGCATTTTAAGTCCTTCATAATCTAGTTCTCTTCTGCCTTTGTAGTTTTCTTATACCTTTTTCCTTTCCACATACTTTTTAATTCCATGACAGTTGCATTGAAGTACTTGAAAGATTGTTATGAAGAAGAGTGATTTTATTTATTTTGAATTTCAAAGCACCAATTTTTTTCCTTTTACTTGCTAATTACTAGTACTATTCAAAAGTGAAATGAGGTCCTCCAGAGGTAATGGGTTCCCTTTAATTGAAAGTAGAGACTGGCCTTCTACTAGTTGGATGTCTTATGGGAAAGACCATTTTTAAGATATAGATTAGACCATATAGCCATTGGCTACCTTCCAAAAATTAAATTTCTCTTTCCATGGGTTTTTAAAAATTATTTAACATAAAAGCTAAAACATTTTGACAATATCTACCTATACATTCTAAAGTACTTTGTTCGGGCGGAGCCAAGATGGCGGAGTGAAAAGGTGACTTTCTGCCTCTCC